>VYZV01011211.1:7475-21427 GCA_013401275.1 Pandion haliaetus | reverse complement strand
AAACAACTTCAGCTAAAGAGGAAACTTATTGTGAACAAAATGCTCCTTATCCTCATGCAACAACTTGAATATCTAAGAAAATAACAAGTTCCAACAACTTTCTAGGCTCTTTATCACTTAGAGCTTCCTGTATCAATTGTTCTCCCCAGGGTACTCTGTGCCAAAGCTACATGTGTGTACATTCCTTTTATACCTGGCAACACTGAGAATTTGTCTGTGAAGGCGGAAGTTTTCTTCCTTTCACCTAGAATCAGCCTTAACTTCTTCATGCTTCCCTCAGTGTGGGCTATGCCAATTCCATCATACAGCCATGAGCAAGAAGATGTATACGGACCCATGACATTTTTCTAACTTTCCTTAATTAAAAGCTCCATGGATTTTACAAGAAAATTAGATCAAGTGTTTTATTGAGCCATTTTTTGGTAAGAATTACTAGAAAAATGTTTTCCTTTTAGAGAACTCCATTCAGCAGCGATGAATCTTTTTCTGTGTTTTATGAGATATTTCTATAAACAATTACTGGTTTCACCCAAGATTATGTGTTTAATATTTACCAAAAGTGTGGCAAGTAACAGCTTTCTGAGACATCTGTCACACTCAAAGAACAATATCATCTATTTCAAGGGAGAAGTGCTTTATTTAACATGAACAGCCATCTGAAGTATTTCAACAATATTCATATATTTTCAAATCAAATTATCATTATCACAATCACTTTCAAAACACAGCATTTTCTGTTGTCATGTTGATTTCACAGCAGTGAGCCATCACTGTCAAAGTTTTTAGAAGAAGTCATCAGATTAAATATGAAACGGATGTGAATTTTCTAAACACAAGCTTTAACAAATGGGAAAATCAGTATAAATGCTTCTTTAATGTGTTTTAAAATGTCAGTGGGAACAAATGAATATTTTATTACTTGAAGGATGAACTCTTCAGCATTCAGCTGAGATTATGTAACTTTAAATTGTATCTGAACACAAGTCTTCCACCACTGTCTAGGCAGTAGAAGTGGCCTAACTTGGGAATAAAAAAGACAGACCCTGAATCCCAGAAGCACTGTATTGCCTGTCACAAAGAAACCACAGTCAAAAAGGGTTCAGCAGCTGCAAGTGAAGTGGCTTTATAAACAATAAAGTATTCTGGAAAAAGCTCCAGGGCATGGCAAATGTGTCTGAAGAACTAGAGGAGTATGCCTGGAATAATCAGCCTGCAGCACTTATTAAAAGAAAGTATGTAAGAAATTATGAAATGCAGACAGAAAGACACAACTCCTAAATAATATGACATCCTGGAGAAACTGAAGATAGCAGCTCAGGAAAGGACAGAGAATTCTAACGTGTACGGCAAGATTCCTCCAGAAACTGGAGTAAATGAAGGTGTAAGGGTTGGTAATTTGGGTAATCTGCTAAATTTTGCAAAGTGAGGCTAACCCTTTACTAAAGGATAAGGCTGAGCAAATCAAATATGGTAGCCTTTACTACACTGAGAACTGCAGTATGAAAAGCTAGCCATTAATGCACCAGGGACTAACAAAAAGGGTTATTACAGCTAGGACAAGCAAAGTAGTCCTTGTAAAATGAATGCCCTGCTATAGGATAAATCCTTGCATAACCCCAAAACCAAATGCATTTCATGAAGAATTAGAATATGGCCCCAGACACAAATTATAAGCAAGATTAGCCTGCCAAAAAGCAACATAAAAACAACAAGCAGTATCACCTTTGACTGGAGGGAAACAAAGAACACTCATGAAGAAATACTGTGATGGTTGGGACAAAGAGTAACTGTGAGTTGCCCCAAAAGATTAAAGAGGTAGATGAAAGAGAAGATGGGTGAAATTGTATGTTGTATATGACATGTGAAAGCCAAAATGGAAAGAAAAAAAAAAAAATCCAACCATTTCTCAGCCTAGAACAGCTGAAGCCTTGTAACAGAAACTCAGTGTCTTTTGCATTAGGGCTAAAAGTAAGTTCTTTCATATTCAAAAGATGGTCCTATGTATAAACAAAGGAAGAAGAATAAAGCAGATTTTCCATTGACATCTTTGGACAACTTTTGGGTGCATGAAGACTGTTAATAGGCTTTCATAACTATTCTGGAAAACTGGAAATTAGTAAAAAATTCTAGAAAGGGTCTTCTCTGTAGGAAGAAAAACTTTAAAAGAAATGTGAGGGAAAAGCCATGGAGGCTGTTTCAGAAGTCTATATTGAAGATGTGCACTGTGGTGGACCTCAGAGTCCCTGTCCCCTGACTGCATAGATAAGAAGTTAAAGAGTGCTGCTTTCTAATGCACAGCCCATGATTTTATTCCCATGTAAACCAAGCCATGAGAGAAAGGACAGAAATGATGATGTATAGTCAAGTCACATCCTGATATGGAATCAGGATAGAGCTAGAGCTTACATCTGTATTTGTGAGCCCAAAGGCACTCCCAGACCATCAATCTACAGATAGATAGTAAGACTGAGAATCAGCCAAACTGCCTGTATGCCCCAAGAAGGCAGCAAGTTTGATCAGTGAGAAAAGCGTATCACCATTTCTTAGTTCCAGACTAAACAGCTAACTCTGTTATCTAATTTCTTCCAGATTCTGTCATATTGAAGAGAATATGTGACTTTGTCCAGAGCACAGGCTTTTGGGAGTACAACTCTGATTATTTCTGCTGCAGCATTTACAATTAAAAGATGGCCAACAGTGTGAAGGTTTTTTTCAGACTTTCAGGTAAAAGGTACTCCTTTGACTGAGTAAAAAGTTGTGAAGGGAGATAATTAGGCCAGCATCCCTTATAAGGTGTCTATTCCAGACTGCTGAGATACTAGATAACCCAGCTGGCTGTGCTAACACCAGAAGTGGAATCAGTATCACTGCATCCTCATGGCACTGCACTCAAACTAGTTAGCTGGGCCGTGAGAGAGAGGGCTTTTTCAGCTTGCCATGTGGTTTATAATATATTATAGCTTAAACTAAATGTCTCCATTCTGCTTGCTTCTGGGACATGTGTCTCTGTTAGCCTGTTGGGAGTCTGCTTAGGGGTCTTTGCATGCTGCCCCCTGTGGGCTGCAGTCAGACCCTGGGCAGACAACCCTAGATGATTGGGTAGGGCCTTGGAATGGAGAAAGGCCTCTAAGAGGGAGTGCAAGAAGAGCACAAGGTTGCCTGCACCTTCAACTGGAGGCACAGCTCCATTTAATGATATTTCTAAGGGGAAGAAGTAGATATCAATCTGCCTGTAGCCCTCAGCATAGCTGGCTACTAGCCTCCTAACTCACTGACAAGCATCTGATCCTGGTAAAAAAGCCACCAGGTCAGTGCTGTTGCTATGCTTTGAGAACTGTCTGCATCCTTATCCTCCTCCCGTCCGTGATGTAATGGACAAGCAGAGGCATTTCATGCTACTACATGAAATTTAACCAGAGATCACAAACCCTGTCACTTTACCTTTGCCTGCCACTCCCATAATTTCTGCCTGGTATTACCACTGAGTGCCAGAGCTGTGTTGCTCTATCCTGATATAGTTTGATTTTCTTTTCATGGTTACCTTTGTTCTGAACTTCCTTGTTTTGTAATACTTGGATTGAGTTTTAATTTCAAGATCTCTGTAGTGTATTTTATCCTAAATTACTGCTGGGTGCACTTACCTGCATTGTAATACAGGGTTTGGAAATTATAGAGCTCTACAGTGGTGTGGTTGTACATGATCCTTTGTTCACAGACACATGGCAGAACTCACCACCTAGACACTACGGCAAAGAACAAATTGAAACACCCAAGCACTATGCTTATAGTGTATCTAGGTTAATTCCAAAACAACTACAGCTCCTTTATCATGCATAAGCATTTATAAAACAATAGAGATGAGATCAGTATAAATTAGAGTAACAGAAGGAGGGGAGTTTGCAGCCAGAGCAGACAGATTTATTTTTAAGTTGGTCAAGCCTTGGAGCTGGCTCTGCTTTGAATGGGGTGGTTACACTAGATGAGGTCCCTTCCAACTAAAAGTTTTCTGTGATTCTGATTCTAAGAGATTCCAAGAGATTGTGACACCCAGTCTAGTAAGGCGAGGAAGAGATAAGGGAGTGAGGAAATAAGAATGGGAAATGGAGGAAATGAAAGAAAAGGTTAACCTCTGTAAGACAATATAAAGGCTTGATTTATTTCAAATTCTGTCTACCAAATGGACTGCTGTACTTCAGGCAAAATTTATGGAACCAAGTGCTACAGTTTACATTCCTATGAAATACCAAGGAATGTGAATGCATTCAGCTAACAGAAAGAGTTAAGCTAAATGCAGTTGATACAGTGTCACAGAAACTAGGATTTGACAGAACAAACTCACAGTACAAAATAATATTTTATGCCATAATAGTTTTGGTAAAAACCTGTCCTGCACTAGGCAGGAGAAAAAAAAAGAAAAAAAGATTTAAATTCCAACCACACCCTGAATATCAGATCCAGGGTTTGGCCAAAGACCAGAGATCCTGATCCATTGGCAAATAACAGCAGATATTAAAATGTCTGTCATAGTTTCAGCCCAGCCAGTAACAAAGCACCACGCAGCTGCTCGCTCACTCCTCTCTGCCCCTCTCCAGTGGGATGGGGAGGAGAATCAGAAAGGAGAAAAGGAAAAAAAAAAACCAACATGGAACCTCATGGATTGAGGTAAGGACAGTTTACTGGGACAACACAAAAAGAGAGGTTACAACAACAACAGTGGTACTAATAACAGAATATACAAAATGAGTGATGCACAGTGCAACTGCTCACAACCCGAAAGCCGACACTGCCACTTCTGAGAGTCGAGGGCTCCCCCAGCCCTCTCCCCATTTATATACTGAGCATGATGTCAGATGGTATGGAATAGCTCCTTGGCTAGCTCAGGTCAGTTGTCCTGGCTGTGCCCTCTCCCAGGTTCCTGTGAAAATTAACTCTACCCCAGCTGAACCCAGGACAATGTATCACAGAAGAATACTTAGTCTGATTTCTTCTACTCTTGAGCCTCAAAGTTCACCACATCATTCTGAATAAGGTTTGCAAATGTGTCTGACTTAGGCATCTGACTGCTTCAGCTCCTGATTAGAAATCCTGGCTCTCTAAGCAATGCATTCAAGTCTAATCCCGCTAGTTGATCCTGCCAAGAACAGCGATACATGTACTTTACACCTGAAATGACAGAAAGCTCCTTCTCTCCTTAGGAGAGTGGGATCCGTTTTCCCCCTTGGGATGATCCTAGTTAGGAGGAGGGATGTTATTTTCTAATCCACACTCTGTCTCTCATCCACATCCCTATTCTGAAGAATTTATTATATAAAGTGAAACAGTGCAAGTAAGTGATTCCAGTCACTCTCATGGACATGGGAGAAAGAATTAACACTAAAATTACTAATCCAGCGGAGTGAGGACTGAAATCAGGTCTGTCAACACCAATGTGGGTGCCTTAATCACCAGATTACTGGATCTTTAGACTTCTCCAAAATGAGATCACAGTTCAGAATTACTTCTGAGCCCTTATGTTGGAGGAATGACTATTGCATTTAAACTGGTATTGTTAGGTTAGGGGTCTTTTGTCTCTGCCTGCATAGAAGTATATATCCATCTATTTAGCACTTAAACAGTGAGCCTGAAAAATTCAGGCTGCAGTAGACCACCTCTACATATTCTTCATGGGCAAACAAGGCATTTTCTCTAACTCAAACACACAGGGAGTTTGCTAGATATGTTCTGCATTTGCAAACCATTGCTGCAGTACATGCACATTAGATCTGAATCTTCTGGGAAGGGCCATAACTACTGTGTGTTTGTTACAATGTTTGGGATTCCTGAACACCTTCCTGTCTGCTTAGGACTGAACAGTGGGACAACCAGAAACCCTTGACAAATGTCCAATATCCTTAAATTCTGCCCAGTCAAAATATCTGTAGAATCTTCAGGGAAAAAAAGGCTGTATCCCTGGGAACCTGAAGACCTGATTACTCTGCTTTACGAGTCAAGTCCTGTTGGAGAGCACAGCAATATTAGCAGTATTACAGCTCCAATTAAAACCTGAAGCATAGACTATAAACTCAAGTGTCTTAAAAAGGAATAATTTCACGGCAGCAAGTGTTACAACAGTGCATTTGGTGGAGTTTAAGTTTACTGTGTTGCCAAGAATGTAACCTTATGGTCTAATATGGCTAATGTTAAGATGAAGATTAAGTAGCTCTCTAGTATGTGGGTCAACTGACTGTAATTTATCTTAACAAAGCATTTTTCAGTGTTAGAATTAATATAGTTTATTTCTTGATGAGAAATTAATCTTAACAGTGGTGTCTCAGCATCAGTGGCATCTTGCAGCCATGCATCATAAACTTAGATTACATTGCTCAATGGCTGTAAACCCGCTTAATGGATATTAGTGAAGATAATGACTGCCAAACTGAGCCAATATTGTCTTTTCTCAATGTTACCCTGTGTATGGCCAGTAGCAGATACTTAAGGATGTGTTAATTGCAAATACTAATCTTACACTCAGTGTTCATGGGCCCTCTCTATCTTTTTTTGCTATTGCTGACTTGTGGCTCTATACAAATAAGTAAGTTCATTACAGGAAGTTCCACAGTTTCTGAATATGAACTCTCTCCTACTGCTACCACTATTTTTCTAATTTTTAATTTCTAATCACATTCCAGGTCATATCACTCAATGACTCACATGAGATTCTACAATCGGTCTTAGGCAGGTGGAAATAAAGTAAAAAATCTCAGAATGGGTACTGGGACCGTGCCTAAGAGCCAGAAGATGAGCACATACCAGATTGATCCTTTCTTCTTTGTGCTGCTGTATCTGCTGCAGTATCACTCAGGGGTAGTTTCCAGGCGCTGTCCAGAGATGCTGGCAGAGTAACCATTTCACAATAGCAATAGGCAATCACTTCAACATAACATTTGCTTCATCATGATGTAGTTTCCCAATGTAGGATTTGCATTTGTCCATACTTTAATGTGTGTTTGCCATGGCTTAACCCCAGCTGGCAACTAAGCACCACACAGCCACTTGCTCACTCCCCGCCCCGCAGTGGGATGGGGAGAGAATGGGGAGGGGACATGGACGGACGACCTTGTGGGTTGAGATAAAGACAGTTTAACAGGACAGAAAAGGAAGGGAAAATACTACTTCTACTACTACTACTACTACTACTAGAATATGCAAAACAAGTGATGCACAATACAATTGCTCACCACCCGCTGACTGATGCCCAGCCAATCCCCAAGCCGTGGTGCCCACCAGCCAAGCCCCCACAGTTTATATACTGGGCATGACATAATATGGTATGGAATACCCCTTTGGCTCGTTTGGGTCAGCTGTCCTTTCTGTGTCCCCTCCCAGTTTCTTGTGCACTCCCAGACTCCACTGGCAGGGCGGTACGAAAAGCTGAAAAGTCCTTGAATTAGTATAAACACTGCTTAGTAGCATTGGTGTGCTATCAAGATTGTTCTCATCCTAAATCCAAAACACAGCACTATACCAGCTACTAAGAAGAAAATTAACTTTATTCAACAGGAAACCAGGACAGTGTTACAACCTGGTATCTTCAGGGGGGATCTTGTTCTCATTCATCTGTTGAAGATGTAATTTGCAATGAGTATGAGGCTGTTCTTATGGGCTATTTGTGTTATGCCAGCCTGAAATCCTTCAGGAATAACAAAATTTTGCTCAGTAGCATAACTACATCACATGAGTGCTGACAGTGCAGCTGTGAGATAAAACGTATTTTTCTGCATCCCATTCAAGGATTCACTCTCAAAATAAAGGAAAGTTTCCATGTTTCTTCATTTCCACGCCTGGTGGCTTTTCTAAACACCTTTCTCCACCTCCACTGTCTGAAAAGTCAATGGCATGTCACAAATCCGTTCAAGATTCAAGTGTCATGTCAACAACTCCATTTGGTGTTGATGGCCAGTCTTCAGCTCTTCTTCATCCATTTACCCATCTTCATGTTTGAAATCCTTTTCTCTGCCCTACTTTCTGTTGCCTTTCCCCCCTTGCTGATGCCCTTCTTTCTTTCATTATTTTTCTTTGTTTGCTCTTTATCTACTTGCTTCTGCCACGTCAACAGCTATATTTCCAAGTTAAGAGACTTTTCAGAGAGCTGCAACCAAGAGCCTTAAGAAAATGACACTCCTTGTGCATCTGTGTCAAGAGAAAGCCACGTGTTTCTTGGGTAGCAGGATTACCCTATGGCAGTTTCAGGGGGTTGGTAACCTCACAAAAACTGCTGGGTTTGACAGGACTGTTGCCTCAATAAATTTGAAGGAACAGAGGCAGTGTTCTTGAAGATCAGGTATGATAACTGCACTTTGGAGTCACACAACAGATGCAGCAATGACAGAGAGCTTGAAGGCATCCTCAGAATGGGAACACCCCACCAAGCTGGCAGCTCATCTGGGCTTCTGCACCCTCAGTCCCATGGTCACTACACAGGAAAATGTGGAAGACCGTGCACCTTCCAGCATTGCTCTGGGTATCCAATTCCTAATCCCACAGAATACTCTGCAAGGGATATATCTTTAACTTTCTCCCCACCACAACCAGCATCGGCAGCTCCTTGTACCAGCACACCTGATTAAAATCAAAATAACTGTAATACTTTCTGAATGTGTCTCTAGGGTGGGAAGCCTGGGGCTTCTGGTGGAATAACAATTAGCTTAGAGCTGTGGAGAAGTAATATACATTGCTGACCTGATCACAAGACCATAGTTCTCTGTGCTATCCCAGCAGCACAGAGTTTGCACAGGCAATAGAATTGTATGAGCAAACTGATGACCAGCAGTCGCGATACACCTTGTCTGCACTCAAAGGCCTCACCCAGTAACTATCACTGGGGTTAACTGAACAAGCAGGAGTTTTTTGACCCACTCTTCATTCAGAACAGACTACAAAAAATAAGGAATCCCAATTCTCTGCTCTCTTTCTTCTCCTTTGCAGATGCCTCTTACCATTCTGCATTGCCCTGCTACAGTCATCCACAGGAGACTTCACAGGAGACAGTCTCTTAGGTCACCATGCTGGCAATGGCATCGAGTTAACTTACCACTACTAGGTGGATCATCTTCGGAACTTGACTTCACCCATCCCTTTCATCTGATAGTCAAGGCAGAAATAGCTCTGTCGCAGTTCTTCCAATATTGAAAACTGTTCTTGAGAACCTGGGCGTTGTGTGGACAGAGATCATAGGGAACAGAACAGTGCCCTGTATTTGACGGGCTTGCTTTTCTCACCTCTGCATATTCCTTTGATGAAGAGGTGCCTCAGCACTGATTGCTTCAGTCTTCTGATCTGCCCCAGTCATGCCAAGTTGCAATGAATACAATGCAACATTATCAATGAAAGGATAAAAGATCCAATAAACGCCAACAAACTGCAAACTTTTGAAACACTGATTATATGACTGAGGAAGAAATGTTTTATTTCACAGCCGAAAGCATGAAATGGCTTATTTTGAATAGAGTAAACGTGGTAAATACATTAATTATTTTGAACCTAGAAATCAGAAACACTAAGCTAAAAAGAAATTGCTTTGGAGAAAATACCATTGAGACAGGAAGTTCTGCTTATATTAAAGGATATTATTAAACTGCTTAATAGAACAACAGCAAAAATTATTAAGTAATTGTGAGCAATAAGAAAAGAACTTGTATAGTTTATAAAATTATACAGATAGAGAAATAACTGTTACTGTTTATGGGAGCTAGATGTTGATTGTATGTAATCAGTCCTCCAGGACAAATTATGAATCTTATGCAAGAAAAGGGTAACTAAAACAGAAATAGAAGGGAGAACTGACCATGAATTCAAAGGTATTAAATCTCAGGGTATGTTATGTAATTACTAAGCAAAACAAGTAAGCAGATTTCAACATTTTGATATGGAAAACTAATACATAAGATGAAATGAAGCATGAAATGAGCTGACACAAAAGGAAACGACTAGAAGTGATGTTGACATGTGGATACATGCTAATGAAATTCACTGATAAAGTGAAGAAACATCATCAACACAAATAATTAATGATTACCAATTAGAATTCATACTAAAAGAGCCTATAGCCTAGACTAATAGAAATGAGAAGAAATTTCATTTATATAGAAACATGTAGTTTTGTGCTTGGACAAATAACAACACTATGTACTAGAACCTCAACAGTTTGACATGACAGAAGAGGAAAACAAAATATACTCATCAAAGTCACACTTTTTATGAACTGCTGACAGGTAGTTATGAGAAAAACAAATATAAGCCTAAGCTGCCATCAAGAGATCTGTTTGCAATAGAGGTATGAAAATATTTTTGCTGTGTAAGATCTCAGTGAAACTTCATCTGGAATATTGTATTACATCAGAAAATTTCAGTAACAAAGAAGAGAGAAAATATCAAACACAAATATCACTAATATTGAGATTACAGGACTCAGTTAAGAGGTGTTTTAATCAGTTTTTTCAAAAGGAGTATGAAATTAGGTTTCATACTCTGGATCTCACGACAGGTATTTCTGCTGCTTTTAAGTGATGCAGCAAGAATGCAAAAGGTGAAATGATGTTTGTGCGTAGTCATGCAGGAAAGGATAAGAATCAGCCGACAGGAACCTTACAAAGTTCAACAAAGGGAAATGTGAAGCCCTGCACTATGGAGGAATAACCCAATGCACCAGCACAGACTGGGGACCAACCGGGTGGGAAGCAGCTTTGTAGAAAAGGCCCTGGGCATCTGGGTGGGCAGCAGATTTACTGTGAGCCAGCAATGTGCCCTCATGGCAAAGAAAGCAAACAGCCTCCTGGACTGCATCAAGAAGAGCATTGCCAGCAAGTCGAGGGAGTTGATCGTTCCCGTCTACTCTGCACTGGTGAGACATGTCTGGGGTCCCAGTATGAGAGAGACTAGGACATACTGGAGTGAGTCCAGCCAAGGGCCATGAAGGTGATCAAGTGACTGGAGACTTTGTCGTGCGAGCACAGGCTGAGAGAGCTGGGACTGTTCAGCCTGAAGAAGAGAGGGCTCAGAGGGATCTTATTGGAGCGTGTAAGTACCTGATCGGAGGAGTGAAGCCAGCCAGACTCTTCTCAGTGGAGTCCAGTGATAGGACAAGAGGCTACAAACAGAAATACAGGAAATTCCATTTAAACAAAAGAAAAAAACTTTTTTTTTTTTTTTTTTTATTGTGAAGGTGGTCAAACAGTGGCACAGGTTGCCCAGAGAGGACGTAGAGTCTCTGCCCTTGGATACTCAAAACCCAGCTGGACACAGCCCTGATGAACCTGCTCTAAGTGGCCCTGCTTTGAGCACAGGGGGTGGACTAGATAATCCTTGCAGGCACTTGTAGTTATTTACCTATAGATTTCTATAGCCTTGTGTCACACTACCTCTTCGTGTTGGGTAATAGCGTTTCAAATACTTTTTTTAATATTAGCTAATGCAAGTCTATGTTGTTTTTTTTAAATAATTTATTCAGCATTCCTAGACTAGAGCACTTTTGTGGCAATATCTTCTCAGTTTTTCTGGTGATGAAAAATTCACAACGCTACCTTAAATAACCGGTTTCATAGGTTCTTTGCGAAGCAACCATATGTTACTACATCAAAATGCAAATGCATCATGATACTGTGTCACTACGATGTTTTCCTGCTGATAAATAATTTAGGAGGGATAAATTAATTGTGACTTTGAAGGAGTAATGTGGAGAAAAATCAGATCATTATGTCTCACAGTATCCCCACAATTTCTGAGGCTCTTGAGATCCTGAAGAAATTTTAGTGTTGTGAACTCACGCTGTATCATTGCAATACTCTGCTTTACAAAGACATTTTGTCCTAGTGCAGTGTAAGACTGATCCAGACAGATACTAGTACGTTGCAACATGTTGGTATTTTGAGTTCTCTGGGCAGAACTGTATACTTCACCGCTGATCAACACAAACTGACAACAGTGTGCTCTGAATACTCTCTTTTGCATTCTGATGGCATCTGAAATAATTTTGTGATACTGTGCTCTGCTGTGTTGCCATTAAGTCAGCTTTTGGTAATGCACATATTTGATGTATGATGATGGCATGGTGATCTTTTCATCAGAGGTACAGAGGTCACAGAACCCACAAAAATGAAGAAAATCTGTGACTTTCATGCTGTACTTTGCCACCTAGTTTGAGACCACACTGATTAAGTATTTTCAGCCTACAGAATACATGCTTGATAACTTTCACGTGTATTTTTCTGGTTTTCCCCTATTCTGCCAAGAAATTGGGTTTAAAATCCTGATACCAACATGCTTAATTATTATTATCATCAACAATTTTCATTGAGTGCATCAGTGAATGCACTGTCCTTGCATTATAACTTACCATTAATGAGCTATGATGATCATCAGATGATATGGTATTTATTATAGACCAGGTTTAAAGCCCCACCATTTTTTAGCTGTTTTCAAAAATGAGACTGGACAAAATACACTGCTGTGCCACATTGAAATATTACTAGTATCTTCCCCATTACTTCCATTTGGTGTCACAGCCACATTTTACAAAGTGACTTCTGAGAAATGCAACCCACATTTAACTTCTGTAACAATTTGATAAACTTTAATCTGCATATACAGAATAGGGATATTTTTAAAATAAATTTTCTGGGGAGTTCATGTGCACTGAATGCAATTCTGCATCTGCATCTCTCTGCTGCAATGGACTCTTCTGTACTGGGGAATCTGAAATGAAAAAGCTTCATCCCTATAGTCAGTAAGGCAGCCTACCACATGTCAGGACTCCACTTGAACCAAAAAGGAAACATTGGTGTTGCAATAGTGTACAACAAACTAGTAAAACCTTTCAGCAGGAAAGTGGGAGATTTGGACTCAAATCTTTGCACTGCCCGAGTTGGTTTTCCTATACAGCAGATGATGGGATAACGCTTCAGCTTCAATGAGCAGGAATTTTCCGAGGAATAGCGTGTTTGAAAAACTGCCCACTAACAGTTATGATAATGAGTCTAGAGTTATGCGATTCCAAGTACTCTGTGAAGTACTTAGGTGCTAGGTTTAACTAGTACGGAGCAGATAAATCATAAGAATACACATCTTACAATAAGGATAAAATCATTATTGAATTGCTGCAGATTATGTGAGCACAGCTCCCATTCTCATGGTCTGGATTAGGCAGAAACCATTCTGAAAAAGTAACACGCAGTTGCATAAGCAAAGACTGTGTTTACAATTCTCATATAATACTATACGCACTGTAATCTGAATTAATACGGGTTGTGCAAGCTTATATAGTGTGTTTCCTAACTTTCGCATGCTTTTTTTTTTTTTTAAGCTGATGCATGTCCATCTGCGCAATAATTAGTTGCGAAACAAACGGCATATGGTGGCAGGACATGGCATAATGGCATGTTTCTTTGTAGCCTAGCAGTATTTGGTAACAAACGGTGAGGCAAGTGCAGCGCAATGATTTTTGTAGCGCAGATACAACGTTTATCAAGAATATGCTGGTGATGCTGACCTTGTGCATGTAACACTGCAGAGGGTCCTCAGGGATTTGGTTTGTAGGTGCGCGCTGCTACAAGTTTCTCCAGCGTTACTGCTGTGGAAATACCAGCTTCGTGGGAACGGTCCGCCTCTGCCCGAGGCGGCCTCCTACTCCCCTACCAACGGGCTCGCTTTTACGGAGGCCGTGGTTGCTTTCCACAGCCCCAGTTGGTTTTGGGCCTTTTGGCCGGTTTCAAGTGTCTCAATATTCAAAGTTTTAGAAATCTAACAGCAAACAACTGGAAGCACCGTGGCAATTGGTGAGCTGGCGGGCACCTCTCTCGAGTGTCGGATGCATACGGCAGCGTGACGGGCCCGCGTTTCGCCCGGCGGGCAGGGCGGGCTCCCCCGGCGGCGGGACGGCCGCGAAGCCACGGCGCTGCCGTGGAGCGGCTCCGCCGGCT
>VYZV01011209.1:0-30749 GCA_013401275.1 Pandion haliaetus | reverse complement strand
CTCTTCTTTCTGACAGATACGTATGCCTTACTTGCACTTGGCCAATTTGTGCTTTATTTCCCTTTTCACTTTGACAATTGTATTCATGTTGTGAGCTTGCTAGTTCATTCTCTTTTTAATGATCATGAATAATTGAACATACCCTTTGAGTTTATTTTCTGCTTTCCCATAACAAAATGTGTGAGAAAAAATATCTTGCTGGATTTATTTTGATTTAACAGAGTTATGTTTCAAGTCAAAATTGAAGAGCTTTTTTTATGCGTTCTTCTGTTTGTTCGCTCAGATACTTATTTGCCAAAGTGCGCAAAAGTCTGACTTTTAAATATTGCACAACAGTTGAAGCTGGATATACCTGATCCCACTTGGTTTTATATACCTATGACATTAAATGTCATGAAAATTTTGCATATAGGAAATTCAGTACAGATTGTTTTCCATAATGTTCAATTTTTAACAAACTACTTATTATTATAGATTTAAAAGTTTCTGGTAATTGTCATTAAATATATTGGGAAAGTTCTTGTCTACGGACATGTGTGGATCACAAATACCACGATAAACACACTGATTATGTTTGGGTTTACCAAGTTAAATTCCTTTCATTGTCATAGGAAATTATTTACTTTCCATGTTTGCAGATACACTCTATTGCAGAGTTATCAGGAGAAATAACAAGAATGTCACTGTCAGCTGAGCATTGATTCAGTACAGTTTGGTGAAGTTGGTCACTAGAGGTGGCTGGAAAAAATGACACCGTTGTGACACATTTGAAGATTTTTAAACTTTTAAGTTAGCAGTGGAAAAAAATAAAACTGTATAATTCCATGAAATGGGGTTATGCAGAGTACTAGAATCTGAACTGCTCTTTTTCCTCTAAGTTTTTTTTCTCTTGTGTACTTTGGGCTTGAAAAGCTATCCCCACCTACCCCGTACCTCTTTTTGGCAAAGTTTGACTGAAGTTTCCAGCACTTATAATGGAGAACTGATGATTAAGTGTAAGCTTTTATTTGTTTGCTGGAAACCATAACTGATCACTGCAGTGTCAAAAGCTGGACAGATTGATGATGTTCTTTTATCTCTATGGCAAAGCAAACAAGGTGCAGTTAGAGCAATGTTGCATCGATGGGTAAGCCTATACCCATAATTGGCAGTTATCAGGCTTCTTGTATGTAGTTTTTCTGTCTACAGCTTTATTTAATACTTTTGTTTCTAAGGTTTTTCTAGCATCATGCCAGAGACTTTGCAGCCATTTTCTGAAACCATGCATTTTAACGGCTCTCACAGTCTAGGCACAAGAGGGCAGATTCCTTGCACGTTGCTTCCTTGCTCTAACCACCAGGTAGTTAGGTAGCCTTTATGCAGGTAATCACGTTCTTTTCAGGTTTTATTTTTTGGACATATGTCTTTACACGACATTTCTCTCACATTTTCAAGCTGCAGATAACAAAAATGATAAAAGAGCAGGAGAACCATCTGGTATAAACATTAAAAATGGTCTTAATCTTGTAGAATTAACACCAGGAAAAATAGAAGAAGGTGGGATTATATGAATACAATAAAGATATGTGCCTTGGGGAGTTATATCTTGGAGTTATGAAGTGACATCAAAGTTTTTAAGCTCTTTAGTTTTCCTTTTCTTTTTCTGGGATCTTTATTACACTGCAACTTACTCTCCCCTGGCATTGCCTTTGCACAGCTTGAGCATCTGAGCTGTGTGCTGGGCAACAAGTCTAGTTAGGAATCTGGCACTAAATAAAGGCCTTGGCTGCCCACTCCCTAAGTCACGTGGCAGAATGTTCAAGTAAAAACATCTTTGCTAGATTTCAAGTATAGAATTTTTTCGGAAAGTTGATAATGTTTGGGGGTGGAAGAGGGAAAGTTTCCTGCATTTATCTATTTAAAAAAGAAACAGAAAAGAAAAGAAAAACCTCACAAAATCAACCAGCTGGATGCTTTGGCTACTCTTTATATTGCTTTGTTCTGAAGGTTTCTTTGTGTCCTTCATTAACTAGAAAAGATACTCTATTGGAGATAATCATCCAAGTGAACACTTGAAAGAAATTTTATGTGTGAGACAGTAGTGAGGTTGTTTTGGGGTTGTTTTTTTTAATGAAAAACTTTTCATCCTCTCCTTTGTATCTCAGAAATCAGCAAAACAAGCCTTTTCATATTTGAGCCAGCAACAGGAGAAGTGCTGTGTAAAGGTGTGTGATGGTGATTGCATATTGCAATGTATTTCTCAAATCATAAAGCTGTCAGTGAGAAAGTGAAATTTCAAGGCGATTTAGTGGCAAAGGTGATATTTTGTTAAAGCCACTTCCTTATCAAGTTATCATTGTTAAATTACTGCAAAGATATGTTGCTGGAAAATCTAGTGACTGGTGAAATTTAAAAAAAAAAGTTAAGAAAGCTGGGAATAAAAAAAATCACCTTTCACTTTGCGTTGAGCTCTGTTTTTTTGTAATGATAGTTCATTTGGTACTGCAGTAAAAACTTCTGGTTCTTTAATATAGTTAATATTTACTAAGTATGCTTAAGCATCAGCCAGTTAAATTGAGTGGTTTAGAGTCAACAACCACTGGCCATTCACTGTTTCCACATCTCTAAAATGATTCAAAATTGGGTCAAGAGAAAATGAGCAAGGAAAGAAGGAACAGAAAGTCTCTGGGCACTGCAATTTAATCTGACACAGGAAATTGTTACAGCCCAGCCAAACTGGTAGGCCTTGTTAATTGTCAGGGATATGCAGTGGGCACACTGATTTTATCAATGTCATTAGTGTTGTGGTGTACTAATGTTGTCAGGGTAAAACACATGGCAGATTTACTTAAACAACTGCCTTATTTTGTAAACGTAGAGGTAAATTTTCAGGAGACACAGAACTGGAGAAACATAAAGCTGATGGAACGTGCCTGGGAAGAGGAGGTTTTTAGAAGAGCATTTTGGGATCAAAGGCAACAATTAAAAGTGGAGAATCTAAGTAAACCTTTAAGTCAATCACTTAGGGAAATTAATTTTGTTTCTAGTCCTCTACTGTAGTGAGTTTTGCTTAGTGTTAGAAATCCATACTCTTTTTCTCAACTTCTTTGATGATCCATCGAGATACCCTGACATCTACTACTCACTCTTTGATCATCTAGACATTTGAACTGTTTGGTGTTTTGCACCAGCAGGTGCTGATCCGTTGTGACCCTGACAACAAAGGCACTTAGGTAAGGTATCATTTAAAAAGCTATTTATTAGAGCTAACACTATAAGCAGAGAACAGCATAGATAATCTTATGCCCCTTTAGATGCTAGGAGTCCCGAGCAGTGTATAGCATTGAACAGGACTCCAAGCCACACACTGCATTCCATGCAGACCTCGTCCACAGCAGAGATTCTCCCCTTTTGGTCATTCAAGCTATTACAAGATTTTCTTAGAAGGGAATGGCTCGATTTATCATGTCTACAGTTAAACAGAAATGATGTTATCATGAGAACTTCTTGCAGCACTGTTAGATAAAAGCAAGGCCATGCAGGTGGTGTAATCGCAGGACCGGAGTGGGAACTGCCTGCAGCCTCCTCTGTTATGATGAGCCTGTTGAGGCGATCAACTGAGGCCAGGCCTGAGGGCCAGGCTTTATGTGCAGTGGAGCAGGATCAGGATCGCTACATTTGTGTCACAACTTCATTGCTGTGAGTCATCCTGTTGCTTTTTATGGACTTGCTATCCGTGAGATTGTGGTCTTAGATAGGGGCTTTTCAAGAAAGCAAGATTCAGGGCAGTAGACTATCAACATAGACCTCATTGGTCGTATCAGTGGACCACACTGGTCATAGGACCACATCAGTGCTCCATGATCCTTTCAAAAAAGATACTGTCTCTTGTTAACAGGTCTAAAATAGGACTCATGAGCAAACCAAACAGCTGAACTGACATGTGAACTGATATGTTCCTTTGAAGCTGGACTGGGGTGGGGGGGAAGACACAGGGTAGCTAAGCCTAATCCTTCCAGAGGAAAACTGCGTTGAGAACTCCACTAGCTGTAAAATTACTGACAGGGTGAGAACATGACTGGATAGGATTTCACAGAATGTTTTTTAACGGAACCTAAGCTGTGTGGGAAACAACATCCACAGAGCAATTGTATGATAGATGAGTAAATTTGATAAGATATTATGCAGCCAGTGTATTTTTGCATACTACTTTTCAGTCATGTTTCCTTTGAAATAAACTTTTTGGTAGTATGTAAGCAGCTTTTGTGGTATAAATACTATTTATTGTAAAATGTCTGTTAAGCAATTCAGTACAAAATTTTCAACCATTGTTACTTATAGGTATGTAAAGTCAGGCTCCTACAAGGAATTGGGCATGGTTGCATTTTTCTACTGACATTTTCAATAAATACTTATCTTTTGTTTCTTTGTCAGTGAGACAGTCTCTGTGGGATGTTGCTGGTTTTGCTCCTTGTTCTATGTAAAAAAAACCCCAAAACCTAAGGCATAACTTATGCTAAGTTCCTTGTGCACAAGAGAAAAAGGGTTGAAGTGATACAGGTGTCATCTGTCCAGACATACAGGGTCACTACAACTGGTTGACTCCAGAACCAGTGTTTTGTAGGCAGGATGGTTATTTTGTTGCTAAAGTCAATAGGAGAAGTGCCTTTGAATCTGCTCGCTCTGGGTGTTTATCATGGTTGGTGGAGATGAACTGTGCTGTGGAATAACCTTGGGTTTTGCTGTGTGCATAAACATGGAATATTCACAGTGCCTTGATTTTAAACTCCTACTGCAGGTTCCCGTGTCAAGCGCAGGGTCTGGGCCCTTTGCAGTCAGTGAAGACAGTCTTCTCCAAACGCATCTCGGAACAACGTGAATCAGCTCCTCCAGTGAACTAACAACAGAGTCAGGGAAGAGTAGCCTCAAACTATGGTAGGCTGGTGTCATTTTCTCCAGTGGTAATGTTAAAGTGGCCTAGCTAAGTCTTGAAAATTTTGTTTATAATTCAAAGGAGAAAAAGGAGAGAAGCTTGTGGTTTTATTTATACAGTACAACCTGAAGAAGTGCAATATTATTTTGGTAACAGTTGCATTATTTGAATTTGGTCCTGGACTTACATTTTCTATATGTTATTCCAAGAAGTAAATCAGAAAATACACATTTCCTGTGATAGGTCTTTTTTGTCTAAGAAGTTATTTATGCTGAGTATTTTTTAATATATTCTGTGCTTTAAGTAGTTGTGTGTAAGGAAAAACAAAAATGAAGTTTCCTCTGGGAAATACTGCTGTTATAAAAGGTCTGCTTTAGAAGCTGTTTTCTCTCTGACATCCCCCTTTGGCAGTATCAGCTGTATTTATTGATACCTGTATCTGACACGTCTAAATCAGAAGCTGGATCAGAACTGAGGCAGCCTATTTTACAATATTTCAGATCCTGATGAGCAAACAGGTTTTATTATCCATTTTCTCACCAATGTCAACACTATTTTAGTGCTGGGTATAACTTTTGTTTATTTTTTGTAAAAAATCTGTACTTTTTGCCCTGTACACGTCTAAAAATATTATTGGGACAAGCCAAACAACAATAAGAAAAAAGAGATTTAAAAAAAACTTATGTTGATTTTGACAAAATAAAATTTCTGTGTTTGTGCTATGGGGAGCTGAGGGTTTTACCCTATTGCTTTCACTTGAACCCTCTTTGTACCATGCAAAATCAACACACTCTGTGCCAAGAGGCTTGTTCTCAGTACATACCTGAATGGGCAGCAGATGACGATAAATGAAGGGCAGTACATGTGTGTGGTAAAGCCTGTCTTGTCTTCTAACAACAGCTGTTTTTAAGGAAGAATAGAAGGTCTTGTTGGCAAAAGAGGAGACTGCTGATACAACATGGCTTTTGGTGAATGGAGTGTTTGCTTTTGTTTTCAGACAAGTGAAAGATTAATTAAAGACATTTTCTAGGCACACAGGCTTAATCTGAACTTTTCTGTGATGTGTTTTGTAGCTAGAAAAGGTGCTAAAAATGCTTAAAGACAAAGGGCAAGCCTGTTTATCTGAATCTGCAGCTTTAGTTCTAGGTCTGCGTCTAGTAGCTTGAATAAAGCTGGCTGTCTTGGAGGTAGACCTGTACAGAGAGTACCTGGTGAGCTGTTTCTGAGCACACAGAAAAAACTGCTGGGAAGCTTATTGCTTTGCTTGATGACTATTGTTTGCTGTCACTCCTTGGAAAACTTTTTCTTTGTTGAAGTTAAACGCTCTGTATGCTGCTCTGTTTGGTGATACTGCTTCACATTCTTCCGTCTGAGTAGTCTGGAGTCTGGTTCTAAGTATCCAGACTGGTGTCAGGCATGAAAGGGACTGATTTTTGTGTTGTTTACTCTTGCCTTGCCACTGGGTGGGGATGGGTCGGTGTGAGTGTGTGGGTGTAGGAGACACATCTGTGCTCTGAATATACCATTTCAGCAGCACAGCTCTAACCTGATTGCCATAGGATAACTGAAGGTTTGTGAGGATCTATGCTACTAAGACAACTGGAGACTGGATGTGGGTACGCAAACAGGTATGGTGTGAGCCATGTGGACATACTGTGAAAGTGTCATGGGCTAGCTGATGAAGTATAGAGCTGCCGTCCTGGATAGAAGACACTGGGGAAGCAGGACAGCCGGAAGGAGTGGAATAGAGGAGTAGATATGAGAAGTAGGTTATGAAACAAAGCAAGAGTAAGACTGGTTGGGAGACACAAAGGAAGAGAAAAAGAAGTAACTCAGAGGACAAACGGTGCAGAATTCCAAATTAATTCTTGTTTATGCTAAAGAGATTTTTGCTAACTTCTGTGAAGTGCAGCACTAGATTCCGAGGGCTTGTGTTAACCTGCGGCCGGTGAGCTAAAGATAATGCATAAGACCTAGAAAGCACTCTAGCTTGAGAAAGAAACAACATATACATTGGCTTGCCCTTCACTTATGCTTTCTGCTAGCGTATTGCCAATAGATTTTTACCTCTTTGTTCTTGAGTACAAGCTCTTGTATTTGTACATAAGCAGATGATCTAAAAAACTCTATAAATATAGATTGGGCTGTGTAAGAAGTAAATCCTGCGTATGTGGCCAGGCAAGGAAGGGTTCTTTTAGAGCAGTGCTTGATTTCATTGCAAATACTGGCAGAGGGTAAGAAAAGAAACAAAAGAGAAGGTGACAGGCCTTGAAGGTTGAGTTGGCCATATTACTTTAAGAAAGGCTTTTGCTCATGTAAGGCTTTGTCTATTGCTATGTAAGCACAAAAGTTTCCAGTCAAAATGTGAATTTCAAGCTGGTTACAATGCTTTAAATCAAATCACTCAGATTCAAATTAAATTGAAAAATGTTGCCATTTTATCCTCAAGGGGAATCCCTTCTCAGTAATTCTCAGTAAGTGTCTGCAGGTGCTCCAGTAGGTATCTGAGCCATCTTCTGCCAACCATCTTCCTATTTGCACACTTAATGAGGGGGGAGCATGGACAATAATCAGTGTTCTGCATGGAGCTTTGTTTGCTCTGTGATTCCCACAGCTATTTCTCTGTGTAAGAAAAAGGCAGGTAGGGCTCAGTTTGGAAAGGATACAAAATGGTGCTTTGCCAGCTTGCCTGGAGGATATTTTGAGGTTCCAGTTTTTATAATGAAGGGGAACCGCTCATGATCCTACCTAAGAGATGGCTTATCACCATTGTGCTGAGCCCACATGGTTCTGCCTCTGTGGGACTGGATAAGAGTGTGCCACATTCCCAGTTTAGAGGGAAAGCTTCATCCTTGTAAATGTAAATGGTATTCTTCCCATCTAGGCAATAAACTTGCTAGAACATCAGTCAGACATGAGAGCAAACTTCTATTGCAGGAGGGAGAGGTTCACTGCATGAATAGGGAGAAGCTTTCCCAGGTGTCTTCAAAACTTTTGAACTCTCAGTATAAGAGAGGTGAGAAGCAGCTGAACTCTTATTGTGGGTGTTCAAACAAAAATAGACAAGATTTCCAGCTAGCTTCAGTAGACCTGTGATGTGTGTAGGAAATTGAGATGTCTCTCTTGCTCTCTGTTTCCTATTCTTGATTATAGAAGAAGCACGGGGGTTGGCCTGTGGGCAAAAAATCAGGAATGGGGAATTGGTATCAAGGGCATGTCATAAGTTTTTTATCTTAATTTTTCAGTGTGTTTGTTTTGAAATAAGGACAAACTTGCACAGAAACCTAAAAATAAAGAAATCTCTCTCCAAGGAAGACCAGAAGAGAAGATCTTTCCTTCTACCCTTACAAAGCTGCTGTGTATTATACTACAGTATTTATGTTCACAGACAGTACAGACTAAGCACCAAAGAAATGTCAGTAAATAACAAAAACAATAATCAGTGAACTGCCTGAGAGAGTCCTTTCTCTTTTATTTTGGTTGTTTGAATTGATTTTCATATGGAGTAACTCTGTTTTAGTAGTGAAACATTTATGCAGTGCCTCAGACAAGAGCTGTAACTGAAAAAACCTGTAGGCTGCTGGAAAAGATTCTGCTGTCTGTGTAGAGAAAAAAGGACATACTTCAGTAAAATATTCAAAAAGTGGCAGACATAGTTTGTTGCTGTGTTTTGTGAATGCACAAAATAGATCCCTGTGGAGATGGAGAATGAGATGAAGGGAAATCCACAAAACTGATTATGCTGAAACCAGTGCTGCAAAGACATGCTTGAAAGGACAAGGAGTAAGTACTTGAGAAAGTACGTGTGCATGCACACTTGTATGGTAAAACTGTGGAGGCCAAATTTCAAGAGCTCTGGGTGACTGAAATTGTATCTATTTTTGATTCTCTCATGGTGTCCCTAATCACATGTGAGAGAGGCATTTTGTAAGGGTGAAACTACTCTCAAATGTTTTGAGGTCCAGGCCTGGGCTTCTTTGCTACTGTTTGCCATGGTGCTTACCTTTACGCACAAACGAGCATGACATATTTGAGAGGTGGAAACAGATCTTCTTCCTTGGGATGAAGTGCTGTGCTTAGCTTGCTGCACCTAGCTTGGCTTTTTCCCTAAAGCCTCTCTGAATTCTGTGGATTTAAAATTTGGAATAAATTAAATCCCTTGTACTAAACAGATGGTTAACAAGCCCAAAATATTGAAGACAGTTATTCCTTCAGCATTTTGGTGATTTATTTATTTTTTTTTTTAAAAGACTGGAATTGAACAAACATTTATTATATGCAGTGCTTCTTTATAATCAGCTTCATAATCCATATGCTTGAACCTCCCAACCAAAAGCCAGAGCAGCTCTCAAGAGTCCTTCCCCCTTTCCTCTAGGACACATTAGTAATAATTTGTAAAACTTTTTTATTAATCTACTAAGGATAAAGTTTTGCTATTAGAGGATTACATGTAATAATGCGTCACTATCCCATACTTCCCTGTCTTGACATTCTTAGCATTACAAAAATGAAGGGACAGAGCCTGTGCATTGTATGCATGCATAAGTGTGACAGTAATTCATTTGGCTCTGAAAATATATGTATTTTCCTTGGAATGTGCATTTCTAAAGTCTGCGTTTCACTCAATATTTGTCCACCACTGCATACAGACCTGTCCTCTCTTGTTCTTTCTCTGCATAGCTCACTGGTGTTATTCTCTCATTCCTCATGCCCTTGATGAAAATGTAGTACTTAACGGTTAAAAAGGGAGCTCTTTCTTGTTTCATTAGGATCTCTTTAGTTTGCCCTATTATCGGGTTGAAGGGAACTTTCGTCCTTCAGCTGACTCCATTTTCCTTTCCTAAAGGGCTTGTGTTCCTCTTAAAGGCTTTTTCCTGTCACAGCTGGTTTCTGCAACCTTTAGCTTCAGAATTGGGGTGAGGCACTTCGACATCCAGAGTGCCATACTGCTTTCTGCCTCGTGAGACCTCTTTCCTGCCCTGGCAGTGAACCAGCAGCCTATCTCCCGAAGTACTAGCCTTAAGGGTGCCTTCATTTGGCCCTCTCTTGCCTTGCTGTCTGCTCAGTTCAGCCTTTTATCATTTGATTAAATGCAGTTCTTCATTGTCATGAGTTATGTGTGTTTAAGTGAGATAAATTTTATGTTTTGAAGAAAGCGCAAATAAAGAAAGACCTCAAGCCTTGTACAAATGAAATGTGTCAGACTTGCATACGACGGTCTTGAAAACAATTGTTTAGGGAGGAACAAGTGCTGGTTGGCCTAACTGTCAGAAATGGTCTTTTGTGTTTTGTTTTGGTTATTTTTTCTGTTTGCTACTAACCCAGAACTGATTCAAGCTGACGACATACACGTTGTTCTTTGCTGTGTGATTTGACAAATAAATGAGTGACTATTTCCAGTGCTAGGTCAGGTGAGCCATGACTTTCTGTAGCCACGGCAAGTCTTGAAAGGCTCCAAGGAAGGGGATTCCCCAACCTGTGTGGTAGACCTAAGTATGTGTACACATCACTGAAGAAAGCAGCAGAGAACAAATTACTCTGAATAGTAGGGCTGAAATACTGTAATAGACCTGAGGTTTATTCCTGCTACAGTCACTGAAGCTAACAACTGTCATCTTTGCAATGGCACAACACAACTTTGATTCACAAGCTCTTTCTTGGGAGGAATAAACTAGGTGATACTTCCGTGGTGTTTCATCTCTGTTGGTTTTAGGATGTGCATAATGGCTTTTCCTTTTTTAACATGCAGCTTTGTTTGCAGTTAGTAGGTTGCTGATTATAATCCTTTTGTTTGCTTTTATCAGTGTTGCTCAGTCACTTGTCCTTCAAACTCTGTAACTGTCCTTGTGAGTTTGTGTTTCAACCAGTTCATCAGCGTCTGTCTCACTAAACACACGATTCCATAGTCACCCAGTGAGCTCTGGGTAATCCTTGTAGTCAACATCTCTGGAGAAAAAAAGCAGCACTGTATCTTGCCCAAATGAAACACAGGTGCAGGAATGTGGTACCATACCTGACTTCTGCATCTCATCGAAACTGGAGAGCCTAAGCATTCCTGCTACTGAAACCAAGTGAACTAACAAAACATCCGCATAGCTAAGGCAGAGAGCAGGAATTAAAACTGGAAAATTTGGGTGCAAAATTGGTAACAAAAAGAACCAAATGTATTTAATCATCGTAAACCCATTTGTCTCACTGCCATAAATAACATAATGAGATTTTTTTAATTTTTATGTCTAGAAGACCTAGTTGCAGACAAGGACTCATTGCACTAACTATCGTAGCAATACGCTACAGAACAAGGAAGCATTCCCTGATAGCAGCAGATGTACAAACAGACGCAAACTCTGAAACCCATTCCAGCCCCCAGTGGGCTGGTATTTTGAAGGATATCTCAAGACTTGTGCAGCATAGCAAATACATTGGACACAGATAGTCAGGGGAGAGAGAGTTCAACCCCAATTTCATAGAATGGCAAATCTCATCTTGACTCCAAAATACAGATTTTGGTGTTTGGTTTTTTTTTTTTTTTTTTTAGAGCTGGCTGGTAGAAGTCAAATGAAGCTGCTTCATGAGTAGCAGAATTAACATCCCTAGGTTTTCTATGGACTTGTCCCCCATCCCCTATTTTTTCTTCCTTGCCTCTAGTGCACCCCCCTGCCCAATGTGTTTGGCTGAGGAGAAACAGCAGCATATATGTATAGTTACAAACTAACCACAGTGAGCTGATTTACGAGCTGGGTGCTGCCACTTGATTACATAAGGACCTAAGTTGTAAACTATTATTTAGTGATCTACTCAGCCACCTATGGTTTTAATGAAACTCGTAAGTATTTAATTGATATGTTTAAGGCAGCTTCCTCTGTCAAACTCAATCGAGTGTGGCTAATATATTCAAAAGTTAGAGGGGAGTGCAGTGCCTCACCATCTTAGAAAGCTTTGTACGAGCATCACAGTGAAGCGTGCTTTTGTACGCTGAAAGTGTGGCGCAAGGTCTTTGGGAAGTAGGAGGTAATTAGTGGTGCCACATTCTGCAAGGGCTTGGTAGCCTCATAAAAGTGCACCTGCACTTTTGCTTTTGTTACCAAAAGCAAAAGTCAGACTAAAGGAATAGCAGCAGCTGAGGTCTGAAATGGAACAAAATTATCTTTTTAATTAATAGAAGACTGTAAACAGAGACAACTGAGGACAAATCTGCCATATAGGAAACTGATTTTTTCATACATGCAGGTTTGCATTAATGTTCTAAACAGAACAGACTAAACACAATTGTTTGGATTTTGACTAATATGTAAATTTTCTGTACTAATCCTTAGTATGTATTTGCTAGCAATAATGGTCAGAAGGAGCTGGGAGCTAGATAAACCAAACATTGCAGACTTGCTGTCGTCATCATAAAAAGAAATGGTCAAAGTTTACTCCCACCCAGTCACCTCTTTCTGTAATGTAGAATATATGTGGTAGTTCCTTAAATCTGCTTGTAATTTAAAATACCTGCAGTGTTTTTAGTTGTTGAATGCACTGTCTGCAATTGGTTATTTTCTTTCTGTAAAGTTAAATGCGTAGTGAAAAACATGTAAAACAAGTATAAAGAAAATTTTCATAAGGTGTATGTTTCATGTCTAATAGGAAAAATGTAGTTATGATTTTCACTTAAAAATCAGCTAGTGACATGCTGTTGCGAATGAGTGATTTAGATCGGTTGAAGAATTACCATCAAAGGTAATAGCAAAAGTAGTTTTAACATGAACTTGTAAAAGTGTGCCTTAAAGTTCGATGGCAAGGTTCACTCTATTACTTACTACAGGGAAGAAAAATACAAAGAAAAATTGAGTTGGAATCGCGCTAGAATCATTTACACAGAGACCAGAGATGCAAAAGGGTAATGGTGACCCTCCTGTTGAGTCATGAGGTTCAGAGTAGACCCACTTGCTTTCTAAAATCCTGATGACACTGAGATGTAGCTAGGTCCAATCTTAGTCTCAGACTTGGACAACGGTTTATGTCTAATGGAAGAAATAGAAAAGGTAAGGAAGATCCTCCCGTTGACTCACGAGGTTCAGAATGGACCCCCATTGCTTTCTAAACTCCTTCTCAGAGAGGAGTCCAGGTATGGCTAGATCCAGACTTAGTCCGAGACTTGGCCAATGGTTTATGTCTAATGGAATTAGACACATGGATTTCATTAGTATTAATTCAGTATGCTATCAGTCACTTGCTGAGGATCTGTTGCATATAAGGGATCTTGCCACCTCAGGTAAAAAAGGATTTCTTAGTCTCAGGTGAAGAATCTCAAACCCTGCGAGGTGTCCCTGCTCAAGGGGAGAGTCGCCTGGCATGCAGTCTAGTTGCAGTTCAGGGAGAGCTCAAATTGGGCTCATCCAGCCCAATCTGTTGTTTGTAAAAGGTCTCCCTGCCTCAAGGAGCAACCTTGAGAGGTATCCCAGCTCAAGGGGAGATGACCGCCATGCAGCCACACTGCCTAGCAGGGAGAGCTCAAAGAAGACTCACTTAGGCTGTCTTATTTATGGGATGAAGTGGCCGGCTTGTAGTCAAATTGCATACAAGGGGAGAAGTATGCACGAGACTCCTTGTGCGCACAACCTTGTTCCTTGATGAATGAGTCTTGGAAAAACCACCCACTGTTCACGTGTTAATCACGTGATAGGTGATCCAAGCTCATATGCATCAGTGCTTACTGGGTCACTCTGCTGCTTTGTGGGTTGTCTAGAGGAGTTCTTGGCCTGGCTACAGCTCAGGCCTTTACCCCCTTTGGAGCCTGTACCAAACTGCAGCTGGTTTGGTTAAAGGGGTCAAGTGTGTCTGTCACACGTGCTTAGCCATGGCCTCTGGTCTGATGCAGCATTTCAGAAGCGTGGTGTATTTCTCTAGCTGTTTGTATTTTGAGCAGCCACAAAATACTTGGTAATTCCCACTCATTCAAAAAGTGACTTAATACAGTGAGACGGATGATCACACTTTAATGTAAAGTGAACAGCAAACAGTGATCACTATATAAACTCCTCCTTCACTTTGAGGCTAGGTTATGCAAACTCTCTTGGGCTTTGTGGTTAAAATATATATTCTTGTAGTAGGGGAAATCCAGAGTAACTTTCAGTAAGTAATGGTTCGGGCATTCTTCGAAATGGCACAGCTTGATTTCAAGCAAACAAAAAACTCCAGTGCTCCCCTCGACCCCTCCCCAGCTGAAGTGCTTTTCTTTAAGAAGTGATACATAAGCCACGGGTTTGTTTTCACAATTTTGAGTCACACTGTTATGTTTATGTAACATACAGTTTATTCAAATCATCCCTCATCTGAATAATACTCTGTAGTTAACTGTGGATGTGAGTCAGGCTGCCTACAACAATTTCAGATTCTGGCTTGCTTTTGGTGTTACTTGGTGGGCTTCTTTGTTCTCGTCTTTTATTTTTCTAAATGTATCTTATTCTGATTTCCTTGGCTTAGTTTTTGTTTCTCTGTTTTCCATTGTTAAAATTCAAGCATTTTTTACTGTCTTTTTGAAAGCAGTGTAATCAATTCAGTATAGCATTAAAATAATTCACTATATAATTAACTTCAGGTCTTTCAATACTTGCTTTTTATATGATGTACAAAGTTATTTCCTTTATGAATTTCAATAAGTTAATACTCTACAGAGCTTAATGAAACTTTAATGAAATTATGTTTTATCACACTAGTAGTATTTTCAACCATCTCCAGTTTTGAAATGGGTGACAAATCAGTCAATGTAACTCTTGAATTTCCTAAATACCTTTGTGGGATATAAGGGATAAATACAGCCTCAGTCCAGCTGCGTTAATGGTTACTGGTTGTTATGGTTTAACCCCAGTCAGCAACTAAGCACCACGCAGCCGCTCACTCAGTCACTTCCCCACCCTGCAGTGGGATGGGGAAGAGAATCAGGAGGGAAAAGAAAGTAAAATTCGTGGGTTGAGATAAGAACACTTTAATAGGATAGAAAAGGAAGGGGAAATACTACTACTAGAATAGTCAAAACAAGAGATGCACACTACGATTGCTCACCCCCCACTGACCGATGCCCAGCCAGTCCCTGAGCTGTGGGGTCCCCTGGCCAACTCCCCCCAGTTTATGTACAGGGCATGACATCATATGGTGTGGGAATAACCCTTTGGCCAGTTTGGGTCAGCTGTCCTGGCTATGCCCCCTCCCAGTTCCTTGTGCACTCCCAGCCCCTGCTGGCAGGGCAGTATGAGAAGCCGAAAAGTCTTTGACTTAGTATAAACACCGCTCAGCAACAACTAAAACATCGGTGTGTTATCAACATTCTTCTCATCCTGAGTCCAAAGCACAGCACTATACCAGCTACTAAGAAGAAAATTAACTTTATTCCAGCTGAAAACAGGACACTGGTTAATGACTGTTTCTTATATAAACACATGTGAGCAATATTATTTTTTGTGTTTTATTCACATTCTTTTAAACTGGAACATCTGTTTCACATCCTTTAAAAAAAGCCATAACATTGAAATTAGATTCACCACTTCCTCAGTGTGTTCTTTTGCTCTTGTTCTTTTCTCTTTTTTTCTTTCTTAACTATCTAGTTCCTTGATTAAAACAAACAAACAAAAAACCAAAATCAAAACAATAAAAGCCCAGCAGGAAGTGGATTAGAGGCGGCATATCTGAAGTGGCTGCAGGATTTCATTTGGTTTCCTGATACGTGATAAGTAAGGGACTTCTTTCTTTTCTGTCATGGTTTAACCCCAGCCAGCAGCTGAACACCATGCAGCTGCTCACTCACCCCCCCACCACCTCGTGGGATGGGGGAGAGAATCAGGAGAAAAAGTAAAATTTGTGCATTGAGATAAGAACAGTTTAATAGAACAGAAAAGAAGAAACTAATAATGAAAATAATAACACTAATAAAATGAAAATAATAATAAAAGGATTGGAATATACAAGTGACGCACAATGCAATTGCTCACCACCTGCCAACCGATGCCCCATTAGTTCCTGAGTGGTGATCCCTCCCAGCCCTGCTCACCCCGGTTTATATACTGGGCATGACGTCCTATGGTCTGGGATATCCCTGGGATCAGTGGGGTCAGCTGTCCCGGCTGTGTCCTCTCCCAAGTCCTTGTGCCCTGTCAGTCTCCTCACTGGTGGGGTGGGGTGAGAAGCAGAAAAGCCCTTGGCTCTGGGTAAGCACTGCTCAGCAGTGACCAAAACATCCCTGGGTTATCAGCCCTGTCTACAGCACAAATCCGAACCACAGTCCCATAGTAGCTACTGTGAAAAAATTTAACTCTATCTCAGCCAAACCCAGCACATTTCCATAACCCTGTAGCAGTAGAAATGTGCGGGAGTCTCACAAGGCCATGAAGGGGAGGAATGAAATGGACAGCTCAATAATACAGATTACAAAAAGAAAGGTGACTTGTATCAATTGACTGATTTGCTAGAGAGTTTCTGAGTGACCTTACTAGCTAACTTTTTCTTTTAATAAAATGTTATTTCTAGCTTCATGTTTCTTCTTCCTGAGGCGTTTTCCTCAGTGTTTTATCACCATTCAATTCATGCATATTTTTCACATTAAAAAGAATCTGTACGTTAAAAAATAAAGATGAAACAAAGAAGAAAAGTGGTGAAGAGCAGGACAGAAGGAGACTATTTCCATTTCAAGGTATTATAAAATCCATAATTTCCAAGGCATTTTTTGAAGTTGGCTGGAAAAACTTTCTGTCCCCCCAGCTCTATCCTCCCCCCCTTTTTTTTCTTTTTTTAATAAAATGAAATCTTGCATTGTCTGTAAATCCAAGCTTCTTCTATACAGCTACATTTGATAAGACAGTAGGTCCATTCTTTTGGTATAGGAGGAGATTAATTTTTCCATTGCCAAAGGAGAGATTCTTGCTTTCAGTTTTAATCCTCCATAATCCCCCCCACCTCCGTGCAAAAGTGCACAGAATAATTTAGATATGTTTCCAGGCTTCGAAGGGCTGAAGGGGGATTTGGGATTTAATTTAATTTTTCTTCACAACTTTGTTCTGAAAGCATGAATGATAATTGAGTTGTGTGAGCCTAGTCAGCACTGCACTATGAGGAAAGGCCGTCCTTTCTACTAGTTAAAAAACTGTAGGCTACACAACTTGGATTAAAGGCTCATGATTTTTGAACATGATTAGCAATAGCTGAGTTTTGGTCTATCAAATCAACAATTGCACCAGTTACTGAATGGAAGTTAGACCAAAAGCATATCCAAGGTACATTGGATTCTTCATGAAAACTTGTTGTTCCTCTGGCATAGATATCCTTTCCCTAGCCGAAGTTAGAAGATAAGCAACAGCTTCTCATCCACCCTGTTATTTTTGTATTTAAAGATTTGATCTTAGGTTACTTACTACGTTATTTTTTTATTTAAAGATTTGATCTTAGGTTACTTACTAAGTGTATTTTGGACAGCCACTTATATCTAGAAAAGGGAATAGGTTCGTGACTGTCACGGAAAGGTACACCATCAAGAACAAAAGAAAGGGTTAGGTTAAGAGATGCATAAAGGTAGAGTGAGTTTGCAGAGGTGACAACTAAATATTATGCAGCGTACATACGGAAAATGAGGATGAGAAGGTAGTTTGGAGTGCACAGTTCAAAAGAACCATCGTAGGAGCTCACGAGGGAGCCAGGAGAGGGTGCCCTGGAAGATGGCCTTTGGCACCAGTGGTCTGAATGAGCTGTAGGGAAAAAAGATTAAAGCAGATAGGCAGCATGCAAAGAATGAGTAATTTAGTAGGGTTCGGATTAGTCTTGAACTGTTTTCTGCCAAGCAGTTGCACATGCAGCTTAGCATGGTTTGTCTGGATTCCCTCAGTGTGCAATGCAACTCTGTGGAACAATTCATCCTAAGTTTTTTAAACATCTCTCTTAAAATGGAGCCAGTTGTCTTTTAGGAGGTGCTTGTTCCTCTTCAGGAAGAAGGATGTCTTAAGTGGTGGCCTCAAATGAACTTCTTAGCCTGCAGACAGTTGGAGCTAGGAGCTTCTCATCCTAAAGAAGGGTTAAGAACTGGAGGAGTGCCAAAAAAAGCACAGGGACGAGGGAGTGTTGATGAGATTCCTGACTTTGCCAGAAACCCGAGTTCAGTGGTCGCCAACCCATGCTTGCCTGCACACACAAGTAGCTGTCCTTCTGGCCAGAGAAAGATCAAGTTTAAACTGTAACTCCAAAGACAAAGCCAATTGTGATATAACCTGGAGCGTGTTTGTTTTCTCAGGAGCCTTCCCTGGCTTCTGACAGGATTAGGCATCCTTGGTTCAGTTAGTCTGAGGAGTCTATCTCTACATTCAAGAACTGCTCTTTATGCATTTTTAAGTAGCTGAGATCTCACTGCTAGTGCTGACAGTTTTTCCAATGGAAAGAAAGAACTATTTATTGATTTCTTGCAAATCACCTGTCTCTAAGATTCTCTTTCAAAGGAAATCCCTAGAGGCCATAGAAATCGTAAGTAATACATGGAGTTTTCGTGCAATTCTGTGGACTAATTTCTATGAATAATGAAAATGGAACTTTACCTAAAACATAGAGAAATATACTATATGTTTAGTTAAGTAAGTTTTCTACATACTGCATTTTCTCTACTGTTATTTAAAAAGTTTGTCTTCTAGGGAGGATTTAGTCCCCTGGGCCTTTTAAAGTCTCTACAGTTTTCTGTCCTGGAGCTTAAAACATTGAATTCATCATACCTTTTTTCCCTTCAAATGGCGATTGTTCTTTCATAATTTTAGGGTTTTTTTTAAATGGCACTATCATGTTGAATAGCAGAAGATTAGACTATGCTGCAGGAAATTTGTATTCAATGTACATAGTTGTATTAATGAGAAAACACACTGAGAAACCTCTCAAAAAATCTGAGAGTTGGGAGGAGGTAAGTTTTTTCTTAGGTTCTGGGAGAAAACCTCCTACTGTAGCACTTCTTAAAAATCCAGCTGCCTTTGTGTGCAGAGACAAGAACTGATCTATTTATTCTGAGCATTTTATCCTGAATGTGCAGGAAGAAGTTCATGGGGGAGGGAACATGGCTTGACTAAGCCTCCATTTTCAGTTGTCACCTGGGATAACTGACTGTTAATGCATAACAGAATGATGTTCTCATTCTTTTCTTGAGCTTTTCCATTTTTTGAAGGGACTGTCCCAGTCCTTTCCCTTCTAATCAGTTCCCAGCCCATCACAGGACTTGACGCTGTTTTCCCTCAAGGATGCCATGCTTCCCTATGTAAAGATGAAGGAGGCATTTCAAAAATTGTCATCTGTTCTGGACATTAGGAGTCCTGACCTCCAGTTTTCAGATCCTGTAGGAATTTCCCTCTAAATCCATTACCGTCTGTATTATTGGAAAGTTTTATCCCATGAGCGACTTCTACATGCAAATATATTACCTCATGAGTAGGTAAATGACAATTTAATTAAGTCTAGTTGAAGTCAATAGGAGTTCTCATGCACGTGGCTTTGCAGATGCTAAAGGGTAGGTCATTTCGTATTTGGGAACAGGGACTAGAAATCAAAAGCAAACATTCATAAAACACACTTGAGAGTTTGTTCTGGTTTTATATTAAATGCTTGTCAGTTCATATGCTATACTCCATCAGAATAACAGTATTGTATGAAAAACGGTCATTCACAGACATTTAAAATATTTGCTCTTTAATGCAAAACAGAGTCAGCAAATTTAAGAATTTAAAAAAATATATTATGAATATTTGGGATTGCATTAGCCAATAAATATAAAAATATATTTTTAAAGAGACATACTCAGTTTCAAGAATGTAGAAGATTCCACTCTGAGGCATAGCGCAACTCATAAAATGCATCTAAAAGATTCATTTATAGCTGTTTCCAATTCAAATATGAGTTCATGTTCTTTGTGCCATTTTTTATAAAAGCTTTGCAGCAAACCATTATGCATATTTTCATCCCTGCATTTTTCTAAGTGAATACAATTTCTTGTTTATATCATATCTATACTTTTAGTATTATCATACTAGGTATATTAGGAAGCTAACCTGTGAAGGACACTGAGTTTTAAAGCATTCCAAGACTGTTGATTATTTTAACATCAGAAAAAAATAACAAGCTGCAGATCAGTCCTTCTGTATTCTTGAATCAAAGTTCTGTTAAAAGTAAATGTTTTCTTCACAATATTAGGAAGAAGAAAAGCAGACCCACAGACTCTAAAGGAAATAATTGTGCAATACATTAAATTTGTTAAACAATAAGTACAAAAGCTTTTACTCCAAGGAAAGCTGGGTCCATTTCGCTGTCAGAAGAATTAGAAATGAAGTATTTTTTTTGACATAAAGCCCTGAAGCTCCACAGATCTTCCCTTGTTTTCTTTATCCAGCTGAGTATTGGGCTTTGTGTATTAACTATTTGTACCTTTGCTTCTGATTTTTGCTGTTATCTGGTAAGGCAAATCTGGATTTTTTTTGTTGTTTTTGCTATTTTAAGAAAATGCTGAACTTCACAAGTTTAAGTTTGAAGTGTCTCGCTAGGTCTTAAGACTCATGTGCTTTCCTGAACTTGTATTTAAAGTTAACTCTAGCACTTCTTTCCACCTCATTGGAAATGTACCCGTACATCCAAATAAAATGAAAGCCAAACCAGTGCCGGTAGCATTATGTATATTAAAATCGCCAACCCTACTACTGTAGAAACAGTATCCCAGTCCTCTTGTTCAGCCAGGCTAATTAGCAGTGCTGTGTTAAATGAAAGTTTCCTGCATACAATTCCAGAGCGTAATTTGTTTAGAGCTGCCTATGTTTCACAGGTAGGAATAGCTCACCCTCTGCAGTACTTGGGCTGGCATGTTGAGATTCTGTATTGAGACAGAGTGTGTCAGCATATGCGTTCATAGGAGCTGGCTGAAGCACTTACGCTAGGAAACAGATCTCGTGTCAGCTCACCTAGAACACTGGCTGCTTATTAAGCAAGAAAGTCGTCAGCCAATCAGTCCAGTTAATTAAATGATGAACAATTTTATTAATAGCTAAGAGCGAGACTCAAGTGAGAAAAAGTAATAAAACAGCAGCTGGAGGAATTACTTGCTCTTTGGGGCACTTTTAAAAGTTCGTCTAATTGGAATATTTAATCAGAAATTGGAGGTGGCAGTTGCAGGTTTGATTAAGGGTTGGAATGAATAGGAGATAGTTAGTAACTCATAAAAAGAAACCTCAGGTCATGGATTGCAGGTTTTTGCTGCAGTGCATGGGCACTTTCTGCAATTTGTAGTAATATTCTGAAATGGGCAGTAGTAGAAAATTAGAAAGCAGGTAATAATAAAATAGATCAGTGTAAGAATTATGAATACCAGTGTTTACTACGTATCAGTATTATGTAAGTATATGCATTTGTGTGTGCAGGCACACATATTTGTGTTGCATATGTATAAAATAAATCTAAGACTCATAGAAGTGTAAATGGCTGCTAACAGCTGTTTCATAAAATTATTGACTCCAGTTCTTTTAGGGGCTTTGGCTGTGTATGAAGTTGCATAGAGTGTTTGGTTGTATCATCAGTGAAATGTTGAACAAAATTAGGTATTTGCCTTTACAGCAGAAGTAGACTGTTGAGGTGCTACAAAACCTGCCACCATCTGGTGAAACACTGCAGATAACAAACAGCAGATCAAATGTGGCAAAAAACCACTCTTACTTCAGTGTTTCTCAGCATCTCTTCCTTTCTAGTATTAGATTGGAGTTTAAATGTATATACATTTATGTTGTTAAATAATGCAAATGAAAATGAATGTGCTTTGAATCTCATTGGAAATCTGCTGATGACAGTGAAAGGAACGCTGTTAACTTCAGTAAACACTTGGGTCATGCTTTGCATTAAGAAACACTAAAAATGGAGTCTAAGTCAGCTTGTATTTATTGAACTAATACCTAGTGCTGTTACTGGTTCATTGAGAAATAGTCTCACTCAAGATATTCCCAGGAAACTTTCAATCTTCAATTAGACTAATTTCATACCATGTGTATTGGGTTTCTGTGGCAAGATTTTGGTAGTGGGGGGTTTTGCAGGGGTGGCTTCTGATGAAAAGTTGCTAGAAGCTTCCTCTTTGTCTGACAGAGCCAATACCAGCTGGCTCTAAGACAGACCTGCTGCCAGCCAAGGCCGAGCCCATCAGCGATAGTGGTAGCGCCTCTGGGATAACATACTTAAGAAGGAAAAAATATGTTGTGGGGCTCAGAAACGGCAGCTGGAGAGAGCAGTGAGAACATGTGTGAGAAAGAACCCTGCAGACACCAGGGTCAGTGAAGAAGGAGGGGAGGAGGTGCTCCAGGTGCCGGAGCAGAGATTCTCCTGCAGCCCTTGGTGGGGAAGACCATGGTGAGGCAGGCTGTCCCCCTGCAGCCCATGGAGGTCCACGGAGGAGCAGATATCCACCTGCAGCCCGGGAAGGACCCCACGCCGGAGCAGGGGGATGCCCGAAGGAGGCTGTGACCCCGTGGGAAGCCCGCGCTGGAGCAGGCTCCTGGCAGGACCTGTGGATCTGTGGAGAGAGGACCCACAGAGCAGGTTTTCTGGCAGGACTTGTGACCCTGTGGGGGACCCATGCTGGAGCAGTTTGCTCCTGAAGGACTGCATGCCATGAAAGGGACCCATGTTGGAGCGGTTCATGAAGAACTGCAGCCCGTGGGAATGACCCACGTTGGAGAAGTTCGTGGAGGACTGTCTCCCATGGGAGGGACCCCATGCTGGAGCAGGGAAAGAGTGTGATGAGTCCTACCCCTGAGGAGGATGAAGCGGCAGAGACAACGTGTGATGAACTGACCGTAACCCCCATTCCCCGTCCCCCTGCGCCACTGGTGTGAATTGGTGCTTAACACATAATATTATGTATTTGTTGAACACTAGTAAAATATTATTAGTATACAGTTTTTGGTGATTTAGACTGGAGAAATGTACATCTTGATCTTCAATAGCAAAAAGGTATGTGTATAAATGATCAATGGTTGTAACAATTACGTTAGTACATGGTAAGCCTCAAGTTATTCCTCTGCCTAATTCCTGGAGATCAGTGTGAGTGGTGCTGGAAATGGAAGCTCACTGCCATTCTCCCATCTGTGCATGTTGTATACTTCACTTCCTTCTTTTGTGGTCCTTCTTTCAGGCTTTTGTGTTGACTGTGTGGAAGGCAAGATGCTTATTTATGGGGACTCCTGATCCGATTCGGTATTTAATTTCTATGTTTCTAAAGACATTTTTAATTTTCAATGGCTGTTTAAAATAACGTGTTAACTCTACCAAGCTGTCAAGAGTTTTGGAGAGAGGTCTCCATGCGGGGATGCATGCAGACATGACAACTGGTCTGCCTTGGGAGCAGGGTTTAGACATAGCTGCAGATGATCTCTTCAGTGTGGCTCAGCCCTAGACAGGTAGAAGCAGGTTCTGTATCATGAATGGCACAAATTCTATGCAGCTGGTTGGGTGTCTCAAGAAAATAAAATTCTGGTAGACATGGGCGTGTGTATGTAGGACCTCGAGGGATGCCTTGGCTGCTAGGCTAGTTCACTGGGCAGGGTTGTGTGAGCAACCAAGAGGACCTAAGTGGTACCAACCCTTATCCACATGGGCCAGATTTAGTCATTGTTTCAGTACTTCAGATTATTTTGTGTTCAAGATACAAAAAATCTCCAGCACAGCTAAACTGCAGCTGTAGCATTTAAAAATTACTGGTTAAAGTTGAATTGAGTAAAATTACTTAAGAATATGTCTGTGGAAGACAAGCCCTTGGCACCTTATAAGGTTCATTTTTTAAATCTATGTAACACAGATCAGATTTCAAAATTTTGGGCAGCCTTGTCATTGTCACCCATCAGCTGTTGTGTGCACTATATTGATATCCGTGCCTCCATTTATTCTGTACATAAGTGTTACTTTATTTGAAAGATGAATCTGTGGTGAAGCATCATCTCATGTGCAGCATAATATACATCTAGTTCTGAATACTGTTGAAGCACTCGTGTTGAGATCATGGTGAATTTCTACCCTATGGAAATCTGCACTTGATTAAATTAGCATTTTCTTGACAGCTTTATAACTTTCAGAATCTGTGACTGCTACTTCTGATAAATGCTCTCCTCTTGAGAGAGTGATAAGTACTTTTAGCAAGCTGTATTGTGGATGCTTCTGTGCCAAATGCAACACATGCTATGTGTTCAGACCAGTTTTATCCCAGTCTGAAAAGATCTATTTTATTTACCATCAGATTTAACTCAGCCACCATTCTTATATTCCTTTGGTAATTATATGCACAGAGGATGGGCTGATTGGGTCCAACAGACCTTTCCTTTTCATTTTGGTGTCCAGCATGCTCTGATGATGGTGAACAAAAGCAGTAATGAACGGTGAACAGCCCTGAACAAATGTTACATTTTTAAGTGGAAGTCAAGGATGTGATGGCCCGTAGCTTCTTGGTTATTGTTGGCCTTTTGTTCCACAACTAATAACATGACAAATAACATTTTCTGTTGATGTGTTCAGAACATGAATTAGGTTAGCAAGCTTACTCTAGATAAGAGACAAAATTGTAAATGACTATTAAACATGTTGTTTCAGGGTGTTGTTTTAAATCACAGGGCATAAAAGAGAGGTGCATACAGCCAGGTGGTAATTCAAAGTCGTGTCATTCTTACTGTTGGCAGGCTATAGCCATCAGGGCCCTGGGTTCACCAGCAGGGTTTAGTTGTCCTGACCAGCCTGTAACCCTCAAGTCTACCCAAGTGTCCTGGTTTTGGCTGGGACAGAGTTAATGTTCTTTCTAGTAGCTGGTACGGTGCTACGTTTTAGGTTCAGTATGAGAAGAATGTTGATAACACACTGATGCTTTCAGTTGTTGCTAAGTACTGTTTAGTCTATAGCCAAGGATTTCAGCTTCTCATGCCCAGCCAGCAAGAAGGCTGGAGGGGCACAAGGAGTTGGGAGGGGACACAGCCAGGGCAGCTGATCCAAACTGGCCAAAAGGGTATTCCATACCATGGGACGTCATGCCCAGTATATAAACTGGGGGGAGTGGGGCTGGGAGGGATCACTGCTTGGGAACTAATGGAGCATTGTCAGTGGGTAGTGAGCAATTGCATTGTGCATCATTTGTATATTCTAATCCTTTTATTATTATTGTTATTTTATGATTGTCATTATTATCATTATCAGTTTCTTCCTTTCTGTTCTATTAAACTGTTCTTATCTCAGCCCACGAGTTTTACTTTATTTTTTCCCACCGGGTGGTGGGGGAGTGAGTGAGCAGCTGTGTGGTGCTTAGTTGCTGGCTGGGGTTAAACCATGACACCAAGACACATTGGTTGTGTGTCAGCAATTGCCTGACTCTTGGGGATGATGCAGGAGGACGTGGTTGCAGAGAAGAAGGGCTACAGACTGGTTGGGGCAACTGGAGCCTGCTAGCACATATGGGCCCCCAGAATAAGATGGGGCCTTTGGAGGCTATAGATAACACAGATAATATGGAATTCAGAGCAAAAGTTTCCTGATGACTTCAGAGGATTTTGAGGCAGGTTTTAAGGCAGTTACACGTGGCTGTGCTTGCTTGCTTAGCCCTTTTAAAGAATACATGATCCCTCTCACTACCCATCCCTTTGTTAGCTTCAATGGCCGGCATTTCTGTAGAAGCGGGAGGCCTTGTTTTTATCTTTCTGCAAGCAGATGTGTGTATTGCCACTTTTTACATTTACCTTGTACTTAAAGTTCATTTCATTGCTTCATAGAATTTTATGTGTGTTTATTTACATTTCTGTGAAGTCCTAGGTCTGGCTGTTAATAGATTATCAATCCCTTATGTCTTTTTAACGGAGACAGTCTCTTCCAAAAGATTGCTTGCAATACTAGAAATCTGATCTGCAAATTAATTAAGTGCTGCAGTTCTGGTATTTTTCTGTTCCATGTTTTCTTGTATATAGCTGTCTCATATTCTCTGAATTTGCAAAAATGGTAGAAAAGCATATTACAATCTGCTGGCTATTTTTATGGTGTCTTAAGAACATTCTAAGAGGAGGTTTATTTGTATTTTCAAAGAGTAATGGGAAGAATGAACTGATGGAAATTTCATGTTGAGTTAATGACCCACAAAACATTCTGTCATCAGATTTTCTCCATTGCTGCAAATGGGAGAAAGAGTTGTTAAGAGGGAATTTAGAGGGACTACAAGAAATTATGTACTGTATTTGTAATATCATATGGTCATATTATTAGCCTTGCTTATAAAATGTCTGTCTTTGAAGAATTAAATCAAAATGGTAAGTCTGCTCTTTATTTCCAATATAAATCCCAGAATTACGGATTTATGGCTGCTTCTTCCTGCAACTGTGTTAATTTCAGTAAATGTAAGTCCATGTAAGAGTTCAAGATTGTTATCTTGTTAAGTGTCACGCATTTCTTCTTATCTTTGTATGTTTATTTGGTTTTACTAACTATTTATTTAGCACAGAAAGAAATATTATCTAACCTTTCATAACACAAAAGTGTGATCTTGACCATTGTCATCTTTGCTTGCAGTTTGAATAAGGAAGGGAATAATCCTTGATGGTAACAACTTTGGATTGGTTAAATGGGGAATACCGAAATGCAGCTTGATATGCTAAAATGTTTTCAGCCACATGCGATCATTGTGATTGTTGCTGCATTAAAGTTAAAAGAAGTCACAGGATTTCAGAATGGGTTTGGTTTGGGTTTTTTCCTCTAGGAGAGCAATCTAAATGCAAATTCTATACCTGAATAAAATCCAAGAAGCAGGTATAAATGAGGCTTGAGGGGGAAAAAAACTCAGTGGTGATGACACTTGGTAAGTTAGTCTTTCATGCACTTTGAATATGAAAGCATTTTTTTTTTTCTTGATTCATAGTACATTTATAAAGTAATAGAACAAAATCAGCTTTTTATGTGTTGGTCATCTAAAATTATATAGATGCATACTGGGTGAATTAATCTGAACTAAAATCAGAAAGAGGTCTACTGTGACGCCAATATGTTAGAGTTCTAAGTCCGTCAATCAAGTGTTCTGTTGATTTCATTCAAAGATTGTGAAACAGTTTCAATGACAAAGTCATAAGGAAGCATAAAAACAAGGGAAGGGAATTCTTTGAGTTTTAGAAATTTGGAGAAGATTGGAGTATAGTAATCCAGTGCTGTTCAAGCCTGTTACTATTATATTGAAAAACATACCCTGGAAATTGCTGATGTCCCCTGTTTCTTCCTGCTCCTCCTAGTCTGATACCAAACTCTAACTGAATAATGTACCCTTGGCCCCTGGATCTCTCCAATAGAAATAATTCAGTGTTTTTAGAAAGAGATGGTTCCAGGCCTGTTAGTATATTTTACACATTTCAGACACAGCAAGAACTTTTGCAGTTATTGCTGGAAACCAGTATTTTTTTCTTATGACCCCTATTATTGAAGCTCTCAAACCCAACCAGTGAAGTTTTGAGCAAAGGCCTGTTTTGCTACCTTCTGCACACTCTGCACCAGTTTGCTGGGAAGCATGTAGGAGGTATTAAGGATCACCATGTGCAAAGGTCTGGAATACAATGAGGTTGAACAGTTACCAGCAGACCATTCTTAAGCCAATTTAAGATAAAACACCAATTTAAAATAGTTGCTTACAAGATTTGATACAGTATATTGCATTTACTATGAAATACACAGATGAAGAAATGAGGGAATATTCATCTATTTTATCTGGATCAAACTTAAGTGAGCTCCTCCCTTCATTCTGTGTTCAGTTGCGTTGCTGCAGGTATTGGGGAACCACTGCATTTCAACACTGTTCACTACTTAAATCACATTCATAAGACAGAACAAGTTCCTGGTGAAATGTGTAGTTTTTACAGCTAGTCTTTCCAGGAGTTCTGTTTACACCTGCTTTTTCTTCCTTAAAGTTTTTTTGCTTTTGAACTTCTCAGGAAGCAGTCTTGCTGATTCTCCCCTTACCTTGTGACCTGCTGTTCTTCATTAGAAATACCAATGTTGGTTTATCGTATCTGTTGTAATCCCTGAGTCAGGACTGGCTGACTGATGCCTTCACTTGAGGCAAAGTAAAACTTTCTTTATAGCAATACAATGTGTGAATATATCTGGCGTATTTATGTAGTGTCTCAACCTGCTGAACCTGGTGTTTCATTTTGACATGTCGAGGATGAAATATTTTATGTAATCATATAAATTGCACCTTAATCACTAGCTTTTTGCTTGAGATCCAGTACAATAGCAATTGACCACTGTGAGCTGTAACAGTTTTGGGTGTGACTGAATACAAGCTGTGAATGTGGTCTATTAAAAAAAAACAACACCAAAAACCTACAAAAAACTTCTTGCAGAAAAGCTTGGGTGAGTTTCAATCTTCAGGTCTGTTCAGAAAAATTACTTTACAAATGGCATCGAGAGCCTCTTTTCTTGTTCCTGCAAATCTGTTGGAGGATTAGAAAAATTTATAGCTGTCTTTTATTTCACATGCACATTTGGTGCATTGGAGTTAGAAACTTTCACTGACCACCTTTCACAGAACCGCTGGGAGACCAACTGATACTGGGCATGTATGCTAATATCCAATGGTTAGGATAAGGATCAACTGCTGAAGCTCTTCCATTGTCAAAGTGCTCATTGCGTGACTGGAAAACAATGGAGGAATCAGGGTGTGCAACTCCCACTTCCTAGGAATGTCTGTGCCCTTTTGTTCCTAGATACCTACAAATATATTTTTTTTTAATCTAACAAATGTCTTTGGCTGTATGGCTTGTGAATAAGATATGGCAATCTGTCAGAAATACGTTTGTAGAGGAATGGATGTAGAAATAAGCAATGCTTTCTACCCCTTTCCTTGCTACAAACAAATGAAGAAAAAACCCTATCCAAACCGAAAATCTTACCGTGCAGACTTTATTAGTCCCGGCACTGAACACTGAGGAGTGTTTTTGTTCCAGCTGTGAAGCTCTTCTCCTGCCTATAAGTAAATGAGTGATCAGTGGGCATACATATAAAAGAGCGAGGGGAGGGAAGATGCATCACAGATTGAGATTCTTTTTTGGGATGTTCAACACTTCAGTTAATTAGTCTTTTGTAAAGAGACAATGTATTAATGAGCAAAGTTAATGAGTCTTTTTGTTTCCTGCTAAAGTTAGGCTGGCTGAATGTAATTTTTGGGTTTTGATACTGGTCTCAAGTTCCTCCAGCTTTGCTTGTCTTGTCATATACTCATCTTCCAGACCTACACTTTGCCAATGTGTTAATCTACACATTTGGCATTGTGAGAAAGACAGACTTGGTTTTAATTAAATTGTTGATGGATCTCCTTAAATAATGAAAAATGCTTTTAGACTCTGAAAACCCCCATATGGTAACATATAATATAAAACCATATAGTAAATTACCATAGTAGTATTTATACTTCAGCAAATTGTATCATGTGGTTAAAATAATGTCCTTATTTCAATCACAGTTTCTATACATATTTCCATTTTAAATTTGTATTTACTTACTAATCTGTTCTATATTAATTAGGATTAGAGGAACTTCCACTATGTATTTAGTTTTGTTTTAAAATTTTTCAAAATGATCATCTGTCGTAGGGGAATTTAACCTCTGGGTGCTGTACATACCNGTCCTGAAAATTAAGTGGCTGGTAGCTGGCTTTGTCATTGTTACCTGTCAAAGTATCCGTCTTTGACATGACATGATGTGATATTTTGGCTATCATATATGAACATTCAAATGTCAAATATTCTTTGAAAGCTTTTACCTATGGATCCAATGCTGTGAATATATTGCAAAGATCCATGTCCATGTTGTGTCGCACCAACCTGTATCTGACTTTGCTTAAGGCTTACTGTGGATTTATGAGGGATCCTGAAGGATTGTTCCAGAAATAGAGCTAGGATTCAGCCAAAGAGGACTCATCACTGGCCCTATAAGAATGGGTCTTTTGTCATTTTATCTGCTCTTCCTGATTGGTTTGTAGCCCTTCCAAATAGACTTCTCTTCCAGTTTATCAGCTCACAGTAAAGATGCTACGAAGTCAAGAAGCAGTCTAGTTTCTTGGTTAATGGCTTGGTTAACCTGAAGTGCCAGCATAGAAACAAAGTTGCATCTTCTGCTATTTTTGTCCTGTCAATCATATAGAGAAAAGAAAAAAAGTAATTTTACATCTGAATAAACTGAAATCTAAACATTAACGATAAAAGTTCTCACAGTGTACTTAAATCACAAAAAAACCATTATGCCTCTGAACCGGTTGATTATAGTGCTGTCTCACCAGGCTCAGAATCTGGTTCCTGGCTTCAGTGGAAAATGAGCTGATATCTGTTGCTTGTTTTTTATTTCTAAGGGCATTGCATCCAGACTCTTTCCTGTTGCTTTGAGCCTCAGCTCTTCCCACAGTGACTTATGGTGCCAAAAGGTCAAAAATGGTCTGTGGTTTAATGCTTAGTGTGAGATCCTTGTTCTGGCCACAGGACAGGGAAATGTAAAAGATGTGTGCTTTTCACTATATGGATGCAAGCAGCATGGAATGTAGGTCTGACTAGCTTCAAGGGACATGTCAAGACTCAGATTTATCTTGAAATGCATTAAAGAAAATGAGGTTTAAGGACCTTGGAGGGGTCAGAAGTGCAAATATAGACTGTGAGCCTATCTAAAATTGTACAACCAGTCAAAGCTTGAAGTCGTCTGAGCTGCAGAGTGGCTTCCCAGGAGCAAAGCAGGAGGGTGGGTACAAAACTTGACTCAAGTAGAAGAAATAACTGAAGGATCAGGCTGAATGGAAATGGTGAGAGTAAAAGCACTGCTCTTG
>VYZV01011208.1:922-30724 GCA_013401275.1 Pandion haliaetus | reverse complement strand
AAGATATAAGAAGCTAAAATTATATATTTTATCTTGTTCTAGAAGAATTAACAGTATCTAGAAAAGAGTTTATTCAGAGAATTCTTCAACACACAATGGAAATATGAAATTAAATGACTGGCAGTGATAATTTTACAGCTGGCTCTACCAGTTGGCTGATATTGCTCCCATAATATTATCTCTGTGCTGCAAAGTTCATCCATGTTGTAGTAGAAGATTTAAGAGAATCCATAAAGCCATATGCCCTGTCTGATGTGTGTGCAAAGAATGGGACATTTAGTTCGTTGATTCAGTTGCAGGCTTTGTCTTGATTAAAGGATATTCCTTCAAGACCAACTGATTTTTAATTAAGATAATCAAAAGATAGTTTAAAATAAGGAACTTCTAATTATGCACATTTTTTGGGGGGGGTGGGGCAGGCAGGAAGAAGGACACTTGAAAGTGCATGCATTTTTTTGAAGAGCATAGTTCTTTTGCATTAGACAGACATATTATGGTGGTCCCCTCAGTACCAAAAAGAAGTATAAAAGAACGGAAATATGACTGGATGCTACACAGAAGATTACAAAATTTTATACTATGCACATAGCCAAAGTCTATTTCACTGTAACATCTTGCCTTGGATTTCAGCTCTCACAAATCTTTGAAAAGAGACACCAAAGAGCAGACAGTGTTCCGTAAAGGCTTTTTTTACTCAGTGGGGAAATGGAGATGTCAGTGACACCAAGTTTATTATTCAGGCATCTTAGCAACACACTAATTTCCTTTATTTGCAAGCAAGTAGTTCTCTTACACTGATCTACAGAAGTGCAGATTAGTGCCGATAACAGCTGGGGAAACCAAAATATCCTCAGTTGTGGTTTTCCTTGATTGTAAAAATGTCACTGTAAACCAGGGTTATATCTCTTTTGAACAATTATTCCTTCATCTCACATTCAGCTTGTGCTGAACGATCTCACGTGGCCAAATTTAAATTCTTTTGCCACTTGCTCCTTTAGGCAACCTATGAATCAACTGGATTTCTTTTCCACATGGTTGGAGGAGGGGTGAGTATCATTGCTACTTTTACTCTATTGCTAATTATTTAATAGTGTCTCCCTAATCTTGCATTGTGCTCATCTGTATTTGTTTCTCTTCTTTGCTCAGTGACCCGTAATAGAACTCATTAATAGCCAGATGCCTTTAGGGAACACCCTCTTTGAACATGTTACACTATATAACAGTAATTAAGAATACATTTGGAAGCCGTTACATGCTTAATCCTGATATTTATGATAGTTTCTAAAATCAGGTAGACATTAAACTCATTTTGCAACAGGTTTTCTCATGGCTGGCTCTGAATACCTCACGAACAGATTGTGCATCAACACATTTTTTACACAGATAGCAATTGAAAGCCTAAAGTACTGCAGCAGGAATTTCCATTCCTGTACAACACTGAGTGGTGTGCCTGGTGACATGTGATAGTCACAAAAATGCCTAAACCCAGAGCCCAGTTTTAGACCTGGGTCACAAAACACTGCTGTAAAATAATTTTCCAAGTGCTTTTCTGCAGCTGTAACTATGGCAAGAAGGCCTCTGCTAGATATCACATCATTGGAATGCATATATTATCGCTTTAAACAAGCTGAAAAGAGCTGTTTTAAAAATTCCAGCAACTGCAATTCTGCCACTACTCAAACCCAGAGATTTAATAGTCTCAACAACTTTCTTCAGACTTTTATGGTGGCTCTAAGATCACAAATGCACTTTTCACAGTAAGCATAAAAATACATGGTGGCTAGTAAGTAGTTTATGTATATCTCACTGTTCCGGAGAAGGCTTTGCACTTTGAATTGCACAGGTACATGGGCTTACGTTTAAGAAGAATCAGGTGGGTATTAAACTAAGAAACCTCTGAATAAAAGAGCTTTTCAGAAAACACGCACACATGTGAAGGCCAGTTTCAAAAGCCAGAAAAAGCATCTCACATAGCATTGAATCATTGCTGAAAAACCCCACATGTAAGAGGATTATGAGCTGCCATTGCATTATTCAAGTGCAGAAACATAAATAATACGTCCCACTTGATGTCCAGGAGACCCAAGCATATCTTCTTGGTAACAGATAAGCAAATACGCTTCAATAAGTAGCTGACACAATTCAGTAGGAAAAAAAAAAATCCTAAAAACAAACTATAAAGGAAACAAAAATAAATGTATATATATATATATGTTTTTAAAGACAGCTTTTTAAAAATGCAAAATAGTGAACTTTTGCAAAAACAAGTCCTTTCCAGTGAACAAACAAAAAACTGTCAGAGTAAGGCAAATGTGTCATTTTCTCCCTCAGTTTTTAATACAAATATGACATTTTAGCTATAAATTCTACTGACACAATTAATCTTATTGAAGTTCAAAAGAAATCTGTAGGTAATTATTGAAAAGATGATGTACATCAGCAGCAGGAGGGCAGTGTTCTCAGTTTCTCTCAGTGAATCACACTGGAACATTTGTTTGATTTCTTTAAACAGTTTTTGACTACCATCTGTTAATGATGAAACAGCAACAGTTATCATGCTCTTGTATCTATTAAAAAAAAAAAAGAAAAAAAAAGAGAAAGTGAAATCAAATATGGAATTGAGCCAAATGAAAATTCTATTAAAAATGTGTCTAAGAAAAATGACGGCAACCAGGAGATGAATTCATGATTTCTGGAAAGAGTCCATGCCACAACCTTTGGCAGTTTAGTGGGTACTGTGAGTTTGACATGTGCCTGTCATTTTAGAGACTTAAGTAACTTTGACACCAACATGGTGACAAAAAGGCAGGGTGTGGTGAGAGAAGTTTATCAATCAAAGGGAGTATGGCAAGAGCAAGAGTGTGTTAAGGGTCTAAGCCCCTGTCCTCACTTTGCTCCCTGGTGTGGCTGACCTAGTAGAGTTGGACAGGGTGTGAGTGGGGCCAGATGTTTTGAAGGCCTCATGCTCCCTCTGCCCTAGGAAGGTAATAAAACTGTGATTTAATGTCACATGTGGTTACTGTCCCAAAGTGATGGTGCATAATACCTGTTTAAAGTGTGGAAGAAGACAGAGAAGAAAATGTCAGTCAAATTTTCCAGTCTTTTCTTTGTCCATTCCTGGAGAGCTCCAGTTATTTTGTATTGCTCTTTATAGCAACGGCTCAGCCTTCCCACTTAAACAGATGCTTAGGGCAGCATCATACAGGTAAAGTTTTTGAAGGGGAGAGGGATGCTCAGAGAAATCTGGTCAAATTAGGATAACAACATGCTCACATTTATGCAAAAATACTAAAATGATGACTTATAAACTTTCCAAGGAAGACTTGACTATGTAGAACCCTTTCTTCTCCTTCTACTTCTTGCTGAGTTGATCAAGGTAGAGATGGAAATACTTTGAAGGTCAGCCTCAATGGATAGGGATCATTTATAAATGTTTCACTGGAAAGGCAATACAGTATTTACTATCTCTAGCCTAATGAGTCTTTGTCTGCTATAAGTACATTTGCTTAGGCCTGCCCTTACAGATCATAAAGAGTTTTGATCCTTGATGATGAACAGAGGAGGAAAAACAAAACCCAAATACGGAGCCACTGTATTTTCATATGTTCTTTATTTAGAACTCCAGATGAACAGCCGTGACAGAGGAAAGGAGTCCTTTGCTCCTGTCCATTGATGAACAAAGCATACTTCAGACACAGAGGAATTATCTGCCTAATGGTCTTTGGGCAAAATTTTGGTAGTCATTACAATTTTCTGGAAACTTAGGATTGTTCACCTAACATTTATAGAACAAGAAGATGTTTCCACTTGGAAAGGACTTGCAAAGCCTATTATGAGACCTATTCTCATCCATATAGATTCCAAATTATTCAGAACAACATACTGTTTGGTAGAAAATGATACAGAGGTGCCTCACCTTGTTTTTTTTGTAGTTGCTTTTGGTGGCATTTTTTTTTCCTATGGGCTGTCACAGAGGAAGAAGCCTCTGCTGACTCACAGAATGAAGCAGCTGAGCCTCATGGTCCCTGAGGCTCTTCTTACCTAGCTAGTAAATAAATCTGAAATTGCCAATTCTCATTATATGATAGATCCTGAGCACAGGAATAGGAAACATGTCCTAAGGGATGAAAGACAGCCTTGCCTTGAGGACAGCTTAGCACTTGCTGGAAACAGGCTGAATGTAGTTTTGTAAGGTGGGGGAAGAGCTTTCATGTAACAAAGATATTCACGCATTGGATATCTGCATACATGACTAGGATACCATGCTAAATGACTACTGCCAAAGTTATATTTGTGTTTACCATTCATTTATAGTTAAATCAAGGTTGTAGTTTCCATCGTTGCAGCTGTGATCCTTGTGCCCTTAATATAGTTTTTCAGGTTTCAAACATAACCTTAGTGCATAAGAACAACACAGGAAAAATTTTGTGGTTACAATGCAAAATAGTGATCTAAGAAAATCTGTATGGGGTTTCAGAAAAACATTTCTTAGTTTAATAGGGAGCCTGGATGTTTGCTGCTGGAATACATGGCAGAAGGAGTAACATTTGGAGGACACACCTCTGGAATATCTAACTTAAATCATAAAATCATAAGCAGCCTTGTAAGAAATCTTGTGGGTCTGTGCTGCTATGATTGAAAAACAGTTGCACCAGAAATGTGTAAATGCATATTAAGTATATTGTTCTTTGCTTTGTTCTGCTTCGAAGCCAGATTTCTTGCAACATGGACAGTCAGCAAACCAAAAGTTTTGAAAGTATGGCGTGAAAAAAGACTAAGAATCGCACTGATGATATTCCTCAGCTTCACCACCTGCCTGCACTCTAATGCATTCAATGATTCCAATAAAATCCCAGTGAAATAGAGATGAGAGCTCTAGCAGAGCTGGCAAACCAGCTACTCTAGCTGAACAGAAAAAACAGTTAAAGCTCACATTTGACACAAGAGCCTTCTCCCATGCAACACACAGGTTTTAGTTTCCCTTTGCATCTATTACTTTGTGGCCTTGGTAAATGTTAAGCATGTAGAGAATTCTCCAAACAAAATAAATAAGTGTAGGTCTGTATTTTAAATAAGCACTTTTCTCCTGCTGCTGCTTTTACACACAAATGCAGGAGAAAAAATGCTCCACTGCGACAGCTCTGACCACCCTCCATGACAGGTCAGCAGATGGTGTCTTTAAGTGATGAAGCTGACAACTTTTGGGGGTGAGTTGACTGAAGATGAAATATTGTAAAGGGAAAATGTGCACTGTTTTTCAACTACGGTTTCCTAGTGCTATCCAACAATAGCATAAATGAGGATTCAGTGCTGGTCAAAGAAAATCATTTGCTAACATGTGATTTGTGGGCCATTAATCTTTGTTGCCCATCCTCCAGTTTCAGTCAGAAAAACATTTTAGCTCAGCAGGTGATGTTGTCAGTGACAAATGAACAAGATTAAAATAAAGTGATGTGGACAAAGCAAACTGTCTCAAAATGAATCTTCCCGTATTAGGAAACTACTATGATTCTTCTGTTACTGGAAACAGTGCTAGTGGCTTTGGGAACTTAATCTAAGAGAAATAAGAAATAGTTTTCTGTGATAGTGAATTTTAAAACAAGGAGAACCTTCATGAGAAGCAACTGGCATTATGTTCCTTGTAGGATTCAACTGAATCTTTCAGGCTTTGCTTTATTTCAGGGGAGTTTGTTTATATGGCTGGCAAAATGCATTGCACCTAAAGCTAAGAGTGCTACTACTGGCTATAACATTTCCATATTGAATAAGGGTCACTTATAAGTCAGATGGCACAACACGGTGTGCCCAGTGGTCCAGAAACAGTCTGACTGTGGGAGCGTGAGACAGTGTGGAGGAGAGGACTGCATGTGCATAGCACAGCTTTTGCAGTGAGTGAAGATACTGAAGACAGTGGAAACAAATCAGCTGTGGGGACACCAGTTTGCAGAGGGAGATAGTGTACCCTGCAGGAAATGCATAGAAGGTGGCAAAAGGAGAAGTGGTAGAAGTAGGAGGGGACCAAGGCAACGCTCCTTCTGGTACCCATATTGGCTTATTGAACACGTGGTGGATTCTGCTGTGCTTACAGTACAGTGCCCACTGATGTGTGAGGAACAATTGTGCTTCCCCACAGAAAGATACTTTTACTTAAGAGTTTGTGGTCATTGCTCCCCTGTTTGTTATTTAACAACCAACTAGTGCTTTGGATCCTTCTGAACCTTCTCTACTGTCTACCCGTACAAGATGTGACACAATATAATATTTAAATGCAGATGTCTGGGTATGTGTCTGTGGTTTAATAAGTTTCTAAGTTTTGACAGAGATGTAGGAACTGCCAGACCAAAGGTTTTCAAAATCAGCAGTTCATGTAAGATGGATTTATACTTGCATAGTGAAAAAAATTAGAAAATACATGAGGATAACAAACTTCTTGTTCTGTTCCTATGTAGGCTTTGTTGCATTAGATAAATTTTAGGTTTACATTTTTGAACTCAGGACAAAAAGATTTGTTGGCTTGTTTAATCCTGGAGAAGGAAAGCTGGAGGAGGTTATAATGGATAAATAAGTAAATATCCAGGAGCAATTACCAATGCAAATGATGCAAGACAAGTTAGGACAACTTAAGAGCTGGAATTCCTGGGGTACTGGAGATGGTTGATGACCCTGACATGAATAAAACTTTTCAGACAACAACTTTGTCTGATGACATCAAATCCATGGTGTGGCATATGACTATCTGATATCAGCTTCCACTTTGCTACCATCTGCTTCAGGTTCCTGGAATCAATGCAGGGTATACATGATATGAAGCCCAGTCTCGGTTTCAGCTGAATAAAATTCTGTGTCACTTGATAACTTGTACATACATAGCAACCCAAAGGCAGCAGAAACAGGTCTCAGTGCCCAGGTTTCCAGAGGTACCACGACTCTTCTGAATGTCTGTTGCAGACTCTGAACTTGGGACCACATCTACTACCTCAGTTCCTGATTCCTTTTGTGTCCCCAAAAGAGGAGGAGTTCCTGGCCAGTGGAGGAGTTCAGTCAGGCCTATGTCAAGGATTGCTCTGTTCAGTGTCTTTATATCACAGGACTGTGAAGGCATATTCAAAAAGTCCTTTGGAAGTCAACAGCATTTTTATGTCAGGTTTAATGTTGAAAAATGTGAGCTTAGAAGAAACAGGTCAGGAGGGATTGGGAGGAACAGTTTTATATCCAGGAGATGGAAACAAATATAAGTAACAAAGAGGAGAAGGAGCACAAAAGAATGCCTTCTGGGACACCGAGAGCAGCAGCATAACTGAAGTAGCAAGGACTCACTGTTTAAAGCTGGTTTTGAGAATCCACCTGGAAAGGGAAGACATCTCAAGCAGATAAGGAAGAATATTCTACAGGGAGTGGTCCAGTAGAACCAGAGAGGAATGATAGAGCAAACTGATTATAAGGTAGGGAGATCAGACATTCCTTAACAGGAGTCTTAAGAATAAGAGACGTAACTTTTTAAAAAGTTATATTAAAAAAGAGGGAATGGACAGGATTGAAAAACAAAACCAAATAACTCCTTTCTTCTATAGACAGCTGTAATGTCTCTGAGAAGTGAGGCAAAGCAGGGAGAAATTACACAGAAAAAGGGATAGTGACCATTAGCCTGTGCAAGTGGAGAGTTGTTTGGGGGGCACTCTTTGGTATCCCTCTCACTTGCCTAATATCCTGCAATTGACTGGCACAGTGCACATCATAATCTGTGGGCACATTCATCTCTACTCTTTTTATACAGGAACCACTGTGCTTCATGTGTGGTCGGTGATAATGTATTAGGATTTCCAGAGTATCTTCCTTTGGATGCGGCATGGTGGTTGGGTGCTTTGCTCTGGTCAGAGGTGCTAACCCCTGCTCAGGCTCATGCTTTGGAAAGACATGAGATGGTGACTTAACTGCCTGATGCTAATGGCAATGGTCACTTAGCCTGGGAATTCTTGGGTATTCTGGAAGAGAGGACATGTGAGGGGCTGGAGCATGGTGGCAGCCATTTTATCTCAAGGAAATCCTTTCCTGGAGGAGAATAAGATGATAGGGACTATTTAAAAAGGAACTTAATCTTATTGAGATGCAGAAAAAAGAGTGGTGCAGGGCAGAAGAGTAGAAATTGGAGAGACTAAATAAGAGACAGAAAGAAGTGGAAGTCAATCCTGATGTCTACATAAACTTTTATTTGAATTTTAACACAGGCATTATCCATTAGGACCATTTTTCATCATTTTTCATGGATGACTGCTGTGGAGATCAGTGTCCTGGTCGAAGGAAGGAGACACTGCCGCTGTTCCTAAACCTGATCCCTTTCTGTTATGTAACATCATCAGAATCAGGTAAACATATGCCCATACTGAGCTCCTGCCCTCAGTGAATGAAAATGTTGCAGTAGCTATTGATATAAAGCACAAGAAAAGCAAAAGACTGTGATTTATTCCTTTTATTCCATGCTCTAGACATGCAGTGCCACAGGGATTATGTAGACCAGCCCTGCTTTAGGCTTCAAATAGTGGTCAGAAAGTCGTAAGATTTGGGGAAGTTCATCTGTCCCTTCAGAGTTTCTTGTATGCCTTTCCTTTCATATATCTGTAATTTCCAACAGTTACTGTGTCATGTTTTATTTATTTTTAAAATTATTTTTTCCACATTTCACTGAGAAAGGGATGTCTTTCTCTAGCCACCATGGAAGACATTTTTTGAAGACTTAGTATTAGGACATATCTCTGTCCAGCTTAACTTTGTTCTTATACTGCCCAAATACTATACCCTGTGTACTTGTTGCTGTGTCTGGTCCAGGAACCTCTCAGATGCACCTCAGGATTTAGCTTAGATAAGAAGCAACTACCTGCAGATATGTGAAGTGCATAACCTCTAGATCTAACCAGTTAATCATAGGTAATAGAGGTGGTATTTTGTGACTGGCAGAGAGTTAGTTTCTGACAGGGGCCAGGACTGAGATGCTGCTAGGAATGAGCCCTAGATTGAGAGGAATGGAGATGACGGGTAAGTAAAGGTTTATAGGGAAGCTAGAAAAGAGAATGTTGCACTCTCAGAAACTTTCTGTGCAAATGTGGATGTCTGTCAATATTGGTTTGAGCCCTCCTCCAGAAAGCGGCTCTTCCATGATCAAATCTTTCAAGCATGGGAGACTGATGCTTCTTCATGTGATAAAATATTTCCCTTAGCAAAAGGTAGTTAAGTAGTGGTAAAGTTCTTAAGTATTTTCAGATCAAAAGCCTATGATGTCCTGTGGCTCGGAATTCTTGTAGGTAAATCTTAGCGTGACGTGAAATATTGCTGAGAATTTCTGTCATCCTATTGAGGCTTATTTTCTTCTCTGGGGTGTGAATAGAGGAAGAAGTGCGGCAGCTGCATGTGACCCAAAAGCTGCCCCAGGAGTTGCAGGATTGTGAAGGATGAAGGATTTCAACTTGCTGCTTGGATAACCATGAAGAAAATTGGCAAAATTCCCAAATCATTTAAATGCACTCTGGCCAGCTAGTTTAGGGGAGATCAGACCCACTCATTATCTGGTTGCATGTGGTCTTGGACATCCGAGATGCTCCTTTCAGTCTATTCATCAAAAATGTTAATATGGGATACCCAGTTTCTAACCAAGCTGGCAGAGATATTTCTTCAGATACATCTCATATGTGGCACCTACGTGAAGCCTAATGGAGGCTTCTGCAGTAAATGTAGCTGTTGGTCCAGATTATGTGCTTTTTAGCTTTGCAAATCAGCAGAGACACACCTGCATTATACTCCTGCAAATTAACACTGAACCAGGCTTCAAGATGTTCTCTAATCTCACAGAAAACACTCACCTTGCAAACACCTAATTTTTTTTTTATTTTCACTACCCATCTGAACAAGATATTTTTACACTCACAGTTTGTGTAAGCAGGCATACCATTATTAACAACTTTGAGTGTGTCAAGCAAATATTTCTTGCTGCTGAGGAAACAGGATGCTAATCTCAAAACCAGCACAGATATTTCCTTGTAAACTACCAATTAGGCAATAAGGATCAACAGTGCATGCAGTTATCATGGAGTAATCATAGCTGTGGAGATTTATATGGCATAGTAGCATTTAATGGCGTAAGTACATGGGTGATATGAAATCAACTGAATAAAATTATGAATGATACGCTCAGTCCCTAAAATATTTTTTTCTGCTGAGTCACAATAAAATTAGATGGACAGGAGACAACACCAAGATTTGAAATTTATAGTTTTCTTCTCTGTATGTGTGTGTTTAAATCTTCCAAATTTTTTTTGTCAGCCTCATGCAGTACCAGATTATGGTACCTTTTACAGTAAGTCTGGTATTAGTCCTCAGCAGTAGAAAGTCTTTTGGACAGCAATCTCAATCCCCTCCCTGTCAGAGGATTGGAGTCAACATTGCCACTAAAAAAGCTGCTCTGTCTGGAATGAAAATCCTGAACAGAGTATGAGACCTGCATGAATAACAAGCTATTCCTTCTTGGCAGAAGCCCAAAGGGAAGGCAGGTGGCAGTAGCACTACCTCTACTCTGATGATGTGAATCTCCCTGCAGAGGTCCAGGGGTTCCGTTCTGCCATATGAAAATACAATGTACAGCATCTTCTATTGAATTTGGTGAATTTAGCTCTTTTGATTTTCTTTCTACTTGAAACAAATGCTCTGGTGTTCTCTAACAGACAGAGTTGGGGAGAGAAAATCCACAATAACCCAATTGTATTGAGATACTTTAGTGTCAAAGCATTGAATATGTGAAATGTAAGGGTGTGGTGAAATGTGATAAGGTAAAGAGCTTTCTGTTTCCAGCTGCCAAAAAAGCCAGCATACAGGGGAGGCATAAACCACTTTAATAACTGAAAAGTTCTTCCAATATATCCTGTGAAAATAGTCTATTTAAAACAAAGAAAATGCCTGAAAAGCCTAAGCAGCCTCATTCCAAGAACAGAAGGACTTAGCTAAATGAAGGGGTAAAAATAAAATTAAGTTAATCTACTATTCAGAGCTGGATTAAAGTATAAATGGTTTAGGTGTGATTATTATGAAGAAATACTTTGACGAGCTAGCAGGCTACTACCTGTTGACAGCTGCCTGGATCTGAGAGCCCATCTGTCGTGCTGACGGACAGTGCAGTCATGAGGTGGCTCTCCCCCATTAAGGACAGACAGGGACTGAATCTCTTTCCTTGCAGAACACTTCAGCTCCCCTGAGAAGGAGGAAGGAGGTGGCAGCACAAACAGGGCAGATGAAATGCCACTAGAAATCTAAAGAGTGACCTCTTGCCAGATAGGTTCCTTCCACCAGACTGACAAACAGAATAAAACTCCTGGTGTTTCAGCTGTCTGGGCGCAGCGTGTGTGATCACAGTCTGGGGGTTACACTTCGGTTGAACCCGGAGGCTCTGTTACCTTGCACACTGCTGCCAACATGTGTAAATGGTGATTAATCGTGGTATGAACTACTTTATAATGCCAAGCTTTAAGATGTCTTAAATGGTGCCTGAAAGTTCTCTAATGAGACAGTGTTTGTCAAATCTACTCTTTAACCTAAATATTTTTCACTCTTCCAGGTTTGGTAAAGTACTGGAAGCTCTCAATCATCCTTTCTGATACCCTATCAGTTGTACTGCAGAGACAGGAGTGCTGGCAGCTACCAGAGAAGGAGACTGGGAGAGCTGTGTGGGGACAGGGGTGGCCATGTGATGACTGGACATCACGGAGTTAAATCATGATAGCTTTAGAAAGGAAAGTAGCAGTTTCACTGAGTTGTTTCAGAGTTCATAACCCACAGTCAGCCTAATTTGGTTTCCTTGACACTGAGTCAGAAATGAATTTTCAGGAAACAACAAAAAGGAAAAATATAGAAAAGAAAAGATTTCTCAGTTTTAGACTTCACTTTGAAGTGGGTGACTATAAACTCTCCTTTGGAATTATTCCATTTTGATTAAAATGCTTAACACTAATGAAAACCAACGCAATGCAGTGAAAAATCTCTCTTTAGTCTCCCAGTTACAAGATTCATGTAGAAAGAAGGACCCCATGGTTTCTTTTCCTGCTCTGCTGAATGCTTGTTTATGTAAAGCAAGAGAGTGTCATGGAAGATTCATGGTATGTTTCTGCAACCCATCCTGGAGTTTGAAGTGGTGGGTAATGAACTACTGGTGAAGCTCTAAGGCTGACTAAGCAATCTGCACGTGGTCTATTGAACTACGGTAAACAAAAAGATTATGAATTCCTCAGATCATGTGTTAATCTGTGTCCAGCTGCATATGATTTTATGGCACAGCCCTGAAATCCTGGGACTTCTTTCTCTGAGAATGCACAGCCACATCTAATGGGTCTTGTTACCATCCTCCAAAGAATAAGAAATGCCTAGGGAAAAGAGAGAAGGACTGACAAATGCATTTCCTAGAAGGTGGCATCAGCCCTCTGTAGGCAGTAGAAGGAACTGAACATTGGTATTCTACATAAGCAAGGGATCTTAAATTGCTAAATAACAGGGACTGCTGACCAGTCTTGCTCTTGCAGATTACAACTTCATTATTTAGCAGTATATTAACTTTGCTTTTTTGGTGATTGAAAAAAAAAAAAAAGATTTTATGTAGAGAAAAGCAAAAAAATCCCATACCCCATAATTCTTACTATATTTTTCTTCATTTTCGATTTGCCTCACTAGAAAATGGATTATTCTCCTTTCCCAGAGGGACAATAGTTGTGATTACCACCCAGAATACTATACATTTCATGGATGTTGCATTGAGAAATGTCCATAGAGCTATCTTCACCTTTCTTTTCTGAAAGAATTGCTTATCATTTTTTGTCATACTACATTCCTTAGTTATTTTAAATATTTAAAACTACAGAGCTCTGTGAAAAGTGGTTTGTCTACCAAATGCTTATAAAATAATTAATTTTTGATGTCAGTTTCTATTGTTATCTTGAAATTTCCATCTCAGTTCACATTTGAAGGTGTAAAGTACTGAATTTAACATGAATTTCCATCACAAGCTCTGTTTTTTTAACCCAACTATATGTTGGGGTTTCTTAATTTCAAAAATAATGTGGTAAAATATGTTGCCCAGTAGCTATTAATTTTTTATTTCCAATATGCATTTTCCCTGTGCATGAAAGACACATTTTACATTAATCCTCTGCAGTTACTTGGTAACTTTTGCAATACAGTTTTTCTACCTCCTTGTAAATCTATTATGTGTTAAAAACTGAATTAAGCAGTATGAACATATTCATAACTGCTTTTCACTTGAAATATGCATTCCTTGAAAAAGTTAACCTGCAAATTACAGTTGTTTGTTTTGTTTATAATTAACACTTATGAACTATGAAACACTTGGCACAAGTCATAGACCAATATTTTAAAATCAGCTTTTGCCCTACAAATGGAAGTAGATTTTATGGCAAAACAGTAAATAAAATACATTTTTAACATGGTTCAGTGTTACAGGTGTTATGTTGTATAATGAATTCCTTTTTAATTAACTATGTAGTTATTGACTTATTTTAGAAAAGGAGTAGATTTACCTGAATAATGAAAGATAGCAAATAAGAAATATTTGCTTCAGGGAAATATCTTTAATGACAAACTCTGTCAACTGGACATAGATCCATAATCAATGGAGATGTAGTAAATAAGGTTAGTAGAATCTAAGGAGCTATTCAGCTGACCAGCTGCTACACTTAAGACTTGTTTGCCTAAAATGATACAAGGAGGCTGTATTTATGCAAACAAATCCCATCTCAAGTGTCTGTGTCAGAGTAAGATGAGTCCCTTGGGTGTATTGACTACCAGGTCGATTCAGTCATCTAAACATGGTTTCTATTCTATTCAAGATGGCTTGGCGTATTCAAGATAGCTACACAAACCTGGGAATATGACACAAGTCCTACCAGAAAATTGTACCTTTCTAGACTGGCAGGTAGAGGCCATGGAAAATACCCTAAGGAATCTCAAAAAGATGCTTGTGTTTAGGCAGTTAAATCAAGCCTAGCTCCAAGCCTAGCTTAGGCACGCAGCTCATATGGAGATGTCTAAATGTAGGTGTCTTAATCTTGAACTGATTTCCAAACTAAGTGTCTCCAGTTATGACCTAGTACTACTCTTAGAAGGAGACATTTTGATCTTCTTCCTACTCTGTGAGTCTTATTTTACAATGGACTGAGTGAAAGAAATCCCTGAAAAACTCAAATCATTATTATATCGGGTTACTTGCAGCCAACTAGACTGTAGAACTGAAATGGAAAAAGTGAACCAGTTTTAAAAAGCTAAGTAATGCCTGACAGTGTGTTGGGTATGAAAATTCTAATATCAGTGTAAGATGCTTCAGTGGTTCACCACAATTTCACTGCAAGAATGATGACATCTGGGAACTAACCCAAAAACTGGATTATACTTGTGCATGTGCTGGCTCCATTTCTACAAAGGATAAAGTCAAGCTTCAGGAACAAGGCATATTTACTTGAACTATACAGTGTTAGGCATTTATTATACATTCATTACGCTCTACTAAATGTTTCTCTGTTTTTTGAACATCTTGTTCACATTTGAAGGAGCTGATAGTGTGGGGGTTGGTGCAAACTGTGATACAGAAGCTGAAACCAAAATGGATCTGATAAACTCTCAACTGTGTGGCTGCAAAATGCAGTGACAGCCATTGGTATCTTGGGTGTGTGTGTGTCTATATACATACACACATGTATGTATATATATATACATAAAATCTACTTGAAGGACCAGGACAAACCCAGGAGTAAAGACAGTTGAGTCTGATTTTTTTTTTCCCACCAAATACATTATGTATAACAATCCAGCTTTGTATATTAATGTGGGGGTCAATTCAGAAGCAGATATATGGCTTTGCAAAAGCAAGGGGCTTATGATAAATACAAAAATGTCTCTATAACTACTCATAATCAGAGGACCCAGCTGGTGCTTATGATGTTGTCTCTGTAAAGACAGTGTTCTGTTTGTTATTCTTCAGTTTTTTCCACATAATGTTTTTGATGAGATGATCATAGCTCACAAATCCATGCGGCCAATACAGTGCAGAATCTGCAGTCTGACTCAGAGTTTTATCATAGATTTACTATGGAGAATTGTTCACATTTAGAAACTACAGATTCAGTTCATTAATGTTCGAAGGAGTAGAATGCTGATTGCAGGTATGGGTTTAAATTTGGACTACCTATGTGGAATGAAAGAATAATATATGTTCTAGCAAGAGAAACTACTGATATTAATGTGGGTATGGCTGCACAAAGTTAGCAAAAAGAAAGAAAAAAGGGGGTTCTTTGTGTGGAAATGGCAGTTACCAATATGCACACTTGTGAGACAAATACACTGCATGCTGCTACTTGCAACTGCTAAAGGTGCATTTAATTCCATATTTACTACAGTGACGTTTTAGTCTGAGAGTAGTATTGTTCATTTAAATGGTGGTACTTCTTGGCTTTATGATTTTTTTCTTATTGTAACGTGGGCGAACATTAGCATTTAATATAAAACCTTTCTACCAAGAAGTGGCATCAGCAAAAAGGGAGAGGGTAGATAAATGAAAGATACCTTTGGGCAATCAAATATGCTGGCACAAGATCTCATGCATACCTATTCTTCAAAACCTAAGAAAACTGTATTTCCTTAGTAGGTAGAATGTCCACACACCTCTATCTCCCTCTGCGTATTCCCACTGATATTTTTCATAGCATGTATGCATCATGCAAGGCTATGCACAAAGAAGGACACTCTTTTCAGGTAAAAGGAACCTAAAAATTGAGTTTATATGTATAAACATTAAATGGGAAATTTTACTGTGAGGTGTAGCCTAATCCAGTGGGCTTCAGGCTGCATGTGGATTTCTCCCATCCCAGCCTTATAGATGTGATGTTGCTATAGCTTTTTGTTCCCAGGTCCACTCAATAGTGAGGTTGAGCGTGTACCCCCAATAGGCAGATGTGTGTGCACATGTGCACACACATGCAGGGGTGCACCGTACCATTCACACACTCGGTCGATGACACAGGTCAACACAGAGACTGGTACCTTCACTGGCACTCACATGAACACATACATTCGTGCTATTACATTTTCCCGTGCTTGCTCCTCCTGGATCTGCCCTGATCCTTTTCTTGCCTTTGGTCCTTCCCATACCTCTCAGAATAAGTTTTAGATAGTAACCAAATGTTCTTCCCCTGCATCCCATAACAAGTTCTATACTTCTGTAGGCAACCAACCCCTCTAAATTGCACAGCTTTCAGGAGAGACAGTTTCTTTCACTGACTCTTCTTGGTGGGTTTCCTATCAGAGACAATGGTCAAATTGTTCTCCTTCAATAGCTTTAGGATAGTCAATTCAGTAGGTGCCATTTTCACTGGTGATGTCACCAGGTGTCTTCCACCAATCTTTTCATTTATCAGGATTAGCCTTTAATCACTAATGCTTTTACATGTACATACAACATGTGAATGTGATCGATCTTCTCCCTTGTGTTCTACTATTTTTCCATCTAAATCAGAGTCTGCACACAAGTAACATCAGGGAATATATTTGTGCCTGTCAAACTCAAGGTCCAAAGTTGCAAAGCTGCTACCTAACTCTCTTATATGGGCATTTGATCACTTAAATGAGGTTAAGGTTTCAGCTTTACGAAGATACTAAGAATGTAAGACATCAGTGGACACAGTTCAACTCCACTGTCCTCATCTCTGTTTCTCAGTCAGTGATATTCTTGCAGAGATGAATAGACGAAAGAATTTAAGCTAAATTAAAGCTCTCACTGTTGAGAAATAAACTGTTTGCTTGAAGAGCTGTTTGTTCAAGAGGCTACTACATTCCAAAGTCACATTTCAGATACAATGACGGTGACATACCAGGTGCCTGTAGAGGAAGTGTGCAGAAATAACCGATTTATGAAAATCACATTTTCTGTGGAAGCATTTGTCTTTGTTAAAAAAGAGTCAAAAGAGTTATTTTCCTCCTGGAGCGTCTGGCCATGGGGCTTACATTGTAGCAGCCTTTCAAAAAATATGCAGAACGTGATGAATTCCAGATTATATGGCCTTCTGTGTAGCAAACCATTTCTTCTTGTTGGCTCAAGTATGTTTTATTTTCCTCTTGCATAAAAAAAGATTGTTAGCTTTTAAGCTCTCTTCTGCAAACAATGTTTGGGAAATATCACTCACTTTTATTTAATTCTTAGAATTTTAATAAGGCATACTGAGCATTAATATTTAAACAAAAATTACAAAATTATTTTTTCCATTGTATTATTTGTTCAGTTTTATGACTTACTGAAGTGCAATACATTCGCATTTCAGTGCTCTAAGAAGAATTAAGAACTCTTGTCTGACACTGTAAATAGAGTTCGTTCAAACTCATATTCAGTAGAATAAGAGCCCTATAAGATGCCAAAGAAAGAAAACAGAGACCAGAGCTTAGCTGAGAAGAAAGTATGAAGAAAAACCTTGGAACTCACTCCGAAATTATTATTTGGTAGCACTGGCTTTGGACATTCTAACTGCTGTTCCATTGACTTAAGTTATTGCCATTAAAAGACAGACTAAATCATTTCTATATTCATGTATAGGTTTTTTTATTGCTTTGAGTAATCAATATTGCATTGCTTAAAGGCATATTCATTTCCTTACAGGTACATGATGATGTTACATTCCCAAGAGTCATATTGTGATATCTATTCTCAAAATTACTTCAGTGAAATTACTGAAATGAGATCCTTTTAATATATGTAGGTGTTTCAGAAACAGATGGAAGAAAATAATTTATTTTCTGATATTTCTGACTGCATGGAGTTGTAGTTCAGAAGATGGATAAATTACATGACCCTGTAGCTGTTCTTTCTTCTATTTCCAGGCACTAAGGAAAGTATCTCAGATACTACTGCCAGTGCTAACTAAGCCCAGAAATAGTTGTTTCCCACATACGATCTCTCCAGAGATTTTCAAGTGATTAAATAAAATGCTTCAAGAAGTACTCAGTCAGATTGTCTGTAGCAATGCATTTGTTCCTATTAGGAATTAATATTAGGAACAATATTCTACTCATTAGGTTAGAAAGGGAGTCAGTATGGGTCCTTTTCTAACCATTGCTATCATTACTGCATGGTCTATGGTAGAAAAATCAGAATCAGAGTTGTTTCAGTGTCCGTAAAATTTTCTGATCTATATTGTTGTGAACACACTATGTTGTCATGTTAACATATTACACATGACTGAGGAAAATGGTCTTAACTAATTTACAGTAATACAGGAGATACTAAGAAGTTCATAGAGTTACCAGCTTCCGCACTGCAGAAAGTCTTGACACTCTAACAGCAAAACTGAATGTCATACTGACTGCAGGAATATATGTAGTTTTTACTATGACATTCCTGCCACTGCAACCACAAGTGTGTACTTACTAAATCTTTTTTAAAAAAAAAGATGCTCAAGTTTTGCCAGAAAACAGAAAAAGCATACTGTGAGGTTTTTGCAGAAATTTGTTTTCATTTTCAAAAGAGCTTTGCTATTGATACTTCACTCCTTGTGGTAACAGCTAAATAACATGGGTGTTATGGGTTTGTGTGGCAGGGTTTTCTTTGTTAGTGGGGGAGGGGGCTGCAGAGGTGGCTCCTGTAAGAAGCTTCTAGAAGCTTCCCCGGCTCCAAAAAGTCAGACCCACCTCTGGCCCAGGCTGACCCCATCAGTGACGGTGGTAGCGCCTCTGGGAGAACAGATTTAAGAAGGGGAACTGGCAGTGTGTGGGGGTTGGAACGTGAGAGGAACACCTTTGCAGATACCGAGGTCAGTGAAGAAGGAGGGGGAGGAGGGGCGCCTGAGGAGGCTGATGGCCCTGCAGCCTGTGGTGAGACGGCAGGCTGTCCCCCTGCAGTCCAGGGAGGTGAACGGTGGAGCGGAGGCTCCCAAAGATGGCCGTGACTCCATGGTAAAATCCGCGCTGGAGCAGTGTGTGACTGGAGAGCAGCCCACGGAAAGGACCCGTGCCAGGGAAGTTTGTGAGGAACTGCAGCCCGCGGAAAGGAACCACGTTGGACAAGTTGGTGAAGGACTGTCTCCCATGGGAGGGACCCCACGGTGGAGCAGGGACGAGTGAGGAATCCTCCCCCTGAGGAAAGGAGCGGCAGAGACAAGGTGTGGCGAGCTGACTCAACCCCCATCCCCTGTTCCCCTGTGCCGCCGGGGGGAGGAGGTAGAAAGCACCGGGAATGGAGCTGAGCTGGCAAAGCGGGAGGGGTGGGGGGAACGTGTTCTGAGGTTTGGTTTTCCTTCCTAATACCCTTGTGTTTTGTTTTTGATTTGATTTGTAGTCAATTAAATTGATTTTGTTTCTTCCCCAAGTTGAGCCTGTCTTTTGCCCATGACCATAAGTGGGGAGTGATCCCTCCCAGTCCTAGTCTCGACCCACGAGCCTGCCTTTATATTTTCCCTCATCCCAATGTGGCCGGGGGAGGGGGTGGGGGGTGAGCGAGCGGCTTCGTGGTGCTTTGTTACCAACTGGGCTGAAACCACGACACCACAACAATGGGCTAATCCTGTACCCTTTAAAGTCAGAGTGCTGTTATTCCCACTGAAGTAAGGAAGCACATGTTAACAAGTAGATTGACTTCTTATCATTATGAGTATGCCATTATGCCTAAAGTTGCTCTTGCTCATACATTTACCTTTATAGCTGGCAGCCCAAGCATAATGCAGTTGAGATATTGAAGCACCAGTGCAGATTAATTTAAAATCCTTTCCATTTTGCCATTTCTATCATTTGCATGAAACTTGCCAAGTGTCTTTTCTCCTACTAGTTCCTATGGGTTACTGCAGCGCTTGGCATCATGTATGATATCGAAGGAAATCTGTTACAGGTTTCTTTCTGATTTGTGATTTCACAAATGTGGATGTTTCTTCCTTTCCCCTCATTTTTTCCCATTTGTTTCTCATATTCCAGTTTACAGTTGCTTCTTGCTATAGTCCCGTTCACCTCTTTTTTAAATCTTTGAATGCAGTCTACAGGATGAGAGACTTAAACCAGCCATTTTTCTATAAACTACCAAAAAAACCCCCAAACCTGAATAACCACAACAAAAATGGGAATTAGTTAGATAGTCTTCATTCATCCAGAAGCTAAACTACAGGTTCGATTCTCTTACAAGGTACTGCAGAGGACAGTAAGACCAAATATTTATGTTCATGCCTCTTAGCAATTTCTTTTATTCAAATTCATGTAAGCACAGGGCTGGATGATCTTGAAAATAAAGTCTAACTGAAGCAAAGTTGCTCCCTGGTGTAAAATTACACATACACATAAGAACTAAATTAAAATCACTAGAGAATTTCAGTGACAAAAGACTGAATGCCAGAAAGAAATTAATCTATCTACTTCAAAGAAAATGAAAAGTTTGAATCAATGCAAGAGGAATCAGTGGATTATGTCAGTTATTTGTAGATGGATGGGATTCATCAGTGAGAGATAGCATCAGGGGATGTAATGAAGTAACCAGAAAACTAGAAAATTAGCCAATCATCCCACAAACATTGAAAATTAGTCATCATCATCATCAAGCCAGTAAAATCATGTATCGGATTAACAGCAGGCATGAACGGAAAGGTTAACAAGTCTGTGAGATAAAAGTCAATACTTTCCTGATTTCTCCTTTCTCTGCTTCTGTTCTGCCATTGAACTGCAAATGCCCAGAAATATGACTCATCCAGAATACATCAGATTTAAAAGATAAGTCTGGATTGTTTTTGTGCCATGTGCATAGTGGATTCAACTGCATCCATACTACAGATTTGATACGTATGTTCTCAGTTTTTATTTATCCAAAATTTCCAGATATCTTTAGCTGTATAAACTCCAATCAGGCTACAGCAGGTCAAAAAATCATAAGTGAACAAAGTAGCCATGTAATTTCCAGCCAGGAAAAGAGGACAAGCCTTCGAAAAAACAGGTAAATGTTCACTGCTTCCTCTATATTATAAAATAGCTTTTGAGTGAACTAATACTAGTGCTTATTTTTGTTTTCTAACCTCTACTTCTTAAAACTTAAAACAAGAAAAATTACCAAAAGCTTCTTTAAAGATTATATATATTTAACTTCTTGAGCTATTAATAGTACAATATTTATCTGAAGAGTTATAACGATGTTTATGAACCTTCTAAACACATTACACTTTAATCACACACATATTTTAAGGCAAAACCTTGTCCAAATCAGAGTTTGGAATAATTTTAATGGAACCTTAACAAATTCTTAAGTTTACTTTAAACTGATTTCAAAAAGAAAATTAATAAATTCTGTATAATCATTCATTTTGAGTCATTGGATTAGAATTGCTTCTTGAAAGGAGATGGAAATATAAGAAAAAAAAAAAAACCAAAATGTTTAGTTTCTTTAGTTAAAGAAAACATAAAAAGGAGTATAATTTAACTGAAATTATTCTGTTTGGCAAGAAATATAGTACATTTTATATTTAAATTAAAGGAGGTAATCAGTATATTCACATCTTTCTAAAGATCTCTAAGGCCGGTTTGAGTGCTTTTGGAACCTGCAAGTACCCATTCGCTGTCAAGTACAGCATCTGTAAAAAGAAACAGAGATGGCATTCAGCAGTGCTGATCTACAGGTAGAACAATGAAGACCACTTTTACTGTCTTCATAGTCCAGGGAGCCTGCCCATGAACTCCATGTGTTTGAGAAGCAGTCTTGAAGTACTAATATATGCTGCTGTTAGCATTATAACTAAACTGCTGTGCAGTTTTGGAATCAATGTGTTTCCACAACAGAAATTTGATTAAAAACATGATTACATATGATCAAAATAGTAAATGGCAGCCTTTGGAAATAGTTTAAACACTTTGTTAGAGTGTTCAAAATGGAGATGGACTTTGTGACCTTTTATAAACAGAACTTAAAAGCAAAATATATATTTTCTTATTACTATTGTGAAGATACATTACTCCTCTCTGTTTTATGAAAAAGCAAAGTAAAGCAACTTTGTTCTTCATTCATATTTTTTTTGATTCACCCAACAAAAGGTAAAGGTAGAGAAGCTGACAGGGTGATATGACCTTTCCTGACTGTCCTTCATCACTAGATCCCCAGGATTGATTGACTGACTAGGAGAAGGCCCTTCCCAAGAAAAAAACACATATTGCTGTGTCCATGATCCATAAAGATGTCATTTGGCTTTTCAGACTGCCTCCCAATATAGTGGGATGAGAGGCATACAAATATCTGCTCTCTAGGGGTTAAATTCCTCTGTTTGTGCAACTCCTGTGTTTCTTTTGATGCAATGCACCCTTCTATGCCATCACAGGGACACATCCTGTCTGTAAACAGCATACTGAGTCTTGTATTTATACTGGAAACTCTTTTTGTAAGACATTAATATCCAAGGAACAAGAAGCTGAACTTACAAGAGTTTCCAGAGATAAAGTAGAACTTTTTAGCTTTCAACTATCGCTTGAAATGTATCTCAGGTTAACAATAACAAAAGACATTAGTGTTTAATGGTCTCTTGTGAATGAAGCCAGTGATGTCAATATGTTGCACAACTCTCTAATTCTATTGCAATAATCTCACACAAGTGTTCACTAAATGGGACTCTCATGACAAATTGCTAGGTATACCAAGAACTGATAGGTCTGTATCTAAACAACATCTGTTTTCCTTTGACGGAGATGACAAGATTCGTTAGTTTGGGATTTTCTGAAAGTTATAAGTCAACAAATAAAAATAAAAATTAAAAAAAATACACAGAGAACTAACCTTCTCTGTTACTTACTTTATAATCCTTATTAAGAATCTGACTGTTTTGTGATGTTTATTAAACTGGAGATACAAAGTGCAGCCTATTTCTGTAAGTCATTGCCAGGGACAGAAACAGATGTATTTCAGCAGCACAACTATTGACCTGTGCTATTCATAAAGACAAGTGTTTTTCCATTTGTTCACACATATTATATGGCTTGAACATACTTAGATCTTGTTTGAAATTTATTTCATGTTCTCCAGCCCTTCTTTACTCTTATTTCTACTTTTACCTTCATTTCTTTCTGTTGATAATACAATATCTAAGTACAACTTAGCTCCATCATGAACTCTACTCTCTGTACCTCTCACTCTTTGTCTCTCACTCTTCTTGAGATGATGCAATGTTGACACTAAAGCAGCATAACAAAGGGTGCCACCTTACTGAACACCTTACTGAATCTGCAGTGAGCAGCACCTAGCTGAGTGAACACCACCTCACCTGGTCATATAAAAAAAAGCTGTAATCAATGCCAGTGATTTAGGCAGGGGAGTAGTATGAAATCTTACTGTTTTCTTAACCAGCCTGAGCAAGCCACCTGTTTCTTTTCTTGACCAACAGTTTGCTCTGGTTCTTGAACACTAACCTAGCCATGCGCTCCCAACAGATGCTGATAAATATTTACATGACGCTGTTGGTGAGGTTTGCTGCTCTGCTTTGTGTTCGAGTTTGGTTTGATTTTCATGAGCTGTGGTTTGTACCTCTTCCTATGTATTCCTTTCAACTCTGCTGTACAGGCAGAGAACAGGACAGCTCCATACAGCGTAGAGTTGGTGCCAGCACTTACCCTTTGTTCAAGTCCCCCACGCAGCAAGACCAAGCTAGCACTGGAATTCCTCAGCAGGCAGTCTGTTGAGAGAGAGAGGAAATGATTGTGTGATACTGACCTGTGATGAATATCGTTACTTATTTATGTCCTAACCGAAGGAACAATGCTAATTAGCCCTTCTCTTGTCCATGCCCTTTCTTGGTCAGACAAAGCTGATTTCATGTGGGAGCTAGAGTGAGGGGAAAAGAAAAAGTCCAACAGAATTTATGGAGAAATGCCTCAAACATGAAGAAGGATATCTGGAATGGATTTTCCTTGTCACTGAAGACATGTTGTAGATTGTTAGTCTACCACTTCTTTTCTTCCGCAAGCACAGGAAAATGATTTTTTTAGTATGTGAAGAAATAGAGATTTCTTTGAGGTTCAGATTAATAATTTATTTCTAATCTTATCAAATAATTAAGTTAAGAATGAATGTCTCACTTTTTAAGTTAAAATCTTGAGATTTATGGAAAGTAAAGCATAATTCAATGTTTAAGAAATATATCATTAAAAGGCAATTTGGTTGGTTTTATAATCTCTTCAATCTTAAAATAGAGGATTTCAGCTATTAAATAACTCTCTAACCAGTGAAAAAAACTTAAAGAGATTTTGAGATTTTGATAGGTCGTTTAGAAAGTCTGTTGTTTCAGGCTTTTATAACTTTAAAACTTCTGAGAGGGTTCTGGTGGGTTTTTGTTGATCTTGTTGTTTTGGCTTAGTAGAAATAAGTTAAAGCAATTTTCTTAATTACTTCAAAACCGAGAAGCAGCTGCTTTCTTCCAAATTCTTTCCTTTCCTGAGCAGTCCTTATTTCATCTCTCCTTGCATTTGTTTCAGAAAGGACATATTCATTATGAAGTGACTTTATAAGATCTCAGAAACTCCACATCTCCAGCAGAATTCTGTGTCTTGCTGACTGTGAGCTTGCATGCAGATAGGTCACTGGACCACTAGTCCATGAACTGGTCCATTGACTTTCAAGTACATTCCAAAGTTTTGAAGTTTAACCCCTAAGACCATGAAATGTTTAGATGCATCTCTACCATTAATCTTCAGTTCCTTAATTTCAGGAACTCATGTTCCTTAATTTCTTCACTGTTTCTGTCAATTTTCCTATAAAATGCTTTCATTTAACTACTATTCTGTAGTGTATTATCCTTTTGGTATTATACAGCAAGTTTGTTCATTCAACATCATAAAGGACACTAAAATTAAATTAATTCATGTAGACATGGGCAAAAGCACATAGACATAAAAATACACGTCCCAGTCTTTCATGGTGTACTTCTGAGGGGCCAATGGGATATGGATCCAAATTTTGCAGTTCCAAGTTTCATTTTTGTTTACAGGGAGAGAGCTTCCTGCTGACTGCTTAAACCACAAGATCATTACAGCATTGCAGGGCTACTGCAAAGGTTTATTTTTCCTCTCTTGAGTCTCCTTAATCCCATTCTTTAGTATAAATATTTCCATAATCCCTCACTTTTGAGCAAAGATGTCATTATTTCAGTAATCCTCATTCTGAGTGGACACTGCTGCATAAAAAAAAATTCCTTTAACCTGGTTACCAAGAGGTATTCATGCTTAGCCGCTGTGTCTGCTTCTCTATAGCCTTTATTTCCCAAAGTGCCAGGAACTAAGACTGCTGAGAGTCATATGGTGTGGGGTTTTTTTTTCAGTTTTTATTTATGAGAAGACGCTGGAAATACACAAGGAATTATAGCTTTGAAGAGACATTTTTTATTCATGCAGAAAGGGCCCTGAAAAAAGTACAATTGCAGAAGATGACAAAGAATAAAGCTTAGTTCTTAAAAGTGCCACATCTTTCTAAGACTCTCGTTTTCAGCTGCTGTTGTGGGTTTTTGAATCAATATACAATTTTTTAACTTGCTTTTAGCTGAAAGCTATTTAAAAGGTCCTCTTTTCAATCAGCATCCTACGAAGGTAGAAGTGTTTATTCTTAACTTGCATTGTCATATTTTAAGAACAGAAGCCCAATTTTAAAACTTGAGTGAAAGACAAACCCTTGCCTTTTGGCACTTGTACAATAGGTGTTTACAGAAAACTCAAGAGGATGGACTTTTTAATGTTAAAACATGAAATTGCCTGTCCTGAGGCACCAGGGAAAGCTATTCTGTATGGTCCTCACTACATCAGTTGGATACTAGTAAAGTATCTAATATATTTTGTTCTTGGAGAATCAAGACCCATTTTTTTCCAGCTAGGTCTTTAATTTTGTATACTGTCCCAAACAACATTGAAATTAAACTAATGTCCTATTTCTGGCAGCTCTCAGATCCAAGAAACTCACATTTCAATGCTACTTGCCAACCAGTTGATTGCTATTGTCCTGGTTTTGGCTGGGATAGAGCTAATTGCCTTCCTAGTAGCTGGTACAGTGCTATGTTTTTGAGTTCAGTATGAGAAGATGATAACACACTGATGTTTTCAGTTGTTGCTAAGTAGTGTTTAGACTAAATCAAGGATTTTTCAGTTTCTCGTGCCCAGCCAGCAAGAAGGCTGGAGGGGCACAAGAAGCTGGCAGGGGACACAGCCAGGACAGCTGACCCGAACTGGCCAAACGGATATTCCATACCATGTGATGTCACATCTAGTGTATAAACTGGGGAGGAGCGGCAGCAGGGGGGATTGCAGCTCGGGGACTAACTGGGCATCAGTCGGTGGGTGGTGAGCAATTGCATTGTGCATCACTTGTTTATTCCAATCCTTTTATTGTTACTGTTGTCATTTTATTAGTGTTATCATTATTAGTTTCTTCTTTTCTGTTCTATTAAACTGTTCTTATCTCAACCCATGAGTTTTACTTTTTTTTCGATTCTCTCCCCCATCCCCCTGCATGCAGGGGGGAAGTGAGTGAGCGGCTGTGTGGTGCTTAGTTGCTGGCTGGGGTTAAACCATGACACTATATAAAACTGGATAATTTTTTGTTTCTTTTTATGTTTTATATCACCAGGTGAGGAAATACAGGTAAATGAAGCAATGATGATTCAAGACTACAAAGCTTTTTCCTTCATTTCAAGTCTACGTCATCACTGTGACATTTTCCTAACTACTCTCAAATGTTCTTATCTGATTCTTTATTTTTTTTCTTAAAAGAGAAGCCCTCCAATGTCATTCATTATTCAGTTTTGTTGCTTGCTTTCTTTGGTCAAATGAACTGATCAACTGACGTAAAATTAAAACTTTTATTTTTGTAAGACAAACATTTGTACATAAACATTTTGAACAATGTTTTAAAGTGACGCAGCTTAAAAGATCATGTTCCAGAGAAAGTACATATATCATGCTCTGTACTTAAATGTGTGGTTTCATAATAGCTTCATAAAATACAGTGATATTTTACCAGATTTTTCTGTAACTAGATCACTGTTACTCTGAATATTATTACCACTAAGCAGTCAGCCAGTAAACCACCCTGAAAGAATCATACAAAAAACCTGTTCTTTAATTTTACTATTGCAGATCATGCATGATAGTTGACTAGTGTACCCCATGAAAATACACATTTAATAAATGTTGCCTTTCATCTTTCAAAGGCTTGAAAAGGTTCCAGTAGGGTTGTCCTGGTTTCAGCTGGGATAGAGTTAATTGTCTTCCTAGTAGCTGGTATAGTGCTATGTTTTTGAGCTAGGTATGGGAAGAATGCTGCAAACTAATCCTGGTAGAGCACCATAATGCTCTACTAGTAGGTATTGGGAGGGACAGATTTCAGGACTGAAAGATCCTTATGAAAGAGTCTGAAACTTTGGGCAAACAAGAACCATACTCTTTTAGAAGATTTTCAAAAGTGAACAGATGGTCTGTTCTTGGATGTGCCTAGCACAGGGAGTGCTGTGAAAGTAACATGTACTCTAAATGGGATGCTAGTTAAGAGGGATGTAAACAGAAAAATCAGTAGGAAGGTAAGGTGTTGTTAAAATACTGTATTTCACTGATACTGCTCCTTACAGCAAACTCATGCCACTAGATTTATTCCTGTGTTACCTTTTTATGTTTAGAAACACTTCATTCCACCACGCCAGTAAGTTTGTACTGCCATTATGCTATCAAACAACATATTAGTGCTCTACTGAAGCACTTAAAGTGTAGCACTGCTGCAAGATGCACTGCTTTCTGGTGATGAGTTTTATAAAGCAGCCTTACAAGCCTCTGTGATAGCATTTTGTCTTTGCACCTTGAGTATAAGACTAAAGAGATTTGATGCATTCTGTCTTGTTATGTCTGATTCTGTCAACATGTGGCTTTGTGTGGCTCAAAGTGATATGATGTGATGTGAGCTGCAATGCATCAAAGGGACTTAAAGTTTCTTCTGCATTCTGAATAATGACAGAAACTTTTGCTACAAGACTAATATTATGTAATGTTACATATGTAATAGAACACTTGTAGAAGAATTGCAGTGCCTACATATGGGCAGGATGAAGTGGATGCAGGGGAAAAGGGAGAAATCTGTGCTACTTTGATACATACAGCAATTTAAAAGGAAGACATAAGATAATGAGCATCTAGCATCTCTAGCAAATTGTAGTATGTGAGAAGTGATACTTCTTCTAAAAGCACCTTGTTGAGACTTTACAAATTAACAAGAAAAGAAAGATTACAAAAAAGTTTTAGAATTTGAGCTGTGAAACCTACAGGCTTGTAAACTGATTCAATGGAAAGTAGGCATTTGTGGGTAAGATAAATAATTCTCTGTGTGTATGTTTGTGTGAGAGGGCGAAATGGGATAGGGAGATGGAGAGATGTGCAGTGAGACAGACAACTGAATGGGTAGTGGGTCAGACACCTACAATAGCAAGATGTCCTGCACGAGAGGCATACATCCTAGATATTTAAATGTAGATGCCAGACGTTACAGGAAATTTATTGAGATGACTCATTGATAGACATCTAGCTTCCTATAACAATTTTAGAGGCTTGAATTAGAAGATGCCTTCTAGACTTTAAGTTTCTCTTTTTCATTTCCCCATCTCTGAAATTAGCATAATAGTACCTTACCACCTCACAGACATGATGAAATGAACATTTGAGAGAAACCCAAGTATCTCAGAAATTAAAGGCATATGGGTAACAAGATATGTCCATTGTGCAAAATGTTTTTTAAACATCAAAAGGCAGCAGCTTTGTAAATCTTAGACACAGATTAGGAGGCTTCTTTGGAAATCTTTGCTATAAAAAGGTGGCTTATTGTAGAAAACATTGAGAGCTGATGATGGCTGCTACCAAGAAAATCTTTGATCCAAAATCAATCAAAGGCTTTAATGCCATCAGACATTCCAGATACTGTGTTTCAGGCATGGTGTAAGTATCTGTTAAAACAGAGAAGGAACCAGCTAAGAGTTTGGGCAGATTGGTAGTAAATAGAAGGATATGCATATTAAAGAGGACATGTGATAGGAGATGAAAACAGGTCTAGGGAAGGAATCATGATTAAGTTGTGAGAGGAGGCATTGAAATGGGACTTTTAGGAAACAGAGATGAAGTGAGATGAAGTAATATTTTGGGGATCTTTTTGCTTCTGCTAAACAGAGTAAGTGACCCTACTGTACATTTTTTTCATAAATAGAGTGTCGTGGTTTCAGGTCAGCTCGGTCAGTAACAAAGCAACATGATGCCGCTCGCTCACCCCCCACCCCCTTGCCTGGCCACGTTGGGATGAGGAGAAAATCCAAAGGCAGGGTCGTGGGTCGAGACAAGGACTGGGAGGGATCACTCCCCACTTATGGTCACGGGCAAAAGACAGGCTCCACTTGGGGAAGAAACAAAAGCAATTTCATTTACTACAAATCAAAACAAAAACAAAACACAAGGGTATTAGGAAGGGAAACTAAACATCAGAACAACCTCCCCCCACCCCTCCCGCCATCCCGGCTCAGTACCACTCCCTATGCTTTCTCCCTCCTCCCCCCGGCGGCGCAGGGGAATCCCGCCTTCCCGGCTCAGTTCCACTCCCGATGCTTTCTACCTCCTCCCCCCGGCGGCGCAGGGGAACTGGGGATGGGGGTTGAGTCAGCTCGCCACACATCGTCTCTGCCGCTCCTTTCCTCAGGGGGAAGATTCCTCACTCGTCCCCTGCTCCACCGTGGGGTCCCTCCCACGGGAGACAGTCCTTCA
>VYZV01011207.1:195529-212725 GCA_013401275.1 Pandion haliaetus | reverse complement strand
CTGGACCCACTCCTAGTCCCAGACTTGGTCAGCGGCTTTAGGTCCAAAGGTATGAGGCGTAGGGATTACGAAAAAGGAGAGGGAGCGCGAGAGAGACAGAGAAAGAAAGAAGAAAAGAGAACGATTTCAGCGGTCCCGGGTCCAGCCAGCCTAGAGGTCCAGTTCCAGCGGGCGGGCGCACAAGGGCTTCTCGTGCCGGCGTCTTTCCTAGCCCGGTTCCCGCCTTTTCTCATGTCAGTCACGCCCCTCTTGGGCTCTGCACACCGCCCGTAAGGGCTGATGTAACTCTCGATCGTGTGCGCAGGCGCTGGGCGGGCGGGGCGGGAGGTGACGGGCCCCTCGGCGGCGGGGAGCGGGCTGAACGCTGTCCGGACCGGCCTACCCTGCTCGCCCGCCTCTGGGTAACCGCTTCTCACCTGTGGTTCGTCGTTAGGCAGAACTTGCCCCACCGCAGTGTTTGAGACATTAACTCTTTCAGTCTCTCACAACCGTCCAAGGGTCCCAGGGCACAGAGGCTTCGGCGTAGATGCTGAGTACTGGGCAGCACCATCTTCAGGTGTGCTTCCCTGTCCTTGGGGAAAGGCACCAACTTCTCAGCTAACCTCAGCTGTCGAGGCCTGCGGGAGAGACATGCACACACCACCTACCCTCCCCGCAGAAATCAGGCCAGCAGCCAGGCTCAAGGTAGCATGGAACTTCTGCTGCCCTGACGCCCAAGCTCCACACAGGTGCAAACACTGACTCTTGACAGGTTTAGCCCTTAGACCGACCACTGCAGCTGGAGCAAAACCATTACCAACAGCAGAGCCCAGAAGCCCCAGAGACACCCCCTGCTTCATAACTCCCTGGGCAGATGTAGTCTGCCAGCACAGGCTTCCCCCACTGCATGATCCAGCCTGAGCATCCCCTTCCCAGGTGGATAGATAAAAGAAAAAGGGAGAGGGCTGAGGAAGGCAGGACCTGAAAGCTGCGTGGTGTCCATTGATGAGTGATGTGCGGCTGCTGCACTGCCCTTAGTCCCCTTCACGAAACGGGGGAATGGGAGAACTAGATGATAGACACTCTGAGCTTCAATACACCTGGTATATCCCAGGACTATTGTTCAAATCACCAGGTGACAGGAAAATACTGTGAAGGAGGGACATAATGAAGGTCAATTCTTCAGTCTGGGCTAGTGCACAAGGAAGAATGCAGGAGCCATAAGGCCAGAAGAAAAGTCGAACAAAAGGCAGTATGACTCTGTCCCAGCACTTGTGTAGCAATGCCGTTGCACCAAAGCTCAAAGCTCACACGCATTCTCATACCCATCTTCTCACCAGCACCCAGGAACAGGCAAAATTACTTGCAGTGGTACAGGGGGCAAGACACACTAGCTAGCAGGGCCTCACCACACCTCCTGGGTTCATTCTGGTGCTTCCAGTCCCAGACCCCCCTCTATACCACCACACTGATCCTGGATGTTTCTAGCTGCAAATTTCAACTCTTCAGGCATGGGAAAGCCTGAAGGTTCAGAAACTGGTCTGTCAGTGGCAGTCATGGGAAAACAGCACCCATTCTCCATTGCAAACCTTCTCTCTCTCTCTCTTTCTCTTTCTTAATTTTTTTATTAGAGGGCTTGTTCCTTTTACAGGGGAGTCTTCCAGCTCCCCAGGTCCTACCACTCCTTTATCACTGTCAGCTCACAGAGTTAGCAGCAATAGGTTCTTATAAAATAACATTCACTCACCAACAGCCCCAGTGGGATGAGGCTGCTACTCCAGAACTCTCCCCCCCCCTTTTTTTTTTTCTTCAACCTCACTGCTTTTTTTCACAGACTGCAAAGTGGCTGATAACACTGGAGCCAGGGTCTTTCTCATTTTTTTAGGAAGATTTCAGAAAAGCCTCCTTACAGTTCTGAGGAATTTCAGGGCTCCAGCTCTCCCTGCTATCAGAAATCAGGACACAGCTACACAATGTTGATACCACTCTGGGTAAAATCATAGCGGGTAACCTTTAGCTTGCTATTGGGAGCTACAGAAATAGCCTGTGGGTGTAAGGAAGAGTTTGGTCAGCATCTCACCCTTTAAAACCTTTTTTTTTAGGAGAAAAGCCAGATGCCTTTTCCATATTCAATATTCAGTCTCCCCAAAGTGATCATACACTTCTTGTCCTCGAGTGAACAGTGTGTTTTTACTTCAGTAACCCTGCTTGGCAGGCTACTGCATGCATTTGTTATTTTCTGCGTGAGAAAGTGCTTTTCAGTCTAAACTTTCTTTCTTTCTTTCCTTCCTTCTTTTCTGGATGGACACTTGTCTACTCATCTCTGTGAGGTTGAAAATAGTAACCAGGGCTCAGGTGATCTTTTCTCTTCATGATTGAAGAGTTTTTAAACTCTAATGGAAGCTTTGATTTTTTGATAGCCATTTTTCAAAGCAGACCAAATTTGGAATTTTATTGAGACAATGCAGTAAGAAATCTTCCTTCCTGACTAAAGAGGTAAAGTGCCAGAGCAGGGACCAGTCTGTTGGTGATTCCCAGCTGGGAGTTGTGGTTTCTGTGTCTATAAGCCACCTGCTCTGGGCAGAGGTGGTTCAGCTGTGCAGGGTCCCATCTGGCCAGAGCAGTGGGGATGTCCCCATGCCCCGACTGCAAGGAGGGCTTCACCTGCCAGGCGGGGGGAGCTGGGGCTGGTCTTGGCACCTTGCCCGGTGCCTGCAGTGGCCCTGTGCACATCCACGCTCACCCTCCTCTCCTCCTGGAGCAGGAGTGTGAAGCCACACAGCTGAACACCCATCTGCTGTCCAGCCTCGCACCCTCCTGGCGAGCAGTGTTCAGCCACCCCCGTACATGTGTACAGGGAAGAGGAAGGGCCTACTTGTTGTTTGGTAGGATGGGGCCAGATATTTTCTCATCTTTTTCCCCAGATCTGATTTTTTTTTTCCACCCCAGATTCTGACGCAAATGCTTTTGTTTTCCAGGCCCTTAAATATTTTTTTTTTTTAAAATTAAAGCTCATAGCTCTGGTTGGAAGGGGACAAGGAAATGGAAAAGAGCAAGCCCAGCAAAAGGAAATGGTGATCTGAGACATCCCCTCACATCCCCTTTGTTTAACAGAGACACGGTTAAAAAATTGTTCCCTTTTTTTGTTTAAAAGTTTAAATAATCATTAGAAGAATGTCCAACGTCTGCAGCTCAAGTCATCATCCACACAGTGCGGCAACCACTCAGCTGGAGATACTGCTTTTGCCTGCTCTAACATGCTCTTTCACCCCTTCCCAAATGCAGTTCTGGAGAGAAGTGGATAAAGACAGCTTTCCCCTCCCTCCCTCTGTGAGCCTAAAACTCCAGTGGCAAAGACATTTGCTTACTCAGCAGCAGAGGAAAGAGGCTTAACCCTGTCTTTCAGAAGGAAGATTTTTATCTCTCTGTCTCCATTTGCCAGTGCTGCTTGAGATTCAGCACAACGCCCTCCTCCCTATATTTCTAAAATGCCCAAATCAGGCTCCTTTCATAAATCACATATTCATTTTTTAATTCGCTGAACAAATTAGTTGAATCCTGGTCCCGTTCATGAACACTTTCAGATCAGCTGGAAACAGTGTTTTCAGTGAACAAATAAATCCAATTTTTTTTTTTTTTTTAAATGTGCAATTCCAGACCAGGCAGTGGCTCTCCCTCACTTTCCAAAAAGCCTGGCTTTCTTAGAGCACCCAGCAGAGCTGAGCATGCTGTGTCTCCTTCTGCCGGCTGCCTTCCCAGGCCCCCAGGAGCAGCACTGTCTCTGCCAGCCCCGCTGGCCCCAGGTTCACCCGGGAGCCCTGGGAATAGCACAACATTGCCGAGGCCTCTGGATAAGTTTCGCGTCTCCCAGGCGCTGGAAAGGTAGGCTGAACATCTTGCTTTCCTTTCCCTAGGCTGTAGTAATTTGCTGGCATTAGACATTGGCGTCATTAAATGCTCCTTCTTACTGTTGTGGGGATCGCCATCCATTTTCTATTTTACCAGACCCTTAGGGTGGGATTCATTCAGCCAAACTTGCAGGGTTACTGTAGAGAGGTCTCTATTTGGGCAACTTATTTAGGCTTTGTTTATATATAGGCAGTGGAAAGAAACGGGCTCTTCTAGTGACCAGCCCTTCAAAGGGAACCATCCTTCAAAGAAGGACTCAAGTAGGCTGCATGGATGGTGGCACAGAAATACTGCTCTCCCTCTCTCTCTCCACTGAATAAAAAGGGAGTTTGTGACTTTTCCAGATGCAGATACCACCTTTGGAGATGCTTTAAACTTCAGGAAAATTAGATGAATGCTATTCTCAGAGATGGTGTATTTTATGACCCAGCACTCTGGGTGTCTACATGCTTTGAATAGCTCTGCGGTCTCTGCAGCACCGTCTGGACGCCGAGCTGCCTTCCCCTAAAGTGACTGTAGCACAGCAGTAGTTCGCTATTCTCAGTGATGTTGTAAAAGGGCTTACTGATGTCAAGATACTCTTTAATGCGACTGAGAACCATTTCATTTGCAGTTCTGTGAGGTTATGGCATTGCACAATGGAGCTACTCTTTTCTCTTTTTGGGAATGAATGCAAAAAGGAGAGGGAGCAAGGTGCTGCTCAGACATCCCATGTGATTCCCAGAGGAGAAAAGTCCCTGACCCTCTGCCAGACCAGTGCCACAGAACAAGACGGTGCTCCAGAAAGGCTGGAATTGAGGTTTTTGACCTCAACCAATGCCTGTGAAACAACAAAACCAGTAACAAAACAGCCGCCCTGCCGCCCTGACCATACAACCACAAATTCCAGCCCGTTGAACCACGTCATTTCAATAGCAGAGAAGTTCTGAGTGGCATTAATCTACGCCATGGTAGCAGCCTAGGCTCCCGATGTAGACAGCTGAGCACTTGAGAGATTTCAAGCACCCAAGCCAGCAGCTGGATTGGCTTAAACACAGCCGCTCTCAAGTGCTTGGCCAGGCTCTTGCCTACATGTTAAAGCAGCAAGCCTTGCAGTTGCACGAGTAGCTTGAACAGAGCTAACTGGAAGCTGCTGCCAGAGGGGTGGCCAGTCCCACCCTCCTCCTCTCTCCCATCTCTGGCCCTGTTCCTTCTCTTCCCCTGTGCCTACCAGTTGTGAAAGACCCCGAGCTACCTGAATTTTATGTGTTCCTTGTACAGGGCAGGTTTCAGCCACAGCAACAAGCCTTGGGATTCCTCCCATCACTCCAAGCTCTGGTGTAAGGGACAGGATAGGAGGCTAGGGAAGAGGGAGAAGGTGCAACTTACCCCTTAGCAGCAGAGCATGGTCTTGGAATGGGTGAGTCAACTGTGTAACGACATCTTCTTTTAAAAGACAGCAGCAACACTAATTTTTAAAGTAATATTTAAAGTCTGAGCCTTTCTGTTTTTCCCTTGGCTCACAGGTTCCCCACCACATTGGGTCGTATCTAAAGCTGCACTGATTCCTCTCATTTTTTTGTTTCTGCAACAGAAGAGAGAATAGCAACCCCTGCCCCATGGGCAACCTGCAGGTACCTTATCCTTGGGACACCCACATCTCACCTCTCCTAGACTCACCTGTGAGTGCAGTGCACCCTTCCTCGCAGCTGGGGGACACTGTCTGAGAGGAGGTAATGCAGACTGTCAGGGGAAAGAGGTGGTTTTTCAATCCTAGGCATGAACCGGTGTGGTGCCATAGGAAGTGACGGGAGAGAACTGATCTGCAGGAGTTTGCCCTGAGGCCTTGAGACCTCCGGAGGAGACCTCTACCGCACTCTTTACTGAGGAAGAGACCCATGATCCTTTTGCTACAACAGGAATCCTGTTCCCAAGGGAAAGTCAGAGAAAAGGCTTTGATATCCCCACACTACAGACTTTCCCTGTAAGAGGAATAGTATAGTAAGGCTGTACAAGAGCACGTCTTACAGGAAGAAAAACATTGCAGAGATCTAAAACGGAATAGCCCACACAGATCTATCAGCTAACATAAAACTAGAAACAACCTTTCACGGCTACATTACTTGTGAAATATAAAAAAGACATCAAAAGAAATTATGTCGCTGATTTCAGCCTGGTACAAGTAAAAATTACTACATCCTCAACCCGCTCATGGTAATTTTGCTCTGTCCTCTTCAAATGAAAACAACAGACAGAAATTACGTAATCTTGGCAAGTGTTACTTTAATTTTTTGGAATTTATTCTGTATCTGTTTTCTTTGAAGCAATTGTATATTGCAATGTGTGCAGACAAGGTTGTCCTCCAGCAGTGGTCTTGGTCTTGTTTTTTGTTCTCCACTTTTGCATACACTCCATATAGATGGTAATATACACATACATACAGAGAGAGGTACAGGCGAAAAGCAAGGCTGAGTAATGATTAGACATCTTTCACTAAAAACGTGTGGGTGCTTCTGTATTTAGAAAGGGATTTATAATGAAGAGATGGACATCTAGTGAATAGAGTATCTTCTGCAGCAGGATTTACACTATGCCTGGTGTTGAGGACTATTAGGGAGCTTTAATTCCCTGTAGCAAATCTGGATCAAGCCTGGGATAATACTGAGGCAAGATCAAATAGTGAAGATTGCTTGTGAGAGCTTGTTCTTGTCCTTCCTTATATTCTACTATCTTTTTAATTTGGGGTGGTAATAAATTGACATGGAGCTGCTGCAACAAGCTACATGCAAGAACCTTTTCCTATCAAGTCTCATAACGAGACGGTACTTGGAAAGCCTTGCAACCACCAGAAGAATGAGCTGACATTTATTCTGAATGCAGTATTCAGAAAAAGAGCTGGCCAGCCTGACGGTGCTACACAGTCAAAGGCCAAATCCTGCCCCTTATGACTTGGGTTGGTGCTTTTATCTTACAACTTTACTTGGGAAATGGAAATACGATGGGCAGACTCTTTATATGATGGATTTTAAGCCTAAAACTCAAGTAAAACCTTGGATCTTGTCTATTTAAGTCATATTTGAAAGCGCTCCTTAAGCTCCCAAGCCTTTTAGATGTTTGTGACAGAGATACTCAAGAATATAATAAAAACACATCAATTTTTACATAAACCTTAATTCAGAAAAAAGGGGCAAAAATATGCTCATTACTTTGCTTAGCCTTTTATTCCATCGTTATGGCACAAGATAGAACTTAAAGACAACATCGCTGAATAAGTCTTCAACTTCATTAAAATTAAGACTAATATGTTTTATAAAATTCTTTTGATACGATACACTTTCCCTTATCAAGTGATAAAAAGAATTTGCCCTAGAATACTGAAGTACATTGCCACCTGCTGGCCATAAACAATTTTGCAATTTAAAAACACCAGAACGTGTATAAAACAGCAACATTGAACAATGCAACATACAGTTATTGAACAAGTACTATTAACCCAGACTTTGGCACAGTATTTATAGAAATGCAGCTGTGAACGTCTCCAAACGTCATGTTCGTATGCTGAAACTCTGTGTGACTCCCTTTCATATGTCTATCTGCATTTTGTTTTCCTTTCTCTAACCTTCTTAATGCCGAAGCTTTGTTATTTCAAAGGAAAAGCCATATTCTTTCTCAGTTGTTACAGCCCTCAATTTATTGGGTTTGGTTTTCTAAAATTTGGATTCCAGTTTATAGTTTTAGAACAATACATAAAATCATACATTTATAAATATATATATTATATCATGTATACATAACATTGGTTTTCCTCTAGAATGGGAGGGCAGACCTTTGCACTACATCCTTAGTTGGTTCAGGCATGGCCTCTCTCTTTGTTGATTCTCTGAGCTGCTTCCTACCAGAATCTAAAAAAATATTTTTACAATCTTGTATCAAATTTTAATTTTGTTTGCAAATATATTTATAAGAAAAAAAATATTTGGTGTTTTCCCCTCTAAGCTTACTACTACCCTTATAAAATATATGGCTTTTCATGTTCCACTCTACTTTAGTGTTTTTCAATAGGCAGTGAGAAGAAGGACAACTTCCCCCTTTAACAGGGGGGTTTTTTATATAAGCACAGAAACCAGCTTGTGCACTTTCTATAGAATTCCAATGCATATCACGGTAATGTAAGTGCAGTGATTTTAAAAAAAAGCAGTCATGATTGATTGACATCTGTATATGAAAACATAATACATGATTATTGTACAATACCCATTACAGAATATACAATCATCAAAACTGCAGATATATAAATACATTTTTAGCAACACCAAAGCAACAGTTTTATCTTATAAACAGCATATGCATACAGAGTTAGTAGACTAAAATTTTCATCTTGTTTTTTCTCAAAAGCTTGCTGAAAAACAGGAACATACCGTATTTGTAAATGGACTGCTTGACAGTGCTGTTAAGAAATTAAAGTGAACAAAGTTTAAAAAAAGTATATGCAATTCAGTTGGTGTAAAACAAACAAGCCCTCCCCGTTTTCCAATGTCACTGTTGTTTTCCTAGGAGTTGGAGGCATAGGTGTGAGTGGCAGTTCTGCAGAGTCTGATCATACAAGGGTTTCTGGGAGGGCATCAGGGTTATCGGCTGATAACAGCTCCCAGATTTGCCACCTCTCCCTTTGCCAATCGTGCCAGTCCACCTCTGAAACGTTTTTACTGTTCCGACTGTGAGGTGCTGTGGAATAGATGTGACCCGCTTGGGTGTGCAGGGCCAGCTGCTCCTGCCTGGAGGTGGCCTGATCAGGGACTTTGGCTGACAGTCCTCCAGCTGCTCTGGTCCCTGAACTTTTTTCTTGGCGTTGAAGTCTCCACAAAGAGTGCAACGTTGAAGAAACGCTTGATTGCTGTGACAACACAGAGCTTGCTTTTGCTGGGCCTGGGTAGGGGGGTGGTGGCCGCTCTTTTCTGTAGGAGGGCTTGGCTGTGCTTTGCAAACAACCCACGTTCAAGTCTTGCTCACTGAGGTCCTCCACACTGCCTAAAGTCAAGTGCTGCTCTGACTTTGAGTGTGACAGGTCTGAACTCCTACTGCCAACTTCAATTTGTGCGTTACTGCACACCCGAGACACCGTGGGATGCAGCTGACACTCAGGAATGGCAGCAGTTGTCTGGCTCCTTCGCATGACCTGCCTGCCAGTGTCCACTTCGGAGTAGCTGCTCTGCCACCGAGGAGAAGACATGGCAAGGTTCCCCTGGGAAAGAGAACACTGTCCAGGTCGCAGCAAGCTGCTTTCGTAAATGTTCCCGTAAGAACCTGGGGGTCAGAGGCAGAAAGGCAACATCAGTCTGCGTAATCGTTTACATAGCATTTAACAAGTTATTGCTTTTCCCCTGCATCACGCTGTGGAAAAGAGACGGTGGCTTTTATCATCAGGCTGTGCGACTGAAGGTGTATCAGCCTCACCACCAGCTGAACCTTCAGGACAGGGAGCAGCAGCCCTACATCTCTCTGAACCATGTCTAATGTATTACCCAATGACTCTCATACTTTGCTCTGACACAAAGCCTTGCAGCACTTAACATTTTTCAAATGCTTGAAAAGGAGGTGGGCATTTTAGTCTCACAGTTCCTCTGTGAGGTGGGTGCAGACAGGAGAAAAACAAAGGCAGGATGGGTCAGGGACTTCTCAGGACCACGCTGGCCAGCAGCAGGGTCAGCACCCAGGGTTGCCAACCTCACAGCCTGTGCTTGTGCCACTGTGGCAGCTGCTCTCAAATCCCCACTGGGTGTCCACCTTCCAATGACTTTTAGGAGAATATCAAACTATTTTTTGAAGTAATGTAAAAACGACTTCTAAAATTACCTTGTGACAGTTTCAAATGTTGACACGTTTGTATAACCACTGCGCTTCTCTGTATTTTATTGAACAGTCACCTTTCAAAAGTTCAACACTGCACAACGTGAATTCTCCTACTGGTTTCACTGTGATTTCTCAAAACCAAGAAATTGTTTATGTCTTTACTAGATTTGGGCTTAAAACTTGAGAAATAACGGACCTGTCATTGCTGGATCTTTGCAGCCACTTTTCAGCGTTGAATGCCAGGTGCCCCAGATATGAAAATGATCTTCGGAGGCATCTAAATAGCAGTAAGAGCAGGAAGAAGATGATGAATCAATCCTCTTAAAGCCATTAGTTAGAAACATACAAATGGAATGGTAAAACTTTACATAAGGTATCACAGTTGTTAGCATCTGACTTACTGCGCACCTAACACAAACATCTCATATTGTATTTGTTCAGTTACTTGCTGTTTCAGGCTCAGATCATGTAATGGGATTCAGTGAGCTCTGTACGGGCAGGATGCCTGAGTTTGCTGAGAGAGTGGAATTTCTCTTAAGTCCTCTGCCTTACTGAAGTCAGTCAGAGAATTTGCAGAAGAAGAGGAAGATTTGGCCAACAGAAGGTAGTTCATGTGCTTTTTATGGGAAAGAATGGCAAAGCTCCCTCAGGCAGCCCCAGCCCCAGGGGTCACCATAAGGCATGCTCTATCAACCTGCGGCATCGCTTGGGTCTTAGACGGAAGTACTGTCACAGAATAGAGATTTAATGAAATGCACCCATCAGGCATTGTGCTGCACTGTAACTGATTCATGCCTTTTTCTGATTCCATCTGGCAGTAAAGGAATTTCCTAATTTGTCATGGTCCAGTATCGTTGTGATGTGTATTAAAGTCCAAAAGATGGTTTATATGATAAAACTTCATGTAATTTCCTGTTCATAACTTAGTAGAAATCTGACCAAATTTTGAAACCTACTCAGAGATTTAGATGCTGAATACGGAAGATAAATGCCCACTGGAGTTTATAAAGCATATAATTGAGATAATAGTCTAAATCCCATTAATCCCAAAGCGAATTAATTGTCTAACCGGTATCTCTGAAATGAAATGGTTTTAAAAATACCATCAAACAGTTATCTGCATCCCTAAGCACTGAAAGTTCTTAAAGTCTGGCTCACTAAATACGCATTTCATGAATGTAAATTTTTTTTAATAAATATTTTTAAATGAAAAGCTTCTTGAAGTGCTGGTGAGCTATCAGTTTAAACCACAGTTCTTTACCGAAGAAAGAATTCAGGTGTGCACTCCCTAGATAGCTATGGAAATTATGGATCCCTCCACTAGTATTGCTATGTGTGTAATTGGTAGCAGATGTAAAGCTGTGCAGCTCAGCTGTGTTCTCCAGTGAGAGGGTGTTGAGGTCATTCTTTTCAATTGGAGAAAATTTGGAGCTTGATGTCTTTAAGTCTCAGATTTTTCCAAAGTCTGGACCATAACCTTACAGGTATTACAGTCTTATGGAGCAGGACTAGAAATCAGTCTTTGCCGCACTGTCACAGACAGGCTGAAAAGCAGGACATGCATAGTTCTCTTTTCCTGAATAATAGCTCCAAGTTTTGAGAAATGCATCCCTGACAGCTGGCTGAGCCAAGAAGGAGGACTGAGCACAGACCCTTCAGGCTCAACACAAAAAAAGGGTGTTGGTCAGTCATTTCTTCTAAGGTTATTTACACTATTGCTCCTCAAATCCTCATAGCTGATAATACAAAATGACACTTTTCAATTACTTCAGAAATCCCCATCAGTCACTGAGGAGGAGGAACACGAGCAGGATGTACTCTACCTTTTCCAGCCTGTGATGCAGAAGAATTCTCCTTTGTCTTAGGGTGCAAATGTCCAACCAGTGTGTACTGTTCAGGTACCTTGTACAGCTTCTCTGGGCTGCGGGCAACTTCTTCTTGTGTTGCCATCAGCGAGCGCTCAGACAGTACCGGGGAGTTGTTGTCGTAAGGGGAGACATCTCCGCTTGAAGCTTTGTTGGAGTCTGTGGAAGAATGTCTTCCTCCTATGGAGTAGGAACCTTCTGACTGCAGCATCTCAGGACTCCTGAGAAATTTTGATAAACAAACTACTGTTAATGAAAAATGCTTTATGTTCACAGCTACAGGTGCATTTTGACATCTTACAAATGAAATCAAATACAGGAGTATGATCACAGCTGCTGAAATGAAAACACTTCAGAAGCAGTACAGAGGTGAATTTTCCATGAGTAAAACTTTTGCCATGAAGTGGCCAGCAGAGGCCACTAAAAATCAAAAGATGTTGCTGTCAAGAAAGAAAACAACAAAACCCACACAACTTTACAGTTCACCCCAGGAAATTAAATAGTGAATCAATTCCTTATGTTACCTTGACAATTTAGCTTGTTGCAACAATACATCTGTAGGCATGATAGGGAAGATTAGTTTGATGCTAAGCAGTATGCTAAAATCACTTCTTCCATCCTGAAGTATTACACAGTCAAAGAAATCAAAACCATGGCTTGCCTCTCACACTGTGAGAAGGATCCTCTTCTAGAGACATCAGAAGGTAAATATTCTAGAGGGGACAAGCAGATGTATCTACTGTACTTCTGATGGGGGCAGCAAATAACTGACTCTGGTGATAACTTCTACAACTTCTTTTGCCCCTTCACCTTTACATCACCAACAGAATGGCCTGCATTTAATTTTGACAAAAAAATGGCAAACAACCCCCCCACCAAAGTACAGCCAAGGCTCAGGGAGACAACTCTTGATTTTTGAAATGTGTTGGGAACATTGAGGGAGATTTCTGGAACTGTTACAGTTCACTACACAGATTGGAGGCAGTCTGTGAGTCACTGAACCTCCTAAAGAATATGTAGAAATACTATGTAAACAAACATAAGTTTTTTCATAGAATCATAGAATCCTTTAGGGTGGAAAAGACCTTTAGGATCACTGAGTCCAACTGTCAACCACGCCCACTAAACCATGTCAGGAAGTGCCTTGTCTACATGCTTTTTGAATACCTCCAGGGATGATGACTCCACCACTTCCCTGGGAAGCCTGTTCCAATGACTAACAACCCTTTCAGTAAAGACATTTTTGCCAATATCCAATCTAAATCTCCCCTGCCACAATTTGAGGCCATTCCCTCTCGTCCTATCACTAGTTACTTGATAGAAGAGACCAGCACCCACCTCACTACAACCTCCTTCCAGGTAGTTGTAGAGAGCGATAAGGTCTCCGCTCAGCCTCCTTTTCTCCAGGCTAAACAACCCCAGTTCCCTCAGGTGCTCCTCATCAGACTTGGGCTCCAGGCCCCTCACCAGCTTCATTGCCCTTCTCTGGACACGCTCCAGCGCCTCAAGATCTTTCCTGTAGTGAGGGGCCCAAAACCGAACACAGTACTCAAGGTGCGGCCTCACCAGTGCCCAGTACAGGGGGGCGATCACTGCCCTGCTCCTGCTGGCCACACTGTTTCTGATACAGGCCAGGATGCCGTTGGCCTTCTTGGCCACCTGGGTACACTGCTGGCTCATATTCAGCCAGCTGTCAACCAGCACCCCCAGGTCCTTTTCCACCAGGCAGCTTTCCAGCCACTCTTCCCGAAGATTGTTGCGTTGCATGGGGTTGTTGTGATCGACATGCAGGACCTGGCACTTGGTCTTGTTGAACCTCATACAATTGGCCTCGGCCCAATGATCCAGCCTGTCCAGATCCCTCTGTAGAGCCTTCCTACCCTCAAGCAGATCAAGCCCTCTCTCCCAACTTGATGTCATCTGTAAACTTACTTTCCTATTGTTCCTCCCTAATTTATATTTCCATTACTCATTTTTTCATTTCTTTGCACCTTGATCTTTGTTTCTTAGATGCTTCTCTTTTGCTTCTCAAGTCAAACACTTCTCTCAGTGACCTCATGTTAACATCTGCTCTAACTGAATGTGATACGGCAGAAGCTCAATCTTGTAAATGAACTGTACTGAACATGGTCAGCCTTTCTCAGAGTCAAATCCAAAGAGAGCTTGAACTGAGTGACCACCCAAAGCACATTACTTGTTATGGAACAATAACTCTCTTTCCAGACAAATAAAACTGAAGAAAGAAAATAAGGAAAACACAGTGGTAAGACAGGCTAGACACAGCACACTAAATACTAATACAGAAATAATGACGAAACTTAACACCACTTTCAAGCTGTTGGGTTTTTTTTCCAGCCAATTACATATTGCATGTCCCAAAACATAAAATACATGCACTCAACATCACAATTATTATGTTATTCAATATTCCTTTTTTTTTCTTTTTCTCTAGTATAAAGCAACCATAAAATGTTAGGAATGAATTAACTAAGTTTACTCCTCGGTAACTCCGAGCAAGAAATCCATCACTGAACTGATCCTGAACCTTTACTGGGGCCAAGTCAAAAAAACAGAGCTGCCATTTGGCAAACTAGCACTGTCCCAGGCTTCCCAGTATGGTTGGTATGGTAATGGTGGGGAGTCAATAATAAAAAAAAAAGTAAATCATGCCACAATTATGTAACTTCCCATTGCAACTCCTCATCTGAAGATGAGTCCAATGTAAATTAATCTATAAGCAGCCACCACTGAAGAATTATGGTCTTCTAAGTGTGTACAATTCTATCACAAATCTTTTTTCTCTTTTTTGTCCCTTACTCCTTTCTTTCTGCCCTTCTAAGTTCTAAAAAAGTTTGTGCAGCGAGTGTGAGTTAACATGAGATTTAAGCAATGTCTTGGGAATTTTAGAAGACCCAGAAAGACCTGAGAGAAAAGGGGACAAATGTTGGTATCTGTAGGTTTTCTATGACCAAATGTCTTTCTCTCCAGCTTTCTAGACTGAACGTCATCTAAACCTCACTCTGCTAGCATACAGATATACTTAGCACTAACGGTGACACCAATAAGGCTTATGGCATGTAAATCTTTGCAGGATCAAAACCTAACTATGTTGCACAGGGCAAAGAGAGAGGTACACCACCACTTAGCCATGGCAAGGTAACACAAGGAATAGGGGAAAGGGAAATGGCAATGAAAGAATGTGGGAACATAAACTTGAGCTTTGTGAAACACTGATTTCATGTCTTACCTTGAATGATCTGTTATAGTCTATCTCTTCTCAAGACAGAGCTCCTGATAAAAATTTACTCGAAATGGAAACTGTCAAGTCTTTGGAAAGATCCAAATGTTCAAGTTTCTAAACTCATTTACAGTTTCTGCTAGTAAGCCCATGCAATTATATAAATATATAATATCACTTTCAAATTTGTTTAGAAAAAATAGTTTTAAAAGTCAAAGAGAATGGCTGTGTACTCTGCCAATCTTATTACACGAAACCATCAAAATGGATTGAATACTTTAAAGTTGGAAATTGATCTCATACATCTGCAGCTTTACCATGCTTTTCACGAACAAAACACAACTTGCAAAAGACTGGCTCGCATCTTTCCAAATATAGAATCAATTCTCACATATTCCTCAAAACCAAAACTTTTGCATCTGTTTGCTTTATGGTTTGAGTTCAGTAGCAAAGAGGTGCTTACTAAAATTCAAAATTCATCTTCACCTGGATAGCTGTAAGATTCTCTACCCACACACTGGGGAAAAACTAAATTCAGAGGCAAATGTAAATACTGCGCAAGATACCTACTCACCTACATGCCCTTATTAGTAAGGGCAGATTACGATCTCCACAGAGAATAACAGAAGATTACGTACTACCAAATGTGAGAAATGGGAAGGCAAGTGAAGTACTTTCTAGTGGTTATGAACTACGTTAAGGGAAAGATTAAAAAGTGGCTATGTACAAACTGAAAGATTTGAAAGCTGCAGAAGGAACCTATGCCATGTGTTCAAAAATACTATTTCAGATTCCAAACCAAAAATCAACTACGCTATGAAGGAGTCTTGGGCTTTTCTTTTTAACTGGCATCCTTCTGAACTGATGTTATCTACCAGAGTCTACTTGCATGGGTGAACTGGAGAAATGTTAACAATAATAAATACTTCTCCTGGGGATATTCCTACTTTTCTACTGGCATCAAGTTCATCAAAACAGGAAATCCCTTTCTGGTTTTGGCAGAAATCCTCTTCTGTTATACCTTAAAGCTTCTGAGTGGGAAAACAATTATGTCTTACAGGAGGCAAATCATATGGAGTGTGATGGCTTGGCAGCATGCAGTAATAATTTCCACACATATTTGAGCAACCCAGGTGCCACCAACAGAACAGATTATTATGGGATTATGATGTGGTTGCTACTGTAACAGGGTAGAGGACTCAATGATACAGGGAGCCTCCGCAGCTTTGAAAACTGCATTTATGCATACTGTATGGCCTATTTTATGGCTTCACCTTTGTGCCACAGGTTAGGATGGATTAAAACCCATCATCACCATCCAAAAACATTAAAAAATTCTGTAACTTTGAAACTCATTCACTCTAACAGGACTACTGACCATGATAAGCAATAAATAATCATAAGAAACAGATTTTATTTTTGTGTTAAAGATGCTTCATCTTACAGCTGGAAACCCCAAATTCCTTTGCCATCAAGTCAATATACAAAAAAGTTGGGAAGTCATCCGCAAAAGCACACTTCATAATTGCTGTCAATGGTAATCAGTGCTTTACCATGAATGACTTCCATGAACTCCCTGACACACTATTCATGATGCTCAGCTCTTAAGAGAACTGAAAGATGAGGAACATCTGATTTGTCCTCCTCTGGGCAGGAAAAGAGATCGCGTTTCCTCTGTTACATCAGAGCCAAGAAAGCATTTGTAATGACATCATAAGCAGAGATGTGAGGGCAATTGCAGAAGCAGGATTCAGAGCAATTAATATGACACTAAAGTCTTGAAGTTGATTCCATACTCTATGCTATGCAGCCAACTAGCTTTTCTTATGAAGATTGTCTCAAGAATATATAAAGTCTTCTGTTCCACGGATCCAAATTTGGATCTTGACGAAGGAAATTCCCAAGAGTAGTAAGGATGTATTTTGGAGGCTCATTTTTATCAAATCAAGACAAACATCTCCTTGTCTGCTGCCTCACATTTCTTACAGGAAAAATAACCAACAAACACGTAGCCTCAAATTTGAGATTATGTTCGGAAATAGATAAATCTCTTAAGAGCATCACACCCCTAGCAATAACACAAGCAACATTCCCTCTAATTGCCTGGAATATCTTAACCAAGAAGTTGTAATCACAGTGAAAACATATCTCATTAACATTAAGACTAAATCACTTACATGATAGCAGAGTAGAAGAAAAATGACAGATAGTAAGTTTTTCCTATCTCAGTGATACTTCATTTGCCCATTACTGAAAATGCAATAAATTGGTACTAGTGTAGCTATATGTTCCTATTTGGTTTCGTAACCTTTTCTTACAAAACCCCTTTTGTCAGCTGTGACCAGCTTTGCACAAAAGATCCATTTTCTACTGTAG
>VYZV01011207.1:153701-195503 GCA_013401275.1 Pandion haliaetus | reverse complement strand
CTACTGTAGAGGTGTGTGTGTTGGCTGAAAAGTAAGGAAGCTCAAGGAAAGGTCAATTAACTTAAAGGAAACAGGATCTAACAATAATCTGTCACATCCACAATGATTTGCGACAAATTTATGTTCAATTGATAAGTGGAGCCACATGTGAGATACAATTTTATGTCTTTATATTATATAGACAGTGAAATCCAGCATGAAGGTTTTTATTAGCTTGAGTTAGAAATAATATGATCATTCCAAACCGAGGGCTTAAAGAAAGAAGTCTCTCCAGACTTTATCATACGCCATGTGATTTGCAGTGTCTCTCCTAATTGTGGTCTTGGGTTATGGCAAATGTGAAGCACGTGTAAAAGACAGCTAACGTACCTCTAATTATCCTGCATTTATTGTGATCTAAATATACACATGGTTTCTTGTCAGTCAGACAAACTAACTGAAATTATTTCGTGTCTGTGGTACACTAAGAAAAACACACAGAGACAATAACCACAAATCAGATGATCTGTGATAATTTGCTACTGCATGTTACGTGTTCATGTGGTTAAGCCAACAAACTAATGAAATCTTTTACAACACATGATATATTCTGCACATATTTTTTGTTTTTAATTTTTATAATTAAAGAAAGATTTTTCCTCCATGTGTTAATTATACTATTTCTTTTATACCTCCTCCTTTAAAGCCAGGCACACTATGACATTACCTCCAACTATACAATGTTCAGAAGGAGAGAAAAAAAATCATAGCTAACTGACTGTACAAATTCAATTTTAATTATATTCTGAATGCACTAGGCACTTTACACACACACAGGAAGACAAAGTCCAATCTATCCCAGAGTTTAGAGTCTAGGAAACCTCTTAACAATTACTTAGAGCAAACTTGTCAAATTTTGTGATTTTGGGGTCTAACATATTGTGATCCATTAGAATAAAGGCAATGACTCTGTGTCCCATGAGAAAGCCAGGAATCCTGTTAATCCAAATGTACAAACTCATAGCGTTAAGGCACACGGGTGTAGGCATGTATACACCATACACAAAGTTGGAATATATTATGTATCATAACTGCAATAGTGACTGGTGTGATTTTTTTTCTCTTCAGATCTTTCACAAAGCATACAACTAAATAATATCCAAAGAGTCTCCATAAACCTGCTGTTGTGGCAGCTGACTTGCTTGCAATGTCCTATGTGTATACAATAGGAAAAGAACAACGAAAGGGTCAAACGGCTAGCCGTGATTGTGTTAAGGCACTCTAGGGTGTGTTTCAAGGACAGCGTAAAACACGCCTCCTGTTACTGAAGACTACAATAAACCCAAGACATGAACCAGCAGATCACTAGAATACATCCTGTCAGATAATAGTGCACTGAATATTTTTATGTACATGTCATTCTGTTCTCTGCAGCAGAACGCAATCTTTCCTTTGAATCGGGAAACAAGATTTGTCTTTAGAAAACACTGTACAAAAGTCATGGTTTCTTTGGCAGAGTCTGTGTAACAGGGAGGATATTTCTACTCCACTGTAGACAGTGCAGAAGAGCTGTGGAAAAACTAGAACCTTTTGAACACTTCCAGTGGGAGACAGAAATTCCCAGCAGAAACAGGGATGATGAAAAAACAGATTACTCACGATGACTGGGAAGCTTTCCTCCTCAACAAATAGTCCACAACATCTGGGTCAGTCTCTAATAGGCTAATAAGCACTTCATTCTGTAGGTCAGGGGGAACCTATGAAGACAGCAAAGAAATAGTTGGAGATTAATATCCTTTTACATACACTGATTTTGGTACTATGCTTAACCTAAAAGACCAACTACAAGTACATTTACGGAGAGTATATAAAATAAATATTCAGAAGCTTCCACTTAAAAGAGAAATTTCATGTACCAACAGATGAAATAGGGCTAAAGATAACTTTGTACAATGTCAAATGCTGATTGCTGTTGAATAACCCACTGGTATCCAGTTGGATATTAGACCTGGTAACAACAGTGGGATTACTCATGTATCGCAATCTCAAAAGCTACAGTTTAAGGTCCTCACCTTAGATCCCCATTCAAAGATCTGGGGACATTTACAAATTTCCATTCTAAGCAACTGTACTTCTCTGCTTTTAGAAACAATGTGAAATGTAATTACACAGGAAGGAGAATGTTTCTTCATATATTCTGTGGCATTTGACTTACTTATGTCCTTCTCATATGGAAATTTTGTGGTAACTGATCTATCTATGAAGTTCTTCAGTTGCTTCATTTCAGTGAGAGCTGCCAAAGGTCAACATTTTTCTAAATGAAGTCTTATAAACATTTAATATTCAGGTATCCATCAGGCCAAATCCTGGGATCTAGAAGCATTTAAATTCCTGCTTATGCTCAATCAGAACTTGAGTAATTATAGAGTTCATCTGTCCGTAATTCAGGTTTACAGGTGGGTCCTGCTGGATCTCCAGCTGCTCTGGACTTTGGGTAGTAGCAACAGGCTCAGCCAGAATTTGTGTCACCTTCTTTCAAGTTTGGCCTTCTGATTTGTTAACTCTCTCTAGTGCACTTCATACGGAGATGAACCTTCAAAACACTTGACAGCTTCAGCTGCTGCAGGATATAGCAACATCTCCTGGGCAGGTAGCAGGAGTAGCACTCCAAAACCTGCCCAAGTAAACTTTGTGCTTTCACCTGCATTTTACATGAGTCTTATCAATCCTTAAGCGAGTTTGTCCACATCACAGTGGAACATTCAACTTAACATTTAAAGCACTGAAACAGATGAAACCATCTGAGAAACTTGAACAGCCCAGGTTCACTCATGACGGATGGAACTGAAAGCAAGACAATCTCAGCAAGGGGTCATCAATTGTGCGATATGCTTCTGGATGCAATTTGTCAGAGCCTGAATCTCTTGACCTTCAGGTCACGCTTCATGGGCCATTTGTTCTCCCTGACATTTCCTGGGAAATAGGAATAGAATTACTAATAGGTTCCTCAGGGGAATACCTCAGTTTGGGAGGTATTTAGGGAGTCAAGTTACAGAAAAGGCATGTTTCTTTAAAAAAGGAAATAATTTGAAAATAAATGAAGATAAGCATCATTTAATTCAAACTGATTCAAAATCTCTATGAAAAACTTGTGTGACCACATATTCCTTTTTTAAAAGTTGTTATTTAGCCTCTAACCTGGAAAAATATCTTACTGATGGTCATTGATACACCAGTCTTTAAATAAATTATCTTCTCTTTATAGGAATACATTTTTGGAAACCTGGTGTGCTGTGACTTCTCCATTTAGACAGCCTGTCTATACAGTAGAATAAACTCCAGACAAAGTTTAAGGGTAAAGGAGAATCTATGTCTTTCTGTATGTAACTCACTATTCAGGTTTATGTCAAGTTGATAAACTTGTAACAATCTACTGAGAGGACTTTGTCAGAAAAATAAAAATATGTTTTCCATTACTTAAAAAAAACCCCAACCAAACCAAAACCCAAAACAACCCAGTCTTTCATTCCATAAAAGTGAATCTGAAAAAGTTCCAACAGGAAGTTGGAGTAGAGTAGGAGATATTCGGAGATTTTGGGGCTGGGTGCTATGTAAGAGTCACAGCTATTGAGACACAGAAGGGCGGAGGGACCCTTGAAGTGTCTCCTTTGTGCTGTCCCTTGCTACTCATGTGGCACAGAGAAGCAGCATGTCACTACCTCAGCAGTGGGGAGGCCACAGTAGCCTCTAACAGTAAAAATAAGAAACTTCAGACACTATGTAGTGCTTCTTTGTGGCAGGGCTGGATTTGGGCACTAGGAGATGAAAATACGTGACCAAGCTGCTCTTCTCCATCCTCCACGACAAGTCAAAGCCAATGAGACAAAGTGTGGTTGAGTTGCACCTCCCTGCATTCAGCTGCTGGGCATAGTTCAGCAACTGGCAAAGAACAGTCCTTTGTACATTCCCATAAAATGTTTTAATGCATCCCTAAGATTCACTGAAATGGATAAGAATTGGATATGAAAGGCCTTAACATCAATGAAGCAAGGTCAGAATCTGTCTTCTATACGAAATCCACATGTTTGCATATTACTGATGTCATTGATAATTGTTTAATAAAAACTGTCCCCGGTATCCTGGGTTGTTCTGACAAACAGAACCTTCCTGACCACCCAAAAGAATCATTCTGATACTGTGGTCTAGGTGCCACAACACATCCTGGTTTCCTAGGTTTTATTTCACAAATGTTCCAGTTTCAATGCTGAAGCTAATCAGAGTTTTAGAACCTCCCCATATACAAAAGTAACAGAAAAAAACCCCAAACCAAACACAAAAACACCTTAGCAGCAAGACACTGCATGTAGCTGTAGCTGAATTCTTGAGTCCAGATGTTTTCCTTTTTGTAAGTAGCATAAATGTCAAGTATAAACAGCAGTTCTGGTTTGGCCCCGCTCCTATGGGTTTGGAAAACAAATTGCTGCCTGATTTCAAATGACCAGTTTTATTCCAATTACACGTACAAGTCTTTTCCTTTCAATGCATTTATTACCAAATGATGGACAGGGCTAATTATCTTCAGAACACAAAGAGTCTCTGTGCTGCCGATGAAAACATGAAAAAGACAAAAGTAAACCCTGGTAGAAGCTTTAGAAAACACTAACCGTGAGCAATTTGACACTACCCTACTGATCAAGTATCATGTGTGAGTCTAGACATTACTCCAGAAAATAGGCAGAACCTGCCATGTTGTTTGTTAAATTACGGCAGTGGGAAGAGTGAAAGCACCCAGAGATGCTCAGCTATTAAGACATTTCTATAAATTTCACATTAATGTATTCCAGCTTTCAGGAAAGCATCTGAGATAGGTTTGTCTTTCTCTCACATGCAGCTAGTCTCTCATTTTGAAATGTGATTCTGATCTCCCTCAATCTGAAAAGCTACTCTGGAAAACAAAAGAAAACCCCTTCCCCCCACTTAATTTAACCTTCAGATGAAAATGCAAGCACTGAAGAGATAAAGGAATAAATCCATCACAATTAAAAGAGACCATATGTAGGTTAGGCTAACCCTAAGCCCCACCCTTTCCACGTTGAAAGTCAGAATGTGTGCCTAAGTATTATGTACTGAGATGTGTCTGTGCTGTAAAACGTTCTTAAAGAGGAACAACAATAAGAAAAGTTGCAAGTATTCTTATTCCAGTATTATTTTAAATTTGCTAGTGCCATCCACGCTCTGGGCCAGCAGACCTTTGTGCAACAGTGCAGCTCGGTCACTTTCTTTTCCTGCTGTGGAAGGAAAAAGTATCAACTAAAGTTTCCTCAAACTGTGAAAAGCATTAAAAAAAAAAAAAAAGAAAGAAAAAAAAAAGGATTGCTGAGTGTCTCACTGGAACAAGATTAAAAATAAAGCAAAGGATGTAATGAAAGGCAATACAGTGTGAGGGAAAAAACGAGAAAACCACAAAAGAGTTCATCTGAGGCTAAGACTGATAGGCAGGCTTGTGACTGCTTTCTCACGCTCTTCTCCCTGTTGAAATCTGGTAGACACCTTCCCCTTACAGTATTATGTGGTCATCAGTCCCACATGCCCACAGTCTAGGTTTGTCCATCTTCTCCCATCAAGGTATTGAGCTGGAGCACTAAAGGAGGTTTCCAGAGTGTTCTTCCTCTTGCTTTGGGAACCAGTACCCTCAGTGTAACATACAGCACTGCTTAGTTTCAAGACAGAACAACCAAAGCTATTTTCACCTTTTCAAGAGTACTGGTTTTGTTAAGAAATGTATGCCTACTAAAATGAAGACAGGACCCACCACGAGGTCTGACTGGCCTCTGCTACCCCCGAGCAGGGCGCTCTCATGCACCAGTCATGCTGAGCTGACCTGTAATTTTGCAGTCAAAAAGATGAAAAGGTAAAGCCACAGAATGAACTGTCCAGGTAACTGCTAGGCTTGAGGAATGTGATTTAACTAAGCTGCATCTTAAGTAAACAACATGGCCAAGTCCAAGGTCATCTTCCCTTTTATGAAGGACCTCCTCGATTCAGCAAGAGAACAGAAAGGAACTCAGGAACTACTCCTCTTATCCAACTGACAAATGAGAAAGTTTTGTCCTTCCTCCCCATAGAACCAGCAAGAAAGTCTTTGGTAGGGGAGGCTGTTCCTTAAATTAACCGAGGATCTCTTACTCCCTGCAGAAAAACTGGCTCCCTGACTTCCAAAACTGAGAGGTGGAAGGTCATTTTCAGTCTTGTCTTCAAAACTAATGAGCAATGCTGGTAGATTGTTTAGTATATACAACTGAGTAGCGAATCTCATCATTTCCACAGACAGAAATCTTCTAAGGAAAATATTGTTATCTACACAGAAACCATTCCAGGCAAGATTTAAGTACACATTTTTAATACTACTGCTTACTGCAAAGCATTCTCCTTGACAGAAGACTACTTTTTCTGCCAATAATAATTGACCCTAATTTAATGCAGTTTCCACAGTGTATGTCATCCTAGTTTACTTTAATACAAGCCAGGTATTTCCTCATTTAACTTAAAAATGCATAGGAGTAATGTGAAGAAACATCCACCTACCATGAAAAGGGCTTCATAGTTTTCAATCATCTTTTGTACAACAGCTATGATAGCAGTACTCTCTTCAGCTCGAGCCGAGCTCTGAACTGAGAATTCTTTGTCTGTAGATTTCTGCTTGTGCAACAAGTTAGGGCCAAAGATGGTAGCCAGGTTAAGTGATGTCATTTTGTTCCCAGTAATCTAGAAAACAGAATATAAATGAGGAGCGGTCTCCCAGGGTCTAAGATATACAGATACATATATACACACATCCGAACACACTCTCTCCCCCCAGATTTGGCAGATGCTTCATTCATGAAAACCAAAACCGACTGCTAGTCACATAAAAAATGAACAATTTTTAGAAACGTTGAAACACCTTGTTTGGACATCTGCAACAAGCACTCTGGATTTTCTGGATGTATTTTCAAATGGATTGGAGGAGTAGAAGGTGGAAGTGCTGCCTGCCCTTAATTGCCTGGAAGCTTAGCAGTGGTATACTTCTGAACTCAGGGAAACCTCCCTCCTACTTCACCACCTTGGCATATTACTGTCTCTTAGGACCAAATAATGAAAACTGTTAGCTTTCTCAAGTAGCACTCATGATTTGAAACAGATACAGTGAGGAAAAACACACCTTTCCATGTTTAAACAGTAGATAATTAAGGAGCGTGCCCATTATTTTTGTTAGTAATTCCCTGTCTTTTTGCTTGTTTCCTACAACATGCCAAATGCTTACTTGTTGGGTGGATTTTTTTGTTTTGTTTCATTGGTTTTTTTAACATTTCCTACTTTTATAACTCTGTGTTCAAAGAAGCAATAGTAACCTGATTTTGGAGGAATCAGAAGGCTAGGAATACATACCAGACTAGACAGAAATTATCTGAAAAATATGTCATATAGCTTATGAAATAAAAATTTTCATTGACATATTTGTGATTGGACTACTTTTTTCCTCTTCTATTCTTTTAACAGAGCAAAAAGCAGGGATCATGTGCTTCCTCTCTCTGTCTCCACTTGGTTGCTATTCTGGGAATGCAGAAGAAGATGCCAGCAGTTTGACTATATAAGACTGTAAGTGAATTTCAGCTGTTGACCCAGTATTTCTTGCAGGCTTTTTTTAAAGAACAAAAAAATATAATTAGAGTTATTTTTCATTTGTTTCAGTTACATTTGAACTAATTAATTTTAAAAAAGGACAGGAAGAAGCACCAAAAAGAGGCAATAAAAATAGCATTTCAAGAAACGAGTGGTACAAAACAAATCTTTTCAAAGTTCTGTGGTTTTTTTTTTTTTGTAGCTGGTCATTTACTGAATACTCCAGTCAAACTTACAACCATGCACTGACTGCACCTCATTTATTTTTTACAGAGCTCAACTAGACAGCATAGAGATGATAGTAAAAAGAGCTTTTCCTTTTATCAGTGGGACCACTGTGTAATCTTGGAAAGACATCTGCACTAAGTAGGTGCATGGGCAACCATAACAAACATGTTGGCTCTCTGTTTAGAGATGCATCCCAGCATGACTGTGAGTACAGCATGCTCCCTTATTTGCGCACCACCATGCACCCGGCTGGTTTTTGGGTGACCTGCTTTTTAAACACTGTCTGAGTACTGAGCCACCAAGGATGCACAGGCACACGGTGCCTCAAGTGTGCCGGGGCAGCCTCTGGCTGTGCCTGGATCTGCATGTGCAGGCTGTCTGTACAAACAGTGAGTCAGTCTTAAGGGCAGCCTTGGGGCATCCCTTAAAAAATGTGGTAAACTTATCCACTGAAATTAACTGAATTACTAATTTTAATGAAGTTAGTCATCCATCTTCATCTTCGTGAGAGAAGGGCTTTTGAAAGAAATTGTGAAGAGGGCCTGTGTGCCAAAGCTTGGCTGTTTTCCTTCCAGTGATAGCAAATAGTCTGCTAAAATACTTTCTCTTCCCCTGTATGCCTTTATTCACTTAATCATTCATTAATAGCTTAAATAATTGTGAGCAGAATACTGTAGTATCTTTAAAAGGTATCCAGTTGCATATAATATTCCTGATGCTTACAACACTGCCAAGATAGCTTACATAAATTTGCCTTGCCAAAATACCTGTAGCAGAGCTGGTGTACTGTTAAGGGGAATGAAAATGCCTTTAATACAACTGTTGGGCCAAAGCAACTCTCTTAAGCAGCATCCTCTAGCCCTGCAATAAGATTCCCTTGGGATCATTTCTGAACGAACCGAGAACTCTTTGCAGGACCAGGGGGACCACGACCTTAGCTGGCTTACACATGTTTTTAAGCACAGTAAAATTGTTACAGGCTGCTCCTTTTAAAGACTTTCCATCATAGCGGTATAGGTTTTTATCAACTCCTTGCCGAGGACAAAAATAATAGCATCTAAAGTGGATTTAAAAGTGAAATAGGCCTTGAAGTCACATACAGCACATTGGAAGTTAGGACTTGAAGAAGAAATTTGACAAAACTAAAAAGTGCCAATTTTTAAAACCAGCCAACTGCAAACGGTGTCAAAATTTGACAGAAGTCAGCAGGGTTTTCCATCTGAAGACAAAATTCTCTAGGAGTTTCAGAAGAGTCTCAGAAGTAACCTCAGAAGTAGTCCCTGCTGCAGTTCAGAGGACAGAGAAGTCCTTCCCATAGATAAACTGGTACAATTTTGTCAAGCAGTGACAGACTGTACCCATCTCATTCAAAGTTAACAGAGTTGCCACCTTTTGCAGAGCAGCTTACTAGTTCAAGCATATTCCTGGTAGAAAAAGGGAAGCCTGGATTTTCAGTTCTTCTCTAGTGTGAACGGTGTAGATGCACATGTGTGAATACTCAGAAGTACAGCTCAGCCACATGGCTACGGGTGTTCTTGTCTCTGTGGCATGGGTGCACTCCAACCTCTCCACTGAATTTGGTCCAGAATGCAACTAAGGAGGCCAGAAGGAAAACAGGCAAAGATGGATCCTGACTCCAACTAGTGATTAGGTCTGTCAGTTGCAAGGACACAGCTGGAGTTGCTGTCCTTTATTTTTCATTCTTCACTACACAGTGCACACAAGGAAGCTAAGGGAACCAAGAAGTTAACTCCTATGTCCAAAGGTCATATAAGAAAGCAACAACAGAGAATGAGAGGAGAATGAAAAAAGCATACTCCCGAATACCTGAAACTTTTCTATGTCAGTATTTTTTCTACAGAATATAATAAGATAAAACAAGGCAAGGAAAAAGGATGGGGAACATTAGATGTTCTTAACAGGGTCGCTTATGCTGTGAATATCCCAAAGGAAGTGGTAGATGCTTTACTGATTAAGTCATATGAAAATTAAACTTTCACAGCCCTAAGAACATAGTAAACAACTAAATGGCAAACGTGCAGGCAAGAATATGAGATCTCTCCCATCTTTCAGGGGTACACCACCATCGTGTTTGTTTCACAGCTTTGAAGATCTCTTTTCAGATCATGAATTAAGCAAAGTCAAAGGACAGAGGTGACTGCCACTTACCTCTTGGCCATCTTTGTCTGTGGTGTCTTCTGCGTGGCCAGCCACTGTGGAGAGGAACTGCAGCAGCCGGTGCAAGGTATCGCAGTTACAGGGAGGTAGAAGATAAATGAGAAGCTGTAAGGTGCTTAGCTGTTCATCTGGCTCTAATACTAAGAGGGGGAAAAGATACATTCTAAGAAAATCACTCCAACTAACCTAAAAGCAGAACAAATATACTGTTCCCAGCCTAAAGGAAGGTGTAATAATAGCTTGTTTAAGGATCATTTTCACTATAATGTCAGAAGAAAAAGAGAAAACTCTAAGGAAATATCAGAAGCGTAACAAATACAATTAGGGGATTTTCACCTTGGTTGGTCAACTTTTTGCTCACAGGTTCATAGGATATTTTCTCAGCCTATGAGAGCACAAAATCCATGTTGCACATTCCAACACTGTCACTGGACACAAACATTCCGCTTTATTTAGAAATAGCTGCTGATATATACAGGGCACTGCTGGGAAGCATTCCGGTCAGGTTTACGCTTTAGCCAGTTTTTTTTACAATTTCACATCTTGCAGAGGTACTGAGAGATTGGGAAAGCAACTAGAGGACATTCTATAATATAAAGGACATTCTGCTACCACCATCACTTTAACCATATAAAATGCAACGGTAGCCAGTGACAAAGGTGGGACAGAGGCAGGATCTCAGACACGAAGGCTGGAAAGAATCTGAAGAACACATACCAGGCAGCAGCTTAAGCTTGAAGAGTCCAACTTTACTTTTTCCCAAATCTGTAAGATTCTGCACTCGGGTCTTAGGCAACACATTTGGGAGTACTTAATATGATGGCTTTGAGGACCATTAACTATGATGAAACTTGAACTTCTGAAGCTAGGTTTTTGAAGCCAGACCAGAATGAAAAGCATTAATGGTGCTAAGATACCAGGATTCAGATGGGAGTCTTGTCATCTGCTACTGCTGAACCAATGACAGGGTCAAAATTTAATAGATAACATTAATCACATCCTATCTACAAATACAAAAATAGTTATAATAAGTTAAATTTTTGTTGTCCTAGTTCTCTGGGCTATACTTGCACAGCATGAAAACCATGGAAAGACCTCAGCAAATTTATACTATACAAATATTTGGAGCAAAACAAGGCTAGAGTATTAAATGCACAGAAAAAAAGAATATGGTTAGTAGAAATCAAAGAATTCAAACAGGTAAGCTTTTGAAAATAGGTAAATCAAGATGGTGTAGAGCTCACAGAGAGTGTTGATGAAAGGTGTGTAAAGTTCTCTGGTGAGAAGCGGGTCAGGCATGTCACGCAGAAATTCCTTTAACAAAGCAGCAACATCATGAATGCTGTGCTCTTCGTCTAATACAACATCTATGCCCCGGTCAAACTCTTCACGTAACTGAAAAAGATCATGACACAAAACCACAGTCACTTATTGTCCCAATTAGTACATCCCAACACAGAAAATCTTTTAAGATGTAGATTTACCCATTTTCACTTCCCAGATTGGACATGACTAGTTTTTGGTAAGGTCAAAGGCGTAATTCATGTCTAACTGGTGCTTGTTCCATGATACATAACTTAAGGTTTGTACCAGACTGTAATAAAATACAATTCTTTCTTCCCAGCTAATAGATGGCACTCTTTTATGAAAAAATGTGCCCAAGTAAATACAATTTTTGCAGAAATGTAAAATTATATCAAAGGCAGAAACCAGGGAGAATAAGGAAAACTGCAAGAAAGGCTTTCTTATACCACCTTACTGCATTATCCCTAGATTTTAGGGCCAGAAAGACTAAAATTGCATTTCGTAACATTGATGGTTTTGTGCAAAAATATTAAGACAATGTTAATATCCACAAAACTCACATTTCTCTTGTGATTTAAGACTATTTAAGCATAAGCAGTAAGCAGCCAGGTTCACTAAGACTTCATGGCATTTGTCCACACACATTTTGTTCTGCCTTCCTAATTTAGTTATATTCACTAAGTGATCATCATTAGGGAGTTAACAAACAGCAAGCTAATACCACTGCAAGGTACTGCTATTTTTTTCCAGCTGCAGTCCTCAGACAAACTCTGTAGGATTCAAAGGCATCACACTTCCCAAAGGCAGAAGAAATCCCTCTCCCACAACCAATATGCCTTACAAAAAGATAAAAGCCTGGCGCCAAGAGTAGAATACTTTCTTCATGCTGAGTGTTCCACCTTTCACTCTCCTTTCATTTTGAAAATAGTCAAGATGTTTTAAAACTATTTCCTAGGAAAATTTCAAATCTTTGCTAATATGAGGTAACATGATCTCTCATATATCTTCTCAGAGAGTAATTATGTCTAAATCTTACCAAACAAGAGCAAATTTAAGGTATCAGCTTTCTTTACTAGGATTACTACAGACATATCAAAAAGAAGAAAGAAGGTAAGTCACAAGCAAACTATGTGTCTGTGATAATCTGTGGCAAATCTTGATCACAGTCTATCTTGAGTGTGTGTAGTGTGGGGGAATGTAGAAAATCCTGTATTTTCAGCTGAAATTGTGCTTTCATAACGGGTGTGAGAGGTATTCTACAAAAAAATACAGCCTCCTTTCTAATTTATTAAGACTACTTTTAACATTAATATGTCATTACTAATAATGAATGATTATGCAATGAAGACCAGATTTTGTTCTTTATCTAGTATTATGCTTCCCCCTGCTGATCTGCGGTCAAAGATTTTCCAGTTCCAACTTGGGGATTTCATTCCTAGCTCAATTCTACTCTTCAAACTGGTGGCAAATGCAGAACGTCCCTGTGGAGCACCATAAATTACCCCTATCCAGAAGACTGCTTCTGCACTTACTGCCCAAAAGCAGCTGAGGAAACAGATTAGCACTGCATCAGGAATACGGACTAACCAAATAGCTAAGTCATAAATTGCTGTTACAGTCTTGAATATGGCACTTCTGATACCCTGTGGGTCTACAGAGATGTCCAATGAGCACAGTATCAGATAATAGTTGGTGAAACATGGCCACATTTCAGGCCCAAGTATCATGGCTGTTAAAAACTGTGTATTTCTAAGTTTAAACTTTAGGTCTCTCAGACATCATTGCCAGGGAATACTTTTGGAAAATACATCTGGTGAACTACAGCATCCACCGGAGCTTAAGACCTGAGAGCTGAAGACACCCACGCTGGGAGAGGGGATGGGAGAGCAGAACCCCAGCCACGTTGCTGTTGAACCTCAGGGTCTGGCGGTTGCTACACCTGCAGAGCTGCCACCAAGTCACCAGGCCGAGCATAGGAGGGCTGCCCACCCTAAGCTTGGCAACGATGCTCTTCAAGCATCTGTATAGTTTCTGGGCACAAGCTGGTACCTGGCATCCCAATGCACCAGACCTACCACCTTGAGTCAACACTAGCTCAGGAATTGTTGTCCTACACCCCACTGAATGTAAAGGAGGTGGTTTGTTAATGGATGCACTTGTTCTAGATTTTCTCTTCGTGCTCACCAACCAACCAAAAACCCCGTTGGCACATGCGTTTACTTACTTATGTATTTATTGCAACAAACTACAGTTGAAATAGGACGTTTTTTAACTGAGGGAGGAAAGGAAGCAAAACTGTGCCTACTTTCTATACAAGAAAAACTAATGAACAGCTGCAAAAGCACACCAAAATCCGAGTACTGAGTTTGGCTTTCCATGGTTCAGAAAATGAGTGGAATTTTAATTGAAACCAGACTTTCCCACATGTTCATGTTGACAGCATTTATTATTGTAACTGCAAGGGCCTAGCTTATGCTTCGATGTTGTTTAATGAAATATATTAGTTCACCTAGTTCAATAAATTAGTCCATGTAATAGAGTACATAAATACCCAAATCTCTTGATTTCCTCAGCTTTTGAAAGGACATTAAAAGAAAAGCTAGTGAGTCATTGATGTTCGAAGTAAGACTTAGTTTACAAGTAAAAGATACAAGTTCTCTGCTTTCTCCCCAAGAGGTATGATGCAATTGTACTCACCCCTGAATAATACATGTTTTTACATTGAAGCTTATAGTTCAAATGACAGGCAACTTACTTTTCAATACTTTATCTAGTTCAGTGTTGATCTAACAACTGCCTCTGCAGACCATAAATATTTTTAGCTTTGTGTTACACCAGCCACTCAGCAATAGAAACTGCTAGAGAATAAGCTACAAATCAGTAGGCTATACTGTCCTAACAGCAAGAATCAAGTCAGTTTAGCTATTCAAGGTAACTTTCCAGAGCGTCAAACATTATACTGTGTAGTTTTTGCCACAAAGAACTATTATTTCTGGGATCAGATGCAGTCAAGCTTTCTTTTGCTCTTGTCTCTTTGATCTTTTTGGTCTTATACTTCCTGGCAGGGGTATTTTCCTGTAACTTTTTATCCCTCCCCATAAGCATCATGCAACCATTAAGCACTATTCTCTACTGCTCTAAATCAGTGTGTATTCCCAACTTTAGGGAATAACAATGCAGTATCTAAGGCTGAGGAAGCAGACACTTCTGACTTTCTCTGGAACCTAACTGTACACCATTTTTGCTTTTTGAACATTTGGCTGAGACTAGGATTTGGATGGGTCTGCTCTGACCTTCAAGTTTAACAGGGTAAAAGAAAGGTGATATTTGGGAGCAGCAATGTGAGGGTCAAAGAGATTGTTCTGTACTTGCATATTTTCTCATACTGTGAGTTTTCCAAAAAAGATTTACAGTTTGGGTTTACTTTAGGAGCTTCATCTGTTTCTGAGATGAAACTAGCAGCCAAGATTTTTTTTTCCTACAGTATAACCTCTGGAAAATTTCATCACTATAGTCTATTTGGATCTCTAATCCTGTGCTACTTCTGCAGAGCAAAACATACAGAGACTGTGAACCTGCTGAGAACCTGACAAGGATTTCACCAGATATAAAACATGACTGAAAATGGCCTGTTATGAGCCATTAAAAAAACAATAAAGTCACTGACCCAGAAAGGAATCAGGTTTATTTGTATCTTAACTTGATGATGGAAAAGCCTATCCATATCCACTCACCTGTCTCACTCTCTTTTTTGAGCTTCCGACTCTGAATATTCCCACTGTCTGGAGACCTGCAAGTATAGCACATCAGACAACCATTTTATTGTTTTAATTTTCTGCTGAAAATTGTATTGAAACAAAGCAATCTGGGCTATGTGTGTACTTAAAACAATAAAAAACCCACAATGTATTTCACTACAAACCTGTACTTACCACACTGAGGCAAAACTCAGTTGTCTTGGATTAAGAAGCCATTGACTGTAGTTTTTAAGGACCTCACATCACCTAACCTGCAAAACGGCATCTCCATGACATTTCTTCTGATGCCATTTTGGTAGTGCCACTGCTACTCTGTGAGGGACAGAGGTATGCAGAGAGTGCTGCTCAGCGTCTGGAGGTGGCAGTTCCAGGACTGACATCAAAGGAAAAAGGCAATAACTAAATATTTGGGCACTGAGCTGTGTCTATGGATACAGGAAGCAGTTGGTGTTTGGGGTTACCCACTAGCTATAGAACCTGTCAAGACAAAGCTGAGAGTTTCCTTCAAAAGGACGTAAGTACGGCACTCAGGCAGATTGCAAGAAGGAAGAACTCTACCTGGGAGTTGTGTGCAGTTTAGAGGGTAGGAACAGCTACTATATAGAAGGAAAGTTATAAAGAACTACTGTTGTACTTCAGGCAAAGTGCCAAAGGTGTGCCTCTTCTGTCATTTAGATTTAAAGTGATTTAAAAACAGGTGTTGCCTGCTATTCCATAAGAAATCAGTTCAAACCTTCCTCTAGCCCTGCAGATACTGCCAAGGCCAAGTGCCAGGTCCTGCACTTGGGTCACAACAACCCCATGCAATGCTACAGGCCTGGGGAAGAGTGGCTGGAAAGCTGCCCAGCAGAAAAGGACCTGGGGGTGCTGGTTGACAGCTGGCTGAATATGAGCCGGCAGTGTACCCAGGTGGCCAAGAAGGCCAACGGCATCCTGGCCTGTATCAGAAACAGTGTGGCCAGCAGGAGCAGGGAAGTGATCGTCCCCCTGTACCCGGCACTGGTGAGGCTGCACCTTGAGTACTTTGTTCAGTTTTGGGCCCCTCACTACAGGAAAGACATTCAGGTGCTGGAGCGTGTCCAGAGAAGGGCAATGAAGCTGGTGAGGGGCCTGGAGCCCAAGTCTTCTGAGGAGCGGCTGAGGGAATGCGGTTGTTTAGCCTGGAGAAAAGGAGGCTGAGGAGAGACCTTATTGCTCTCTATAACTACCTGAAAGGAGGTTGTAGTGAGGTGGGTGCTGGTCTCTTCTGTCTGGTGGCTGGTGTTAGGATGAGAGGAAATGACCTCAAGTTGCGGCAGGGGAGGTTTAGATTGGATATTAGGACTAATGTCTTTACTGAAAGGGTTGTTAGTCATTGGAACAGGCTGCCCAGGGACGTGGTGTTGTCACCTTCCCTGGAGGTATTAAAAAAATGCATAGACAAGGCACCTCAGTACATGGTTTAGCAGGCATGGTGGTGTTGGGTCAACGGTTGGACTCGATCTTAAAGGTCTTTTCCAACCTAAACGATTCTATGATTCTATACTACCAGAATATCAAACAAATGATAACGTGGTTGTCGAATGGACATACTTTTCCGAGTAACAGAAACTGAAAAATTTTGAGAATAAATGTCACCTTAGAGGTGACGTGGTCTTTAGCAATCAGAATGAGAGTGGAAATCTTAGAGACTTAGGCAGCTGTGCACATAATACCATTTTACACAGTTAGGTATTTTTTGCAAAAACAATGAAATTAGCTATAAGCTTTGAAACATTTATGGTCTAACAAAGGGTACTCTGCAACATTCATTTTCACTACTGACATACAAGAGATGTAAAATAACCTTGCAAAATAAGTGTCTTTTGACAGCGCATGAGGCTACACTTGCTTGCTAGAGATGTGTAGCTTCACAGTGATGTTTGGAGTTGCAGATTTTCATCAGAGAAATTCAGATAGGATTCTGCCTTTTAGTTTCTAGTCTCAACACGACACGTCTCTTCAAATATTCTTCTATCTTTGCTTAACAGAAAATTACATTAATGGAGTAACATTTAGTAAGCCCAGGAACATTGGCAGGGAAACATCTGAGATGGAGATACTCATATTGGGCAAAAGCTGGAGGCTGGTTACCAGTTCCTGCACAAACATACAGTATTTGTTTTACACTGTGGGTCTGCAGGAAGTCAAGCCTTTACAACTCTGGGACATGATCCGAGGGAAAACACGGAGGGTGAACAAGGCCAGGGGCTTTTATGGCTAAAAACATAACTGTTATTTTATCATATACTGTTCAAAATGATAATTTAAAGCATTTTTTAGAAACCCTTAGGTGATTTGCTGCTGAAAAATTGGCCTAAAGGACTTATAAATACAGGCAAGTATTTTCAGAATCAGAAACCTAGTCCATCATATAGCCTGGAATGATGTTGCTACTGAGATTGTTGCTAGAACAGAAAATCCTCTATTATCCCTAAAGCCAACCAGGAAATAGTAGTGTCTGTCTTCTGCAATCTTTAAATTTCTCAAACTCAACCAATCCTGATGATTGTTTTGTGGATGGCAGATTAAATTGAAAATTGAAGAACATCAATATTTGCCCCAAATTATCTCACATCACTGTGTTCTGAAGTACTACATTGCACTCTCATAAATTTTCTTGAAAAGGAAACTTTAATGTAAAGCAAATATTTTAGTAATGAATGTTGTATAGAAAAGAACCTTTGTTATGACAGATGGTTAAGTGGATTAAAAAATTTATCACAGATGTTCAAGTGACATAAAATCACAGTATCCAAAGGATACTCAGCTGGATGGCTTTTTTGGGTAACTCAGACACTTTTATGTTCTCCAAACTCAGCTACCCTTGCTTAAAGGGATGGAAGTAATTCAACTTAAACTTAATCATCCCTACACTTATTTGTCAGCCATGGTATCTAATCAGTGTAAAAGGCTAACAATGACTCTCTTTCGCAGTTTTCCTTTGTATATTCGTAAGCAACATGGTTTTCAATTATGTATTGTAAAAGCTCAGCATTATTGTTTAAATTGCAGTCCCTCATCTGCAAAAGCCTTTCATTCAGAGTCAGTAAATGATTTCTTTCTGGTCAAATTAGGCATCAAATGCACCATTTGGTGCTGCAGTCACCATTACTTAATGGTTTGTTTATTATCTGGCCATGGGATAACTCCATCTTGCTTTTGTCAAGTTATTTCAATTCTCATTAAAAATCTTTAGAAGACTAAGATACATTGGGAAAGATGTGGAACAGATACCTTGACTAACTATTGTTTCTGCATTACATAAAGCTGGTGGGAGGTTTGTGTCTGGACGATCTTGAAGACATGAGAAGAGTATTGCCAGGAGTTTATAACTCCCTTCGGAGAGAGCAGACCTGAGCCTGAGGCTGGTCAGGGGGACTCAAACGAGGGACAAACTGAGAAGCCAGCCTGCAAGCCTTGTAGTGAACTGGAAAAAGCTTCATGGAGTTTAATATAATTTTGTATGGAATTTTTTTCTTTCTCTGAGCCTCCATCTTCAAATCCTGTTTCTAGTTAAGTCTTGCACTGTAGTATAAACAGTTAATTTAGCTCTTGCACCTTAAGATGAGTGGTTGTGAAGTATGGCTCCAGGCTGACTGGTACATTTCAATCTTTCATTCTCAAGGTATGGGTAAACCCTTGGGGTGTGAAGAGCCATGCCTGCAGAGCTGAGCACTCCAGTGGGAGACGAACGACTTCCAAGAAATGTCTCTTCCCCCCTGCTGTATGGGCCAGTTTGCAAGCTTGTAGCATAGATCCTTAGGTAAGATACCATCCAAGTAATTATTTGTGAGGCAGTATCTTTAGGAAGAGGCAAAATAGGAGGGAAAGCATCTGACTTTAAAAAGATGTCCTTGCAATTTGAAGTATATGCTTGCTTCTCAAAATACACATTTATTTATATTATAATAAAAATATATCTGCCTCTCCTGGGAAAACAAAATATTCTTACCATGCTTTTCCAAGTGCTGGCAGCAACTATCTACAAGCCGGGGAACCTGCCTGTAAATAGGGTTCAGGCTTAGTTTCTTATCTCTTGCCTTTTCTTTCTTGCTCTGGGCTTCTGCTGGCAAAGAGAGCTGGAGAGCCTCTAACAATCGTGACTGATTGTCATCAAGATCTGTAATAGAGTCCACAGACATCGCACCCTGTAAAATACACACACGTGAACAATCAGATCGGCTGGCAAAATCTAAACATGACAGGACCTTAACAAATAAAGACTTTTGCCTGCTGCATTTTAAGCAAACTAATGTAAAAATATAATTTGCTACACAGTTTTTGTAAATTAATGAAGTTATAATACCAGTGTAATGGATGAGAAAATCACAATGGTACCAATGCTATTATTACCATACTACAAGGAATACAAATTAGATATTGAAAAAACTTACACTCACTCGGCACACCTTTTTATTGTTGTAAGCCTGCACATACTGCAGGACAAGGATGAATCATTGTCTGTGTGTGCACCTCAGCAGTACAATATTTATGTGCATAGAGATATATACACATTTTTTAAACCCGCTTCCCTACTTCCTCTGCAGCTTGGGCCATTGTATCAGTGAAAATGATGCAAACAGATTTATAACCATACACCACATGCCGTTAACTAATAACACAAATACATACAACGGCAGAGATTGAAATAATCCCATGTTATCACAGAACAAAGACACACCAGAGAAGTAGAGGGGTAGTATTTTTTAGATAATTCTACTTCATTTATCTTAATATTTTAAAATCTTTATAATTCCAATTAAAGCTTTGAAAACTATGTTTCGATTACAGCAAGGCACAGAAGTTCAAGCAGTCTGTAAAGGATAAAGCAGCACAAGCAGTAGGAGGTTTCTGGCATGTTTCAATGTTCACACTTGAAAAATAAGATTACTTTTTTTTCCAAGCACAAGATGACTGTCACTTCAAAATGACCATTTCCCTCAATTCTTATTAAAGTAACCAGGCAAAACCATTTTAGGGGACATCTAGGCTTATACATAATAATAAACAAAAAGAAAAATTTCATTTTTAATTCTCATTAAAAACACCTATTGTAAATTACTTTCTTTCTTTCTGAAACAAAGGATACATTTCACCATAACATAAAAGGTACTGTAAAAGGATCCAGCATGTCATCCTAAGAAATAATGAAGAAAATGTAAATCCCCATTTAAAACTTTGCTGACAACTCTGATTTCTTAAAAGCACGCTATTCTGCTGACAGGCATTTCACAGGCTGCTGGTGAGATCTCTACGTCTATTAAATGAGAATTGTACAACTGCTAGGGAATTTCAAGCTCCAGAATTATTTTCTTCCATCAGGCTAGACAACTGAACTTTACAAAGATTTCTGAGTCATAGGCAACTCATACAAAGTCTACTGAGATTTCAAATTAATTTTAAAATTTTTAGTTCATAGTATCTTTTTAAAAAAAAAGCATCTAACTTATCAGGTATAGTTCTGTTTATTATACTCATGGAAGACTTATAAATAAAACAGTGAAGTTTTTAGATTTTTTTTTTTGGACCCACATCTCTAAACAATTACTAGACCCTTTAGAATGCAACTTTGACCTTGATTTCTAATGTCTCTTAGAAGTACATTTGCTTGGTTGCCTTTTCCATTTCCTGCCAAAAGAAAACAACAAAAAAAACCCACACCAAACAAGAATCTTTGGCTATGATCCATGTGTGCAAAATTCCAACTGAACAATTTTTCTCTTTTGTTTTTAAGAGTTTCGGGTTTCAGACATCAAAATTAGTCGACTGACACTGAAAATCCTGACACCATCCTCACCGCTGCAGCTCCCAGGCAGTTCCTGTACGACAGGTGCCCTCCTTTATATCCTGTCTTTACTGGTCCTTCCCTGTCTGCAAAGCATCCTCACCTCATGAATCATTATTATCACAGAGTCACTTGAGTCGGATTCAGATCCCTAAAATAGATGTAAATACAGTCAGTTCGCCATTATCCTTGGGCATTTTATCAAAGTTGTGGATTAACTGGGGCACTGAGCTGGCTTTGTGAAGAGTGACCTTGAGTTCAGTGGCTGAAGTACAGCACTGCTTGGCAATACCAATTCCAGGCCAGCTCTGATTTTAAGTTTCAAAGTGCACAGGAAAACACTACCAATATACTCCATGGATCTAGCTCAAAGTCAGCCAGACCTACTAGTTTGAGCTCAGCCAGACCTGTACAACTGTTGAGGAATGATGCAGGAGATCATGCACATTGCTACTCCACTACTCCAGGACTATTAACACAGATACAGTGCTACCTGGACTGCAAAAATCAAGCTCCATCTACTAGGCTTTACCTTTGCAGTCCCTGCTCCACCATGACAAGTTCAATATCTAAATAAACTGAGCAAGTCTTAAGCTAAGCACACAAAAACATGAAGGAAAGTAGAGATTACAGAGGAGATGGAAAGTGCAAAAAGAAAATGAAGCCCAGACGGACAGGTGTGGAATGAAGGTCAGATGAAGCTTTTCTTTACTTTTTAAGGGTTATAGAAGGCTTTTCTCTTTTGAAAAGATGAGCAATATTACAGAGTATGCATGGGATCATGTACTATCCATGACAGATCCATTTTCACTTCAGACATTATGCTATTTGAGTAGTAAAGCAGTGTGACTGAGGTCCTGATACTTGAATAAATTTTGGCTGCATAATATATATATATAAAAATAACATATTAACAGAGAGCCAGAACATTGGCTACAATAAGCACATGGAAAATGCCTTGCTGGATGACCAGGGTCTCAACTTCTAACTGCTGGGCAAAAATCCCACATGGAAAATGCAGCAACAGTGATTTCTGTCTAGCTCTTGGAGGAGAGAGAACCACAGCACTCATACCATGAGCTCTGCAGCCAGCATTACCTTATATCCCTTACTGAAAGCCTCAGCTGAGTGTTTGAAGACTCACAGGAGTACACAAAAGTGAATGACACAGTTGCAAAGAAGTGAATGGTACAGTGATAAACAATCCCTCCAGGTGTCTGTGCAGCATTTGTGTGAGAAATCAGTTATATCAGTTGCATGTACTAATGAATCATTTAAAAAAAAAAAAAAATTAACCATTTGCCTTGATATAGTTGAAAATAAACAGTGCAACACTGCCCAAGAGATAAAAGGTAAGTGCAGGCTTCCTTACCATCCCCTAAAATAACTCATGGGAGTAGAGCAAGTACACTGATGAGCAGAAGTAAAAAGGCCAGAGACAGACAAGATATGAGACACAAGTTGATATTAATGTTAAATAATTGACAATTCATGAAGTACATTACTGTATAACTGAGGTTCATTCCTGAGAAAAAATGTCAGCTCCCTCCGCATCACACTGTCCACCTTAGCCTACTCTTACTTCTCTGTAGGTGAACCATGTGCTACTGCATCCTCATGACTATGGCCTAAAGGCTCAAATTCAACACCCTGAAAGCTGCAATCCTGGTATTAACAAAAAACCAAACCAAACAAGCAAAACCTCCACAGACTTCTAGGAATTTGGTCCTGATGGAGCTCTATCCCTTGGATGTAACAAAGGATCCAGGTTCCTTCTGCTTGCTGGCTAGTCAAATGCATGTCAGAGATCTTATCACACTTGGTGAAGAGAACAGCAGATGACCCCTATTTGGACACATGAAGAATCTTTCCCTCATATGAAAACAGGTTCTGAAGCCAATGGGTGTGTATGGTGAACTTCTATTTTTTGTCACTGCCTATGCTAAATTCTGAAAGAAGCTGGCAGGTTTCCCTTCACACATATTCAAGTGTACTTTGCACTTCTATGTGAACACAACTGCCTGTTCATATGGTCTGGGCAGGCCAATAGATGTGCATTATGGGTGTATAAGAATGAAACATCTTCAAATAACATGCCCTCAGCTATCTGCAGAGTGTAGACTTCAAGCTTCAGCTGACAGCTAGAGGGAAAGAAGGCAGGTCATGGGGCTCTTCAGTCTCCTCTTAATTTGCAATTAACTCCAGTTCTACTCCTCTTAACACCATGGCTTGAAGAGCCCTACATAGCATTTCTCTGAAGTAGGTTTTATCCTAGGCATGAAAGAAGGTGAGAATCCTAAGAAAATATTTTATTGCCCAGGGTCTGTTCTTGTACCCCAAATTCTTTCTCAGATTACTTAACAGGGGTTTGTATTGGAAGTATTTTATTACGCATTTCTTCTCCCTCCATTGCAAATTAAATTAAAAAGCAGTAATTCTAGAACTTCTATCCCATGGTAACAACAATAACAACAACAAAATCTACTACTGTTACTAGCTGCAGTACTGGAAAACTGGAAAGCTCAGAGCATAAAATTTACTTACAAAGAACAGAACCCTGCAAACAAATGGTTTACCAGGTACCTTTCTTACACGCAGGATTAATGTTCAACCGAAACCACCGCACAGTGTTCTGCTGCCAAAGACATCTTCATAGTCTGTATGCAGAAATGTCCTTCAAAGAGCCTGGTACAAATTTACTCTGACAACTTCTTACTTACCATCGAGGACATGATTAGAATTAGACCATAGGGGTTTTTTATTAATACTAGAATAAGGATTAATAGTCAAGATTTATTTTCAAGTTTATGGAGCTAGATTAACTTAAGTATACATATAAATACCAATCACATAGTCTTCCCTAGCTGAAAAAAACAGGTTGAAGATGGATGGAATTTGTTAAATCTAAAAGACCTAGACAGAAGGAGGTAGATACAGGGAGCGAACAGGAAGACTTCTAAATAATCTCTCTGCCACTTTGCAATCTGTAAGAGACTTGCACAGTCCGTATGATCTTTTCCCACCAGCACCAGAGAAAGAAGATTTCCACTACAGTTAGAATTTTCTGCTATTGACCAGGCTGGCTTCCACCTGAAAAAAAAAAATCACTCAACATGACAGAAGAAATACTCCACAATCCACAGACACAACAGGGTTTTTTCCTGCTCCAGCTGGACCTACTGGCGTGCACCACATTGTGATTGGTCTACTTACACGCCTCCTTGCTCGTGGTGCTGGCTCAGGTGTGTTAGGAGAAGTGGATTCGTTCGGTGTTTCTGAGGTTGAGCTAAGAGATGAGTTACTGCTTGAAAGTTCTTTGTTCTGCCTTTTAGTTCCGAATGGCAACAGAAAGGCCACAAAATCTGAAACATCTTTTTGCTCTTCTCTCTGAGAGTCTTGCTTGAGCTTGTAGGCCCGGTCATTAGCAATCACTTGGGACAAGGGCATTCCAAAAGCCTGGGGAATAAATTCTGCCACAACAACAACAAAATATTAATATTTACTGAACATCTGATATTTATTTAGTACAAAAAGAATTAAATATTAAGCTATTAAAAAGAAAACCAGTCGAAGTCCCTTTAAATATATAGTAATTCCAATGAGCTACTGGACTGCATAATAATAACAACAACATTCAAACAATAAAATAATAGCGGAAATGTGCCAGGTAATTGTAGCCCATGGTATCTGAGTCTTGTTTCCAGCTGGATCATGCAAGATACACCACACAGAATCTTAGAAAATCACTTGGGAGTAGATCTAATTAAGATCTTAACTTCCACTGAAAGCAACTGGAGGTCAGGCACTTTTGGCTACATCTGGATGGTACAGAGACATGAGGGGCTCCAGTAACCTAATCCTGAGACTGGGGAGCCTAGCTGGCCCATGCCACAGCTCTGTCATGTTTCAAACCCCTTCACCAGGTTTCTTTCTCACAAATGCTGCAGGGCACTAGAGTCAAGGGGTACAGGTACATGCATGGCTCTCATTACAGGTCAGGTGGGTATGCACCTCGCTGTACAGGGAGCTTGTAAGTGCATCCACTATGCAGACTAGATGCACTATTCAGACTAAGCCTTCCAAGATATGGTTTTACTGCTTTAACATAGTAGTAAGATTAAACCAGTTTAATAGTGGTATATCAGTATAAAGGTTCTTTGTAACAGTACAAAAATATGTACGGACACATAGAATTACAGAATACAGGATTCTCTCAATTAACAAAAAGAACATAATCCCATCCTATATCAATATAACTGTAATGTACAGAACCAGCATATACTTCAGGTCTCAAAGTAAAATGCTGAACTATTTTACAAACTAGAAAAATGCTCTACAGTGAATCAGCCAACAACAACTAACATTGAAATTCTCGTCATTAAGTTTCAAATCTAGACTCATCTGAGATTAGTAGAACCAAAACCATTGGGCCAGACTGCCAACTACAACTGTTTTGTGCTCAAATGGAATGAAAAAATAGCTATTGACTTTATTCAACCTGGTGAAAATGGGTGCAACTTCTACTAGGTTCCAGCTTCAGACCTGCCTGTACCACGAATAAAGCACCAGAGATTAAATGCAACAGTTTTTTAAAGTATGAAAAAAGGAACAACAACAACAAAAAAGCAAACAAAAAAAACCTTATCCTTGTCTTTTTCCACAGTCATCTAAATGATTAAAGGCCAAAGTTCCTCCTGGGACTCAGAAGTTTGACTGTATCTTTGATGACACTTTCAAATTTTATCTAGGCTTGCATTATCATTAAGATTAAAGTAAGGCATTGAAAAGAAGAGCATATTTTATGAATCTTGAATGAGGACACTACTAGCCTATCATACTAGAGACAAGGGCCTGTTGTTCTGATTTGGTGAGAAACACTACTGCTCCTTAGAAGTATGAAATGTTAAGACATGAACTAACTTTGGTGGCCAGACAAAACTAAATCAGGAAGCAGAACCTCACATATCAAGCAAGTCTGGAGTTGAACTGTGAGTAAAATGGCATCTAAAACCATCTGTATTTAATTTAGGACAAGAAAGATCATCATCACATGGGTATCAAGCAATGCGGGGATTGCCAGTTGCAGTAGTACAGAGTTAGACCCATCCCTCCTGTACCCAGCAGAGTGTGCCTATAAAATGATGAGAATATTAGTATTAAAATTTTTTACTGCTCTGAATTATCTTCCCAATGAACATTTAAGACCACAAACTTGAAACACACATATGCAGCTGTCGTGGTTTAAACCCAACTGGTAACAAAGCACCACGCAACCACTCACTCACTCCTCCCACCTGGCCCTGGTGGGATGAGGAGAAAATACAAAGGCAGGCTCGTAGGTCAAGACAAGGACTGGGAGGGATCACTCCCCACTTATGCTCACGGGCTAAAGACAGGCTCAACTTGGGGAAGAAATAACATCAATTTAATTTACTACAAATCAAATCAAAACAAGGATACTGAGAAGTAAAATCAAACCTCAGAACACCTTCCCCCCACCCCTCCCTCCTTCCCGGCTCAGCTCCATTCCCGGTTCTCTCTCCCTCCTCCCCCCGGCAGCACAAGGGAACAGGGTAACAGGGGTTAGGGTCAGCTCGCCACACCTTGGCTCTGCTGCTCCTTCCTCCTCAGGGGGAGGATTCCTCACTTGTCCCCTGCTCCACTGTGGGGTCCCTCCCACGGGAGACAGTCCTTCACCAACTTCTCCAACGTGGTTCCTTTCTGCGGGCTGCAGTTCCTCACAAACTGCCCTGGCGTGGGTTCTCTCCACGGGCTTCAGTTCTTCGTGAATTTCCCTGGCGTGGATCCTTTCCGTGGGCTGCTCTCCAGTCACACACTGCTCCAGCGCGGGCTTTCCCATGGAGTCCTGGCCATCTTCGGGGCATCCACCTGCTCCGGTGTGGGCTCCTCCCTGGGCTGCAGGTGGGCATCTGCTCCCCGCTCCCCTCCCTGGGCTGCAGGGGGACAGCCTGCCATCTCACCACGGGCTGCAGGGCCATCAGCCTCCTCAAGCGCCCCTCCTCCCCCTCCTTCTTCACTGACCTCGGGATCTGCAGAGGGGTTCCTCTCACGTTCCAATCCCCCCACTACTCCCTCCAGGTTCCCCTTCTTCAATCTGTTCTCCCAGAGGCGCTACCACCATCACTGATGGGATCGGCCTAGGCCAGAGTTGGGTCCAACCTGGAGCCGGGGAAGCTTCCAGCAGCTTCTCACAGGAGCTGCCCCTGTGGCTGCTCCCCCGCTACCAAAAAACCCCTCTGCACAAACCCATAACAGCAACACATCTCCGCTTCTGCCTGTGTAACCAGGTACATTGTTATACCTCCAGCATCCCTATTTATCTGTCCTTTCACAACATTTCCTGAGATAAGTCTCTGAGCCAAATGAAATCCTAAACTTGAAATATTTCTCTGGTTTTGGCTCACAGACACTCGTGCTTCCATTTGGGATGGGACAGCAGTATGTAGCCCAGTGATGCCCAACAGCATGCTGATGCCGTTGATCCTACAGCACTAGGATCAACTGGGACAAGATCAGCAGGAGATGAGATCTCAGCACTGCTTCATTAAAATAATTTCATTAAAATGACCCTCTCCCTGACTTGGTTATGTAAAGGCTGGTATTTTGAAGTAGGTGTTGCTCCTCCTTGAAAACCCTCAGGTTTTTAATTGCTCTTGCTCAGCATGCCTGTGTAGCAGTGAAAGGACACTGAACCTCTGCTCTAGGCTGCTTTGCTGTAGGCCTCCTTCTCAGAGGACATGAACTGCTTCCCTGATTTCTCAATGTCTGGCAGAGATGGGGAACTGGATGAAAACCAACTGGCTGATTTTCAGACTAAATACAGATGGAAGTGATGCTGGCTGGCAGTGGTAATTATGTTAAGGAATTGGCAAAAGCACTAACTTTTTGCTTGTTTGTTGAAATTAAGAGAATTGGTTGCACCCTCCACAGACTGGCTACAACCTCAAGTTCCCACTAAGACTCCTGTGTGTGTGTGTGCTGTGGAGGGTGGTGGTGGTGAGCATGTTTTGCCCACAACTCTTCAGAAGTATTCAATCCCAACAATCTTCTTGTTGGACAAGTAATGTCATGTCCATTGGAGCGAATGCTAGCCCTTTTGACATTTCCGATTCATTAAAAAAAAAAAAAAAAAAAAAAAAAAAGAAAAGTTGTAGCCATGCAAAATATTTAGCAACCCACTGATGGGGGAGAAAGGGCACAGACTGTCATCTCACAATCAACCTAAAAGCTCCTGCTGTAGGCTGGAGATCCCTGCTGTTGGAGATGTTTAATTTGTATGAAGAAACTTTCCTTAGAGCAGGGTCTCAAACTTTGGTCTGTTGTACATATGCTAAATGAGTGCCAAAGCTACTAAGTTAGTTACTCTCTGTAAAACCAAAAAAATTTCTTCACTTATTCAATCATCAAAGAGGGCAGAATTTTTGCAGAAAGCACCATGTAAAAATGTGAAACAACCTGGCAGACTGGGCAATCAGTGCGGAAACACAGACTCACATCCTTAGCCCGAACAGCAGCATATAAGGACTTGACTTTTGATCCATTCTGGTTTTTAGTGTTTACTGCCACACGAGACAATGTGCTATTTTATAGAAGTGCACAATTTATTTTACCAGAAAATCCATCTTGCAGCTGCAGAAAATTTCTTAAGAAAATTTTGGTCAAAACTTTTATGTTCCTAAGAAACCTTTCTGTGATGGCAAATCAGCATTTTCTAAAAGCAGCACATCACAGAAAAACTCCCACCCAGATAAAGTAAGAGTTTCAGTGACCAGAAATCCTTTTCTTTGCTAATCAAGTGATATCCAGGATGTTGACCCATATGGTTAGCTTACTTGGCCTCATGCCACCCTGTCCAAGTACAGTTTCGATGCTCTGAAGTTTCAGCTGGTGAAAATTGTGGTTTCCATCCCACAAACCATAGCAGCCTATTAAGAACCAGTGAGGTCTATACTCTAGACCCTAATGAGGCTTTCAATGTCAATAAAGTGAACAGCATATTTTTGATAGACTCCTTAGCACTTTGCTTTTTTTAAATACAGCTTAAGTGCTGTTTTTGAGCTGCTAAAACCTTGTGACCAAGATTTAATGAGGTGCTTGTACTACCTCTATGTAAATGATAGGAACAGAGTGGGAGACAGCTCAGAGATTAATATGCTTTAAAAGGGGTATTTAAATGAACTTAAAGGGGTCTTTAAGTCAACCTCCCCGGCTAGCCAGACTGGGTAACTCTGTTTTGCTAACTGAAATTAACTACTTTGGATCCATAGAGGGAGTGATGGAAGCAAGAAAATAAGGAAAATTGAAACCTTGAACCATAACGGGAATGGCAAAACTCCCTCCATCTGAAGGTTTGTCAAAACTGTGCACCAACTCCAGAAGACTCGAGATTCAAGACAATGCTCTTACATCATCAGCTCTGTGGCTGAAACTCCCTTCTCCAGCTAGTCAGAGCTCACTGACCTTCAAGGAGTGATATAAGGCCTTTGCAATTGCTTAGACTTTTTCTGTGGGTGGGTCTTTGTTTTTTTAAAAAAATTAGGTTCTTCAGTCCTTTAGTTGACTTTAGTATGAAATATGACAGTGTTGCTTAAAAAAACCTTTTTTATGCCTAGAGAGCATGAGAAACATTTCTGAAGTTTTTAAAAAAAGCACAGTGGGGTGCTGGAAAGGCTTGAGAAAAAACACGTTTCTAATAAACTATAATAAAAAAGGAACTTCATCTATTCAGCTCTCTCCTTAAGCTGTGCTAAGCTCTCTCCTTTAGTTGGCATTCTAACATCATGGTAGGTTGAATTACTGAAGAACAAATGCAAACGTTACAAAATACCTCTGAATTTACTGAGCATGGCTGGGAAGTAAACATGGAAGACATTTTCAAGAATTCTGAACTGAAGAAAAATCAAACATCTGCTGGATCTCCATATGCCACAAAGTTACCAGCAAGGGCTTTCTCAGAAACTCCAGCATATACAGCAGCTCTGCTAAGGCCCCATGGATGAACCTGTCAAGTACTTGTATTCCACCAGCAAAAGGGATGAGTCTCAGTTGTTCAACAAATCACGTAAGTGATTATTATTTCTGAGCTGGTGTCTCAGTTCACCTGTAGGGTTTACTGGAACCAAGGCAAAATGGAACTGGTTTGCTGATACTATCTTCTAGGAGAAATATTTTCTGGGAGGCAACTCTCTCAGGAATGCCTGTGCGCACTTTCCAAGCAGGCATGCTTATGCAGACCCCCATATCACTGGCAGGAGATGGATGAAAGGCTCCACTTCTGCTGCCGTCAAAATTAGCGGTGAATTTGTAAGGGAACAGTACACAGCTGCCAGCATGCAGAGCATCCCAAGAATTTCTTATTCCAAGGAGCACTGACATTTTACTGCTCCTCCAGCCTGAGTACTGTTTGTTAGCAGCTAAAGCAAATGTTTGGAGACATATGTAGACAGCATGATTGAGAGTCATGATGGCCATTAATAACAAGGAGGCTGAGTAGAGAAAAGCAAAGGCACTGAATGATGGAAGCTGAAAATACTGCTTAAATATCTGGGTGGAGTGCTGCTCTCCTGTTTCATCTGTTTACATCCAGCAAGTTTTACTATATCCTGCTCTTTTGAGTCACTCAGAGATGTAAAAACAATTGAAAAAACACTTGGTTTAGAATTTTTCCCCTTTTAATGAGATGATGAGAGATGTACCTGTCAAAAAGGACAAAATAAAAGATATCTCCTTTAAAGTGCATTCAATTCTACTTTAGTGTCTTTGTTGGCCTTCAGAAGTGTAACAGTTTGCTGAAACTCTCACTTAACAGTTAGACAGGTTCATCGACTGATCCATCTAAATAAAAGGTGATGTTAGGAGAGTAAAAACTCCACAGATTGGACTGAGTCCTAAAATACAAGTGATTAAATCTCTAAACAATCCTAGATGAGTACCATATCCTTTGGTTATGCTTTTTAAGCACAGACACCTGGTTTGGTGGGGTGAGGGAGAACAGTCTTGGGCACAAATCAGAGAGAGGTGGTACCTCCCCAGAGAGAACAACTCCAGAAGTCTACATCCTAGGGTGGTTCAGTGCATATCAGTGTTAAAGGAGAGGGTTTGCCAGGCAAGACTGAGGACACAAGTCCTCCCTGCTCTTTCTCAGGAACTACCCACACACAAAGACACAACACTGACTGCTTGCACTACAAGCTGCACAAGGTTCATGCCTCGTGCACCCTGCAGCATGACCTCCATCATGCGTCCCTGGTGATCAGCACAGCGGCCTTTTTTTCCACCTCTATGGTTTCCTGCGCCAGGCATATCTCAGTGATCTTTGGCTGCAACCCACATACAGGATCACACCGTGATGCACAATCATCAGGATTAACCTTCAGGAGCTTATCTATTCAAAAAAACACTTTTCAGGTGGCATGTACTCCAGACAAGACCTAACAACATGGCCCCCTCAGCTGTTACTTGTCCTACTATGTGGGGTCTCCCAGGCCGAGATACAGGAAACTCAAAATGTTTGCAATTAATTACATACTCTTCAAACTGCAACTGTGCTTACAAAAGTGATGCTGAAGGGACGGAAATGCTGTTTGCATTAAGGCAGCCGCAACTCGTCTGCATAAAGTGTTCTGGAAATCAGCTTCCCTGCTTCACCTCTGACATCCTGCGGCCTGGTCTCACCGTTTCCTTCTTACAATGGTGCAGCTGGACTACTTATGAAAAAAAAAGAAACCCCACAAAAAACCAAAAAAAAGCAGAAGGCAGGCATTCCTTTTGGGCCTGCAGACTAGGGACCTGCCCATATGGGTAATTGTGTGCTCCTGGCCTTTTGTGTGAGTGCACCCACATCCAGAGTGCGGAGTGTTTGTTTTGGACCAGCTGCTCAGAAATGGAAGATGCTCTCTTCATAAAATAAATGGTAGAAATGCTTGTTAAAAAAACACTATGGAATGGACCAGGATAATACTTGCAGCTCACTGTGATACAGACGCCGAGGGAAGTGAACTCTGACTTCGGGTGACACAGAGACCACTGTTCAGGGAAGGTGTTCCCACAGGAAAACAGCTGCCTGTCACAAACTGTGCCAGGCTAACCACCCGCATGGCACAATCCAGCACCTTCCTGGTTGCTCATCCCCTCTGCCATCATGGATTAAGATTCTGCTCAGCAAGTATCTGTGGGGCAGATGATCTTTAATAACTTAGAAGGGCAACGAAGAGTACACCAGAAAAAAACACGGACAGAAACCCTGAGAAGCAGGGTACCATATCCTGCTATCTGGGCTATTTTTGCCTGATGTTTTCTGTTGGCAACAAATAAGAGCCAACATGGCTTTCTTTTCACTCTGACACAACCTGGTTGGGAACCTGACTCCTTCCAATTTCCTGGGCCTCTGTACCCTTACTGACCAACCTGAACCCCTGTCAATACAGACGTCCTGAAGAAAGAAGAGAAATACAGATTCTGCTGTCTGAGTAGTGCTGGGGTATTTTCTCCTCAGGGGGTGCTCCTGTAATATTTTATACATGGAGAGAGCACATAAGACATCTCTATAAATGAGAATAAGGCAGTGGAAGATGGGAGAAAGAAGCTAAAAGCAGAGGGGTACATGTTTGAAACGCCTGAAGTTAAAAGAAGAAAGAAAAAAAAAAAAGAAAGGAATTAAAATTAAGAGAATCAGCATAGTGATTTTTAAAAATGCTTGGGTATAGTTAACCAGAAGATATGAGCAATGCTGAAAAACAGGAAGGAGATAAATATATACAAGGATGAGTAAGTACAAAGTGCTGACCTTTGCTGTGGGCAACTACTGAGCCCTAACCGGCAAAGTGCACTCAGAAAATCCACTGGAATAAAAACAGAAAGTGTATCCCCAAAGTTACTAAATGAATGGAATATAAATGCTATGATGCCAGGTAGACACACAGAAGAATACTGGAACAGAAATGTAATAGCAGAAAATAGTATTATCTGTAAGTCCTCAACCAGTACAGTTGGGTAATTACCAGAAAACAGAGGTCAGCTGAAGTAAAAACGAGGCTATAAGGAAATCGTACAAAAGAGTAAAAGGCAATGTAAGTAAAAATATTGTTTGAAATATCTTTGGCAACAAACAATTTAGAGGAATAAAGAACAACTCCGGGTTAAGCATTTGTATGCATAAGCAAAGGAAGCCATCACTTCTCAAGGCACTGCACCAAACAGGCATTGGAGGAGTTCTGGAAGTGCAATTGCAAAGATCCACCAGGTTTGGGTGACGCAGGCAAACTTGGTCTTTGGTGAATTATCAAATAATGTGTTATTGCTAAATACTGCAATGAAAAATGTGAGAACAAAAAGATAAAATGCATTTAAACTCTCAGAAGAGCTTCTAAATAGAAACTTTCAAAGGAGACTACCAAAGATGTGCTACCCATACGGGGGGAAAGATAAAAGCTCTCAGTGTATAAGAAATTGTGAGAGTCACAGTATTTAAAAAAAAAAAAAAAAAAGCAGCAAGTAGTTAGCCATTTCCGATGCAGAAGAGCACCCCACAGATTGCTATAAAGATCAGTACCTGGCAAATGCACTAAAAAGCAGGGAAGGTTTTGTACAGAACCACGCTGCTTTGCACTTTTAACTGCATGGAGATCTATGGGAAAAGAACCAAGGAAACTAAGCAACATAATGACTGATTAATTACACTGCAGCCAAATGTAATGCATTGACAGAAGCAGTACAAGACAGATTTTTCCCAAAAAGTGGCTATAAAATCATTAAGCCTCTTCCTTAAAGACTCCTTCTGCATGTGGGTCAGTCCTACATCACATAATTCTCATAACAAATGAAAAATTTGGTACTCGCAATGCAACATGAGAGGCCACGGGATTTATCCAAACAAATGTGTCAGGCAACTTTCAGTTTTAGAAACATTAATGCAAATATTTTCCATAGCAATTTTTAAACCAAGAAAATAATAATCCCATATATGAAGTCACCAAACAAACAAAACATTTTCTTCCTGGCAAACATCTGAAGTAACTTTGAAATGGGGATGTTCATTTTTTCAATGGAATTGCAAAGTTCCATCCTTCTGCCAAACTAGATTACAAGCAGTAACATCACGGTAACCAAATCACTTCTCTTGTTATAAATTTGAGTGTTTGTATGTGTTTATGAAACTGGGGTGTTAGCACTGAGTTTTACTACCGCTGTTCCAGAACTTTTCCAGGAGGGAACACAAAATTAGATGCACAATTACCTACATGCATAAAAATGCAGTTTCAGACACACTTTTCAGGTCTCAATGTCCAGACTTAGTTCAAAAGGCTGCAAATTACAAGTCAAGTCCAGTGGATTAGGACCCAGCCCATAAAGCTGATTAGTGTCCAAACAAAAGAGTGCAACCATCTCTGTAAATCCATGTCACATGGAGTCTATTAAAATCCAACTGATCAGTAGCACTGAAGCATTTATATATTTTAAACAACAGCTATTTTCATAAGGTTAAAAAAAGAAAAGCAAACCAACTGACTTGCTTGGGCAGGGCCAGGTTTATGTGCTTTACAAGCTGAAAGAGGAGAGTGCAAATGCAGGTAAACAACTGGATCATGTTTTCCAGACTGTACTCTGCACTGGATGGTGAAAATGGGGAGAAAGAACAATGAAGAAAAAATGCAGTCCTTTATCAGGAATAAGCTTTCAGTTGAAGAAATCTGGGTTACACGAATGACAAATAGAAAAGATAAGACATATTTTTCAACTTGGAAATAAATACCTAGGCAGGTCCTGCACTCAGTAACATTCTCTTACTCCAGAAAGTATACATTTAAGACTAAAGAAATCTCATATGCAAAACTAAGACCCAATCAGTAAATGTGTACTCTTTTTTACCTTTGTCTCTGTTCTTCTCCTTTCCTAACGAGTCCAGTTTCTTTCTTAATGATTTCTTCCTCTTTTGTCCATCTGTAAGGAGAAAAAAGAAAAAAAAAAACAGGAAGTGAAGAGAAAGAATGCTGAACAAACTGCTGCACAAGCTGTAGGAACAGAGTGCCATGGCCATGGCACTTGGAGTCAGGAAGGGTGTGGGGTACATTTCACAAAGGCTAGGGCCTGTCACAGTCCTTCAGCCCAAAGGAGTGCTGCTTTGTTCACCCAAATGCCGAGGTTGTACTGGGGAACCAAAATGTACCCCTCTGCATGCTGCTAGCACATCTACACGAGTGATCCCACAGCCCATGTGGCAGAATGGAAAGCTAATTCTGAAGACTTAACAATGGAGGTTTGTTGCTAGATGCTCTTGATAGCAAGGTAGCATAAACCTAAAAGGTACTGGTTAGCCTCTATCCATTGTCACAAGACCGTGATTCAGGTGTGGAGCTGAAGGTAGTATTTGGAGAGGGAGGATTACTAACCTCCAGGATAAACTCTGCATACCAGTTGGGTGATAGCTGACCACCTTCACATGACCCATCTGATCTGAACTCACACTGGGAGCTTGCAGGTTGGTTCACCATGTCCACATTGGTTCACATGGATTAGAGTCGCAGAGGAATTATTGTTCTGACACCCTATATATCATCCAAGTTTTCACTAAGGTATTAAGGACCAAAGATTTCAAGCAACAGTGTAGGCAGGTTCATTCTTGAAACAACTATGTAAAAAGGTTGGCTATCATTATTTCCTTCAGCAGCATCTTTTATAATGAAAAGTCAACAAAAATGCATTTTATTTATTAGGTCTCAACACATACCAGGGATTAAGACATGGGCCTGCTTTAACTTGTACCTTTTGAATTTTTTAAGTTCCAAAGCAATATAAAGGGTCTAACACAGGGCCTAATACTAACACTAACATAGGCACCACTCTAGCTAAAGGTCAATGAACACGTACTTTTGCCTTACTGGTTTTGTAATATGGCAAAAACTCAAAAATGAACACATCATATCTGTGTTTCACCTTTATGGTAAGAAGGTTATTGAATAATCTGCCTCAACACATTTTTCTAGTTATGTAAGCCAGTGTCTTAAGTGGTCTTTCACAGTAGGGAACATACCACAGAGGAGTGAAGTGGATCTTTGTCGATTAACTCTCATCTTTGCAATTAGGGGTTGTGAGAGAACACAAGCCATTTCCCCATAGTTTTCCTTCAACTCTTATTGAAAGCCATGCCCAGAACATTACTCAACAGACAGCTGGACAAATTCTTACTTTTTCATAGCCAGTTAATATCTTTTTACTTTAAAATTAACATTTCTTTTTACCTTACGTAACTGTGGTTTGATCAACTCCACTCACACACTTGCATGCTGCATTTATTCCGAGTATATTTGCTCCCAACAGTCACTTAACTGTGATACTCAGTTCCTGCCTCTTGAAGTAGATTGTCATTTGCTGGTTATATTAATTCTCCTTTTTTCTGCACCTGCTCTGGTGAGAATTCATATCTCTGAAATAAGGCTGACTAGAATGGATAGGTATTCCGAATGAGAGTTCAGCAATATCATGGTGGTAATTCATTGCCTCATATGGTCTATGATTAGATTTTCCTTTTTCATAGCCGCCTGACAAGTTCATAACTCAAAGTCATACTCTGATTGATTAATATGCCCAGCCTTTTCACACCTTCTGACATTTCCAGTTGATAAGACTGAGTTTATTACAGAAATTCTTCTTTCACCACTTGGCAATATGAATAGTCGGTAGCCTGCCTGAATACACCTGACAGTACCACTTGTTTTCGTAGGGTTCCCTACTACCATTGTGTTCTGGCTTTATATACATAAAATAATTCTCAAATTATTTTTCATGTTATAAATTCAAATTACTGCTTCACAGTAGCCTTTTGATAAATGACTTACATTTCTTTGGAGTCTTAGAGCCTTATTCTCCAAAGACCCATTTATTCATACTCTGACATTCCCCTGAAGTCTACTGAGACATAAAAATGAGAACAAAAGTCAAAATTGGATGTAAAATACAGTGTTTTGCTATTATACCCACACAATGGCAACTTCTGGAGTGTCTTAATGCTGCAAAGTGAAATACAACAGAAATACATGAAAAATGCGTGGTATTCAATATTGGACACAGGAACAAATGGCACTCATATCCACATGGAAAACAGGTTTACAACTTCTAGGGCCACACTATCGACGCTTTCTCATGAACCTTGTTCTTAATGTGTGATTCTTTCAACTCCATCAGTGATCCTCAGTAAAAGACAGGCCATTTGTCTCTGCAAACCTTGAATTTTGGATACAAGTGATGCTCAGGCCCAGAGGAATGTAAGAAGCAGGACGCAGTTCTGGAGATGGACAAACCAGAAAACACAGAAAAGAGTCCACCCTGTGCACTCCTGAGCAAAGAAAGAGATCGCAGAGTGATAGAAGAGAGATGCTTACCTTGGGCAAACAGGTGCAGTTCCACTGAAGGCAGTGGAGCTATGACCATTTAGATTTACAGTTTACCCCATGGCAAGAGAAAAAAAAGAGTTGTACATGAAAATAAGACCGAGAGGAATCTCAGTGAAAAGCTAAAGGTTAGGGGATCTCCCAAGAGGTCTGAGGTCAGTTCCAGTTCTCATCCTCCCCAGCAAATTTGTGATTAATTACAAACTACATTCTGTAAAAATAAGTATGTTTTGAAATGATTGTTGATTCAGGTTACATCAGGCATGAACACTGCTGAAATATTCATAATGTGCTTAAAGACTTATGCAACTCTAGCAGTTTTACACCTTAAATGAACCCAATTCATAATAATAACAATGCTTAGTACTTACCATTTGCAGTGTGTTTTGAGAATGTAATTAATATCCAAAGCATTCTTGGGACACAGGCAAAGCATTATTACCCATGCATAATACCTACTGTACATTTTTAAATTAATTAGCAAATATTTATGCAAAATAGTATTGTATCAGCCCAAAGTGCTATTAAATATGGACTGCTCTTTTAATTCGCACTTTGGAAATGTTTAAACCACAAAGTAATAAACACTGTTGGGCTTTTATCCAGCCTTTTGTGTATATAGTTATAGTTAATGTCTTCTTTCTATAGCTCAACAATATAATGCTCCTCCAACAGATTCCACTCAAGAATATTAGCAAGACGAGAGTAGTACTCAAAAGACAACTGTCAAAGTGGATTTTTTTTCTTTGTTAACCCATTCTATTTTTTCTGTCGAACACCCGCCCAGGCAGCTGTACAGATTAGTTTTTTCAGAAATGAACTTTGTTTGTTCACTGCTTACTAATTTATGTGTTCGCTGCATTTTTCACTGCAATACATACATCACTCTCTGGATATCTATATCTAAAGACTAGCATGATGAATATTTAAAAGACCAAGAATCTAGAATCAAACTCCTGAGTGCATAGTAAATTGCTACATGACCTGTTTTTCCAAAGTGGTGAGCACTTCCAGGTTCAGTTAATGCCAAAAAGACTTTTCTATTTGTAAAATTAGGTCACCTTTTTAGGACTCTGTCACCAAACCACAGCCTACAGAATACAAGAGTAATTGCACTGATACATCAACTTTGGACAAGAATTGAGGAGTTTGACTTCTGAGGTTATTATTTTTGAAGTTTTGGGTTAAGGTTGAAATTCACCTGCAGTGTCATCACTAACACCATTTAATCAGCAGTTACACTCTCAAATCCCAGATTTCATACAGCCCATTTCAGGGCCTAAATTTCACTCTAAGTGACACCATGTTTCTACAAACTAGGTAATATGAAGCCATTTTCATGCTGAGGATACATAAATTTCAGCTCTAAAAGTTAAAAAAAGGCAAGAAAGAGAACTTTGTGGTTTTTTAATGACAGATTGCTCTGTTGCTTTGCAGAAGACCACCCACCAACACCACATATGACTCAAAGAGAGTGAGTGCAAGCTGAATCCTGTTACTATTACTCACTTCCAGTAATGCTTTGCTCATTTTGAAGTTATGGAAATCAACAAGGTAGGCACAGGTATTGCTCAGTGTAAGTAAAAGCATCACAAATTAGGTATAGGGAATTTGTTCAAGATGATAGCTGCACACCTGGAGTTAACATTCAGGACCTCTTGGCCACCCGTTTCATATCATATCACTTAGTCACTATACTGTGAAACCCTAATCCAGTATGTTTTTCGTAATTAATATAATATCCAGTAAAAGGTACAACAGCACCTGAGCTAAGTCATTTTTATGACACTATTATAGTTTTAGGCTTCAGATCATGGAAAGTACCCTGTCAATAAGCTTGAAGTGAACCTATAACAAAAATATGATTCTTCAGCACTTTCTTTCCTTATACATGGGCTTGTGGGTTATCTATGAGAATGAATGTTCCTTTTGTGTTACTTACATGCAAGGACACTTTTTTCATTAATCAAAAACATAATTCATAAATTCAAACAGAGACTTTAAACTAATTTAACTCACTGGGTTTTTGACAAAAGATATCTTCTGTTGCTTACAGGATTACTGAGTAAAGAGAAGTCTCCTCCCCGTCTACTGGCAACTTCCTTTGCTCACGAGAATTGTGTTTCTTGTCCATTTAGGGAAGAAAATTTGTCGTGTTCTCCAATTCAGGGTTATTTTCACACAGTATAAAGAGAGGAGTTATACGAGAGATGAATATCATACCCATAGCTGATTCACCAAAACAGAAACGGATGAAAAAGTTGTGACATTTCTAAAATACTTCTTCATAGTAGTTATATTAATGGCCATTTTCCCTTAATAGGCATTAGTAATTGGATCTAACTGCATTTACAGAAAAAAAAATAGAATGTATTTTCTAAAAGCATAATCCCTTTTGTCTTAAAAATTACTACCAATGGCACCACAAAGCACCAAGTTTGACCTCTCTTGAGGACTTGTTGGTTTACGTCACTGATTGAGGGCAACACATTTCCCAACTGCCAGCCTCCCACACTTAGCCTCCGAGCTGAACGTCAAGCTACAGTCTCTCTTGCCTGCACGGTACTGCAAGTAATAGAGCCTCTGGAATCAGAAAACACTTCTAAATTCTGTTGACAGAGCACAATGAAAATTAGACTGTGCTTCATTCATTGAGAGCTGCACTGTGTTTGTGGTTGAAGTTGCTTCTTTGGGTCACTATACAAAGCGAATTTGCTTCTGAAGGCACACTCGGAGCTGCTCTACTGAAGACGAGTGTGCTGGTTTTACTTAGCCATTTTTGTAACTATAAATGTCCATCCTGAAATATTTATTTAGATTAACTTTTTGAAATGCCCTGTCCCCACACAGTAACTTCCAAAGCACTGCCAGCTGTAGCAGTGGAAGGTAAACAATTTTAACCAGAGAACCAAGGGCTACAGATTTTGGCACATAAAGCAACATGAAAACAGAAGGGCTGAGCCTACGGGTATTTCCCAACACTCTCTTTCTCCCTTTCACCTGTCCTCAGCAGTATGCACAGAAGGAGATCTCCATCAGCAATGCAGATTATTATATTCCTTCAGAAGCCTTGGACTATCTCCCTATTTCTCACACTGCTTCTCCTTATGGTCTATTTTGCTCTCTTTATTTCACTTTGATGTAAATCAGCGCTCCTTTGTGCTTGACAGCCTGCAGCTGATGGAAGAAAAGCCGTATTTGTTCAAGTGCATCCCTCAGCTGCAGCCATGACCTTCCAGGGGGCAGCCAGTTCACACGTGCTCACCTCAGCTTGACGAGTCGGGTTTGGGCTGCCTGCCACAAGAACCACAAACATGCCCAGAGGCAGCTTCCCTCTTACATGCTGCTTTCTCTGATGTAGCAAACAAGCTTCAGCATTTCCCTCTCTGGGAAGTTCCTGCTTAATGCATTTACAGCAGAAGAAACAGTGTGAAAAGGGCAGAGCTGAAGTCAAAGCCCGTTCTTCAGGAGAAGGGCTGCAGCTCGCCATGGGCTGTGCACTGGCGGGATGGGACGGGAGCCGGAGCATTGCAGCCCTCTGGGCAGGAGCACTGCCTGACCCAAACCCTCCTCAGGGCAACGGTGAGAAACTGGGTGAGGTGTGGGAAAGCCGACTGTGCAGGAATGATGTTCTCAGCAATACACAGTGTATACAACACCACCATTTGAGAAAACCTACAACCATTATACAGAAGTATGTTTTTCATTCTCTTCTTCCTCATCCCATCACACTCTTTGGTAACCTGCTGTCAGTGCATCTTCTTCGGATATAGGCTTCAATCCCTCTGGGCTAAGGCATTACTGATTGTTAAAATGAAACATGGAGGAATTACAAAGTCCAAATCTGCCAGTTTAAGTGATGCAGCTGCTGGAAGTTTAAATCCTGCATTATACACAATCTCTTTACTGTGGAACTCTTAAGAATTCAGTCACACTGGTATATGAATTAATTTGGTTATCTAGGAAGTTTTCATAAGTTGCCATGGAACCTGCTGTTATGGGTTTGTGTGGCGTGGTTTTCTTTGGTGGCAGGGGAGGGGGGCTGCAGAGATGGCTCCTTTAAGAAGCTTCTAGAAGGTCCCCGGCGCCAAAATGTCAGACCTGCCTCTGGGAGGGGAGTGATGGTGGTAGCGCCTCTGGGGGAACAGATTGAAGAAGGGGAACCTGCAGGGTGTGGGGGGATTGGAATGTGAGAGGAACATCTCTGCCGATACTGGAGTTAGTGAAGAAGGAGGGGGAGGAGGGGCGCTTGAGGAGGCTGATGGCCCTGCAGCCCGTGGTGAGACAGCAGGCTGTCCCCCTGCAGCCCAGGGAGGGGAGCGGGGCAGCGGAGGCTCCCGAAGATGGCCGTGACTCCATGGGAAAGCCTGCGCTGGAGCAGTGTGTGACTGGAGAGCAGCCCGCGGAAAGGACCCGTGCCAGGGAAGTTCGGGAAGAACTGAAGCCCACGGAAAGGACCCGCGCCAGGGAAGTTTGTGAG
>VYZV01011207.1:142249-153463 GCA_013401275.1 Pandion haliaetus | reverse complement strand
TTTTGATTTGATTGGTAGTCAATGAAATGGATTTTGTTTCTTCCCCAAGTTGAGCCTGTCTTTTGCCCGTGACCATAAGTGGGGAGTGATCCCTCCCAGTCCTTGTCTCGACCCACGAGCCTGCCCTTGTATTTTCTCCTCATCCCAACGTGGCCAGGCGCGGGGGTGGGGGGTTAGTGAGCGGCTTCGTGGTGCTTTGTTACCAGCTGGGCTGAAACCACGACACCTGCCTAGAAGGCAAAACTGCTGGAAACCTCACCTGCTTCAAAAGAAAGCTGCACACCTACAGGGACCTGAATTTTATTAATCAAATAACATTTTACAATAACCTTTTGTCATTCTGTTACAAATAAAAAAAAAAAAAAAAACAAAACCAAAAAGACCCCAACCCTCCATAATTTGCTTGCCAGGTATCAATAGAGTTTTGATGCTGCACATCCATTCTGAAGGCAAAGGTGATATATCAATTTAAACCAGCTGAGCATATTATCAGTAGACTATCCTGTCTTTTAGGAAAACACATCTAAAAAGCGTAGTTCCAAACCAGAATCAAATCCATTAAAAGTGAAAAATGCACCATTTCTATTGAACCTTATTCTCAAGGTCTATTCCTATCAGAAAGAGTCATGTCCCAACTTGCTGAACAAAACATGTTATGTGTTGGAAAACAGCAGGATACAGATATAGACTATAACTGTAAGGAGACAGGTATGAATGAACCCTTTTCCACAAAAAAAGCTTACTTTGGGCAATGCTCTAATTCAGATAGCAAATACTACTCAATTCCTGTGCATAGAGGAATCATAAGAAAACACATTTCAGTTCCACTTGCCTACACCCTCCCTAGTGTATCAAGTATATATGTTGGAAGAAAATAACTACTTCGGTATTTTCAAGTATGTTCTTCCATGACTCTCTGTTGTGAAGGACTTGCATTAACTGGGGGGCAAACGCAGGTGCAACGTACGCTAAGGGTGAAAGCTAAACTGTCCTAGACTGGGGATACGGGATTCAGGCTCTGGAGCAAGGTCAGGGCTGCAGAAGCCACAGCCAGAGGGAGGGGGCTGTCAGCAGAGCCCACCCCTGCGAGGAGAAGAGCCAGGAAGGAGCTGCTTTCCAGTCCTGCCGCAGGCCACTGCCTCTGGCTGTGCAGGAAGCTGCAGGTCCAACAGATGAACAGCCGCACCAAAAGCAACCCTTAAGAGAGTATAAAGAGGATGCCTGCCTTCAGCTCGTGCATGCCATATATAAATATCCCTAAAAGATCAGAATTTTTAATTATTTCAGAATTTTTCAAACCACCACACCAAAACCAAAAATAAAGTTTCCTATCTTCCATTTTCATTTTATTTTTTTTTAATGTATTCTTTAATCTTTTCACGTTTGGACTCTTGACTAGAGATAACTGTGTTTGTAAAGTTGAAAAAAAAAATCTTTTCAGCTATTTTGGCATTACTGGAGTGAAAAAATAAGATAATTTTACACCATTTAAATACTTTTTTACCTACCCATACAATTAAAATGGCTCTATTACACGAACTCTGAGGAACAAGTTGTTCAGTGAGTTCTACAGAGGAAAGGAAAAATCAGAACACTAAGACTGTAATTGTTTTGGAGCTTATTAGTATTTACTAAACCTTTAGCTGGACCTAAGGAAACCAGTTCATTTTGACATGAAAATAAACAGTTGCTCAAACTTGTTTTCATACTAGGATAAGGGAAACTTGCTGCTGCTGCCATATATAGAAGGGACGATGGAAATAACTCACCCAAACAAGCATGTGAAGCTACCTGGCAGCCTTTAGAGGATTACAAAGGAAGGGCCAAATGCCCTTGCATGCCCTTCTGTGGCTGTCACTGGAGAGTACCAAAAAGCAGGTGGATCCCTGGAAAGGGAGAACAGCTAAAGATGCAGGATGCCAGGTCTGACTTCCCTGTGCATAGACCGAGTCAGATTCTCAACTAATATAAAGCTCTGCTTGCTTCAGTGCCTACATTAGCATAGGATTTCCTGTGCCATAGGAAGTCCCAAATCACAGTAGTCTAATAAAATAAAACAAAACAACAACAACAAAAAAACCCCAAACAAACAACAGAGTGGGCTGAAGGGTAACTGGCTACACGTTTTTCTCCAGAAAGGTCTTTTGGTGGAGCACATGCCTCGTGTCAATATTGGAAGTAAAAAATGTCTCCAGGTATACTGAAATTGGAGGGAACCACTCCTTCTATACTTCAAGGCAGTATTTGCTATAATGAGACTGATGACAGGATTCACAAAACAGTAATGTGAAGTAGCAGGTGCAAGACAAAATGCAGACACTGTATTTTTTCACATTGTAGCAGTACCTGAAGCATGCTAGGAGTTTCCCTGAACTCAAAAGGTAGGTAAGATCCTAACTTAAACAGATTGTGGTACCTCAAGGACTTTGCTGATGCCCTTCTCTCTACATGGAAGGTACTCAGAAACCACAGTGATGGGCAGAGGTTTAAAAGCTTGGAGAAAGACTGAACAACATCCCCTGCTTTGGGATAACTGACAGTAAAATAGGTCAAAAACTGTCTACACTACTACGTGAAAACAACTACAGCAGAAGAAAATATTTTAGCTGTACTTAAAAAAAAATCAGAACACCAAACCCCAAACAAACAACAAACAGGAGCCTTGATGTTGTAGTTTGAGATAGGAAAAACGCAAATAACAGCTCTAAAACTGCCTTTAGTCCACCGGGGGCAGGGGAAAATTGACTGTCTCCTGGCATTTATTACCTAAATAGTCATTTTATAATATGGAGGGGGGAGAGTAGTTTCCTAGTCAAAGTGACTCTTGATTTGATAAGAAGGAGAACTGTCTTTAATCCCCACAGCACAGGGTGGGCTAGGGGCAGGTAAGACATTAAATTGCCAGCATTTAGCTGGCATTGAACTTTTTGTGTGTTGGTAAGCTGGCTTGCACGCCTGTACTGGCACGTGAAGCAGCAACCAAGTTTCTTTACATCTCCTTTAGAGCTCTCCCCCAGGTTGCTCTCAGCATGAGCACAGGTTGAGCTCTTCAAAGAGGAAATTCCCCCAACTCTGGAATTCAGGGCACCTGCCGGTGGTCACAGAGGTAACTGGGGGCATCCAGGTCCCCACTGTCTTCTGACTATCGCTTTGTTGTTATGAACCCTTCATACAAGTCTTTCCTCAAACTATCATCTTAAAGAAGGAGCTGTGCAAGAAAACAAAACAGCCTTCATAACTTGCTCCCTGCAGGACTGGTTAAACTAGTCCACAATATTCCTGCTCAGAGCCTTGATGAAGAAATGAAATGAGAGCGGAGCCTTTAATGCAAGGAAGTGAAATCGGAGTACAGAAGGTCTCTCACTGGACAGGTTGATGGCCTCAATAACTGAGATGCTATCCTTTTGAAAAATGACCAACGGATCTTCTTTCTAATAATGTTTCATTGTAATAATTATCTGTCCTTGGTATCATCAATCATCTAACTTACATACTTTTTTTATTAATAAACAGGAACAGGTGTTGAGACTGTAAACTACACAGATAAAAGCCATGATGAGCTCTGCAGAGAACACTTGGGTCAACTTCCCGCACAGAAATAGTCACATAGACATTTGTTTAATCTCTTCTTAAAAACCTTCAGCAGGAGATTAGGTCTCCATTAAATCTCGAGGTAGCCTTTTCAGTGTAAAAGCCTAATACAAAGATATATATAGCACTGCAACTCTGATAAAATAAATCTATCTGTAGTCACCTTATCTTTCCTAACCAGTATTGAGAGATGTATCTTACACTTCTGGCACCAACCACAAGAACTCCACTGAAACCATGCCTTTGAAGAAAGTTTAGAAACTAACTCTTCTACCAAAGGCAAGAAGAAATCCTCATCAGAAATACATCCCTAATGCACTTTTGAAAGGAGTGATACACATAACAGAAATAAACCTGATTTTCAACTGAAATTTAAAATATGTACACCAGAAGAATACACATATTAAAGCAAAGCTCTGCCAAAGGCAAGTAGAACATGGAAACTAGCAGGCTGCAATATCAGTATTCTTAATAAAGGTTCAAAAGCTTCTCACATGGGATATATTTTCTGGTATTTATTCTTTGGCTTTGAATTGTAATAAAGCACAAAATCTTAAGTCACTATAGAATCACCACACACTTAGATGGATTATTTGCAAAGCAGAGGACAGCCTAGTTGAATGTTTAAAAACAAAGGGCCAGTACTGCATCAAGTACTAGACACAGATGTGGCAGAACACAATCAAGAATACCTCTGTTACATTAGTGTTCTCACAAAGATTTAGAAAACAAACAAAAAGAATCAAATACACCTAATTTTGCAAAACACAGTGTTTGAGAGCCTCTGTATGTGCATTTTGCTTCCTAATGCTGGTTTGCTCAGGCCATGTGTCTGGACTTTTCAATATGGCCAACCGTCATGAGTAACATTTCAAAATGCACACTAATACAGCCAAAATACTGCATGTATTTATACGTACTTATAGTCAACAGCTATTTCAAGTGTACTGTTAAGGAAATTACATTGGATAGGAATTTTTGTATGCCTCAGAAGTAATGTCTAAGCTCAATGGGACTTCATGTCAAATGTATGCACACAGCAGTCTCCACATCTGGATTTGTAAGAGCAGTACCCTGCACGCACAACCGTCAGCATCTAAATAAACAACTGCCCTAATAATGAAGACCTCTGGTCACGATTCTGTCTCCAGTAACTGTGTCTCATGACATTTGCATATGGACTTGTGGATCATAATATTTCCCTATTTATCTTTGGAGTTTCAGCAAGACCTCTTCCCTTCATTGTGATACCCACTGAAAGACTCCTGCCTTTCAGCACTCCTGTTTCATGAGCACCGCAGCGTAGCATTCCTTCAACATCCATCCCTGTCCCCATTCCCTTCCTCCACCTTCAAAAAACACACCTACACAACAGGTAGATTCATGCAAGTTACACAAATCTTTCTTTTAAAGGTGTTGCATTATGCAGTAATTTTTCCATGTTCGTATTAACGGTGCCATTGATTTCACCAAGAAGCTTAGCATTTTCTACTTCTGTTCTTATTCATGTAGCACTGAAGAAAATGCATGCTGCTTCTCGATCAAAGCTCCTAGCTATTTACCAAAATACAAACTAATTATTAAAAAGGCAAACTTCTTTGTTTGCAGTGAGTAAAAACATTTGCTTTTAAAACTATTAGTTTGTCTCTAACTGATGGAATAGATATGCTGAATAAACTCTTCCTGTTGTAAACACACATGTAAAACCTGCTGCGTGATACAAGAAAATCTTGGAAATAAATTTGCTGAGCATTACATAGAGTCTTTTATAGAAAAACTGCCTCATAGCAAAATTTAAAAAAGGAACAGATCACTAAAAACTTTCTTAAGTTTTGAAGATAATAAATTATTTCCCCTGTTCTACCGCTAGAAAAATTACATTCTTGCAAGCTTCATGTATTTCTATTTTATTCTTGTCTCAGCGGTGGCAAAAAGTCAAATTAAAAAAAAAAAAAATCACAAGAAATTTCTACAAATTTCCCTATTGGGAGAAAAACAAACCCAACTTTTTTGGCTTGCTTATCTCCCTTCCTGGAAAAGCTCCTGTCACCTTCACTTTGACAAACTCCTGTGTAGCAGAATGCAAGGTTGCGTGCTCTTACAACCTCTGCCCTGCAGCAGCTGAGACTTCTCCCAGCTTAAAACATTAAGTCAATTTTATTTTCTTTTTTCCAGACTGAGGAATATTGCTTTTATTTTCCCAGGAGGAAAAAAAAAACCTCAGAAAAATCCGTATTTCCCTGAAAAGTCTGAATTTGGAGCGGGGGAAGCTTCCATCTAAAAATCATCAAGATACACAGTTTTCATCTCTGACCAAGTTTGATATTGCAAGCCTAATACAGTATATCCAAGATTTACTAATGTAGTATAAAGGAGCAGAATTTAGCTCACGGTTTTGCTTGTCTTTAATACAATCTTCACAAACACTGCTATATGGAAAGAGAATCCAGGGACTCACAGGATCATGTTAGAGATAGTATTTATATGAGAAGAACTGGCAGAGGTTGGCATTAGGATGGGTGGCAATAAGTCTTTTCACTTAAAAGATATACTGATGCCAACTCAAAAGCATCCAGTCTGTAATCCCATAGCTCCACAAAGTATAGGCTACAGGTTACTTAGATGCTTTCCACTGTTACAACAACCTATAAAGTACGTAACACGGTCAGTGATTAAAAACAATGAGCAGTTTGGAGCTCTCACAAAAATGCAAGCCCAGATAAAAATCATAGTCACTCTTGGTGTTAAGGAAAATGAATAATGAAATACAATGACGAGTAATGTAAGCAAAAAAACAGATCCAAAAAAACAACTCCCTGCCAAAATAAACAAGAAACAGAGAACGTGTAACTCTGAATTCCAGTTTTTATTCAGAGCTTAACTGGAACGTATTGGGGGCAAAGTGCACCAATGAACAATAAAAATTCAGAAAGCTCAACTATGTTATGTTTTCTTTCATTTCAGAGATGGGGTTGACTCAGCGCTCAGTCTGTAGTCACACACTTATCCAGCCCTGCTCCTTCAAATTCACTTTACTAAGGCAAGTCGTAAAGGAGAATAATGCTCACTTCATGTGAGCAGACACACAGCGTCACACACCTGGTGGAACTGCCTAAAAAAACTGCATGCAAAACCGTACAACAGCACATGTTCAAGCAGCATAAGTAGTATCTTCCCTTAAATGACCAGACTGCATTCAGGTTTCTAAACCCAACCTTTGGTCATATGCATTACAACTAATCGAATGAACTGAGAACTAGATTTGGCAATAAAATTAAGGATTACCTTCTGTCTCCCCAAATGTCCCAGTAAGTCTAAAAAAAAAAAAAATAAATTCCCTCAGGAAGTGGAACATTTGCTGTAATTACTGAAACTACTGTGTATGACCTAGTTGCTGTTAACAATATGAAATTGTGTGGATATACACTCTTGCCATAGGTGGCATCAACACAGTAACACAGGAAACAGTGGTCTTAGTTAATCTCTTTTGTTACATTTGGTACACTTGCTAAAAGAGCTGGGTAACGTGTTTATTGTCAGTTCTGGAAAATGAAGACAAATTCTGCAGCTCACCTTTGGATCTTCACTCCAAAATATTTGAGAAACATTAAAATAAATCCAAAGGTACAAAGTAAACATATGAAACACTTGTACCAAAGCATAAATATACTTTGGTATGTGGTGCGTGTTAAAACCAAACATCGACATAATGTTAAGGTTGTGACCCAAGCCAACAAAAGCAAGATAATTCATCAGAGATGGATGTTCTGGCCTTAGCCCAGCCTACTGCATGTACTGCAATTTATTGCATCTGATCTGTTAACAGTCCTGGGACAACACATAACCTCAATACTCAATCTTATATACATCAATCTTGGATTTTGAAGATGAGATTGGAACAAAGACGTTTCACCGCATCAATTTGAAGATACAGGACTGAACTCTTGTACTAACAGTCTTCCTACAAAAAAAATGAAGTTTGATAGCATCCCTGTAATACTCTACTGAAACATGGGTTAATACTGGGATTCATTATTATTAATGAATAGAAAAGAATGACATATGAAAAATAAGTTACTTCTAGGGTTCTTGCCTGGTAGAACTTCTAAACTGAGTGAGCCCAGGTCTCTCAAATCTGATCTAGTATACACATGAATAAAAGCTCCCATACCAACTTTCTCACACCTGAAATTCTGGCCTGAAATAATTTAGGAGGTTAGAACCAAAAATGCTTAATATGCAAAACAATGAGATTCTGTGAAGGTCTCTGCAAAACCTAGATTATATATTCCCATTGCTGACTGAAATTGTACTCCATCCACATTAAATTAATATTTACAAACTTTAATAGGAGAATTCAACATAAATTTTCATTTCTTTCCCCTTTTTTGGAGAATAAAAGAGAATAACTTTTTCTAAGTAGTTTTCCTCTACCTCAGTGTCTCATAATTGACTAGTCCTACAGCTTTCTTCAACACAAAAACCCTTCTGATTCCTGGTCCTGAGTCCTTTTAGTATCTTCTCCTTCCCCATCTTCAAGAGTCATTTTGAATGTGTCATCTACTTCAGGATGAACATTAGGATATCAAGAGGCCTCATTAATTCTGCAAGCTTAAGCTGATAGATCTGCTGATGCTACTTTAAGCTGATAGATCTGCTAAGCTAAGATTAAACATGGCTATGAAACGATCCACTCTTTGAGCCCATATACTTCTTACAGGATTCAGGGGATACTTCAATTCACAAACCAGTGGGGCAAGGGGCAACTCTCTCTTAAAAGCAGAAGGTCTTCTGATTTGTTGAACCTTTCTGGAACTGAGGGGCAATGATTGTATCAGCCAGGCCTCATCCTGCTGGTCACCACTTCTTCCGTATTGAAAAGCCCCTCAGCAGTTAACCTATCCAGACACATCCTGAGCCTCACTCCCTGTTCCCTTGCCCCCAGCTTGCGCTGAAACTAAGTTCTGGTGGCCAAAACCACTGCACAGTTGTCTACATCAAAACAGAGCCTTGATTCATAGCTGGAGCTCTAATGTATGAGTGCAATATGAACACAGATAGTTGTCCTAGTTGTAACTACTGCAACAACCACCTTTCAGAAGAAAAATAAACACACACCTCTTTTTATTTTTTTATTATCAGCCCATGAAAGGCACTTCTTTCCAGTAGGTAATTTCAAACATGCAGCTGCAACAATCAGCTGCAGCTGTAAAACAATAGTCTCCAGGCTGATATATATGAAAAGGCTTCACAACTTTTGTTTGATGTCTTAATGAATCATCATAAGCTGCCCCAAGCTTGTCAAAACAAATCAAAACAAAGCTAACACACAAGCAGATACGTGCTCTGTGTGCCTGTTCTCTCTCTCTCTGGTGTCTGAAGTCAGTTTTGAGTCCGAGTTGCACTGTGCAGGCAATGGCGATACACATGCCTTTACCACACTTTGCTAATTTAGCTTGGTAACTCTGAGAAGCAACACTGTCATCTGACAATTAACAAGGTGGGGAGAGAAAAAGGGAGCAGTTTGGTCTGTGTGCTCTCAGTTGCTGTGCTTGAACTGTTGCAAAAATCACTGTCTGAGAAAAAAGGGCACCTACCAGTATGATTAACTGCCTACTAATTTCTTCTTCCTGCAGAAGCTGAGACTGTGAGGCAGGCAGCCTGTGCCCCCAAATTGGGAGGCAGCATGTGAATCAGTAACAAATGACTGCCTACCCACAAAAAGCAAAATAATCACAAGTGGCAACGTGTAGCATGCTTTTATAATACAAATATAAAGCCTATGAATAGGTTGCAGCAATTTTGTGTAAAAGAAGAAAATCTTATCTGCTTCTTCCCCATCATCTATTAAGATCCCTTGCTTCCCCACTGGACCAATGTCTTCACCCTCTCTTCCCAAGGGGTTCCTACTGATGCTCTATCCCAGCCCCAGCAACCAGGGTTTGGCAAGAATAAGTGGAATGTTTTCTTCTAAACGCAATCTTGTGCAGTGCTGTGGTAACAAACACTACTAGTGACACCTCTGCTTTATAAAAGCAAAAGCAGTATTAAACAGACGAGTAGCAATACCTACAAATTTTCAAAGAAATTCAATGGCAGAATATCATACACACTTTTAAGTAGTCAACAGCGCTTACTAAATTGTTTTCTCAGACCCAACTTCAGTTTTTCCCCTTTATCAAGAAGCCCATCTGTATTTGGCTATGGAAGAGGCAAGAGAAAGGAGGATGGAAACTCCCTTGGGGTAATTCCTAGCCCGCAAGACTTGACATGCTCGTAACTCTAAGTCCTCTGCTAGCCACAACCCTTCCCTAGAGTTTTGGAGATTACATTTGGTGTGATAACAGCAAATTATTTTTCTATTTTGCTGCACAGACACATACATGACATGCTTCTTTTGCATCCCAGGACAATACAGGCAGCTAGATTATTATTACAGTAATAAAGCAGTTTACCTAATTATACCAAGATGCTTACTGTGCAGCCACATTGCCTGTATGACTACAACATAGGACAGTATTACCAGTGAGAAACATAACCGAGCAACTTCTGGAACTGCAAGAGGTTTATTCATGTGAAAACATCAACTGTTTTCCATTATACTTTGTTGACACTATCAAGAAAACATGTCCCACTTGTGCTATCACAAGGGACATATTGACAACAAATAAGAAAATCCATAAAACACAAAACATCATTGATATATGGGTATTTGAATGTGTCTATTTCTATACAAAGAGGTAGATCAGAAGTCAAAAACTTGCTGTCAAGAAGATCAGAAGCAAAGATGCCATTTGTATCCGAGTTACTAGAGACATTGGCAAAATTTCTGCTTGTCATTGTACAGGTAATCAAATCCACAAGAAAATATGTATTGCTCCTATGCTTCTGCACTACCGAGATCAACAAAAGTTCCTCAGGAGTGTGGTAGCTATCATTAACATCAACATAAGGAGAGGTCAGAAGTCAGATGAAAAGTCAGGACTTCACCCAACCTACAGGAATAACAAAGATAGCTGGACTCAGCCAACAGTGGTTTTCACATCATTTTAACAAGAGCAGAGACGCCGCTTTCACAGAGATGAAGACGAGCTGGCTCTGTGGCACATGGCAGCCCCAGGACACACAGTGCTGTAGAGAACTGCGCCTGGAAGATGTACAGATCCTACCCGTTCCTCCTGTATCCACATCCCTGCATTGTCCTTCCCAACACATGAGTTTTCAAAGAAGAAATGAGAAATTAGTGTATGAGAAATCAAGGCCCAATAGTTCAATCTGTACGATTTGTTAGGTCAAAGAAAAAAGAAGCAAACAGACAAAATTGCAAACTTCTAAATATCTGCCGAGTATCCAGTTTGGCCCTTATTTTCACTGAGATGCACCGTCGTTTCGCATGAGTCTTTGGTGAGCTTACAGTCTGATGAGCTTAATTGCTTGCTAAATCACCTGCTAAATCTTCTCTAAGCCAATTTCAATTAATACTTTTGAGGACTTTCATGGGATGGTCAAGCTTTCTGTAACAATTCAGCTACAGCATGTCCACTTCTCTGAACACTGGTAGTACCTTGTCGCGTTTTCAGCCCAGCCAGTAACAAAGCACGACGAAGCCTCCCCCTCACCCCC
>VYZV01011207.1:76823-141921 GCA_013401275.1 Pandion haliaetus | reverse complement strand
CTGTAGTTCCTCACAAACTTCCCTGGCGTGGGTCCTTCCCGCGGGCTGCTCTCCAGTCACACACTGCTCCAGCGCGGGCTTTGCCATGGAGTCACGGCCATCTTGGGGGGCCTCCGCTGCCCCGCTCCCCTCCCTGGGCTGCAGGGGGACAGCCTGCCATCTCACCACGGGCTGCAGGGCCATCAGCCTCCTCAGGCACCCCTCCTCCCCCTCCTTCTTCACTGACCTCGGGATCTGCAGAGGGGTTCCTCTCACGTTCCAATCCCCCCACTCCCTGCAGGTTCCCCTTCTTCAATCTGTTCTCCCAGAGGCGCTCCCACCGTCACTGATGGGCTCAGCCTGGGCCAGAGGTGGGTCCGACTTGGAGCTGGGGAAGCTTCTAGCAGCTTTTCACAGGAGCCACCCCTGCGGCCCCCTTCCCTGCTACCAAAACCCCGCCACACAAACCCAAAACATGCCTACATATTTTTCCCACCTGTCAATAGATATTTCCCCAATTTTCACAACAACAAGAAGTCAGTGCCTATACATGTCTCAGAATACAGGCCCTGCAGATTCAACAGTTTGCAGATAGCATTTATTTTCTAGTGATCCTCTCATCTTTTCCTTTTTCTACACTTGTATTTATACAAGCTTTATTACTTTCTAATTATCCATGTATCTCCCCCTTACTTATCTTCTTAATGAGCAATCACAAAAAGCAGCTCAGCCATTTATATTTGCATGCCCTACTGGTAAATGCACACCTATCTAAGCAATATTCAGAATTAGCATTGAGCATTGTTTTTTTCCTCGTTTATCCTTTCCCTCCACAACTTCTCCAGCCCCATTTCAAAGCTGGGAAGACAGCAGCACATCCTGTTGGGGGCTGGCGAGAACATGAGCAGGCACAGTCTCTTCTCCAATAAAGAGGTCAACACTGCAACTGTGACCCCTGACTCTCAAACCCTCTTCAAGTCCCTATTAATAGGTTCACATCGTACCTTAAAACCTAGCCAGATGCCCGAGGAGTTGAATTAGGGCTGGAGCCCTAATTCCGTTTGCTCTAACCGATAAAGCCTTGCAGTGCCTACCAGTGCTCCCAAACACAGGCTCAGTGAAGTGGAACAGGACTGTGAAAGACAGGAAAGTTAAAACCATGAGTATTTAGGAAACTGCTCCAAACAAGCCTCATCCAATACCTCTTTTGCTCAAGAGCTTCCTGGAGCCTGTGAACAGAGGGGGAAAAAAGGAGCTCCTCTCCTGCTTTCATCCCAGTTTTACTTTGAAAAAGCTATCTGACTTGAGTTACCAATTTTTTTTGTGAAGACATGGTGTAAAAGGTGCATTTTTTTCTCACTACTTGCATACAAAGACATACACAACTGGAAAGTCACCAAAATGTATGCACATCTGAAGTGAATTTCATCACAGAGGGTTTTTTCCCTTCCCATTATAAAGAGAAGATTGACTTCCTTGAAACTGAGAAAAACAGTGTATTCTAAACAGCAGCTGTAAAGTAGTTTCAGCAGAATCAGACTGTTGTGCCATTCAGAGCATGAGGCAACAAATTAAAAATCTTTCACAGAGTAATTGCATTGATGGGAGAAACTGTGTAATGTTCTGCTCGGAAGTGATAGCCTTTTGCAACTTAACACATTAACCCAGAGAGGATAAATGATTCTTGCTATAGTTAGTGGTGGCAGATGAGGGAGTGACATGGGAGCTAAGAAAGATGTTGATTACAGAATCTGAAAGATAGATATGAGGCAGAAAAACAAGAGAACAAGAAACAAACCTGAAGCATCTCTGTCATACACATAAAAATAGTAAGTCTTGATCAATTTGAATTCATTCTAATTGCCTACTGCAGTGCAAACATAGCATATTTTAAATGACATGCTGGTTAAATAAATTCCTGTGGGAGGTGGTCCCCTCTCTGTGACCACCAGATATTTAACTAAGACATGCCAGTAATGTGCTTCGTTAACACTAATGGCTGCAACACAGCGGAGGAGAGGGATTGCATGTGAGGTATTACATTCTACTCATTCCTCTGCAAGTGCAGGAATAGCCAGATGTGCCTTAAAAGTGTTAACTAACTGCACTTACTGTGACAAAGGGGGCTTCTGAGCATGGGAGGACTGAAACATAATAAAGCAGCAACCAATAACGGTCTGTTTGTGATTGTAAAGATAATGATTGTAAAGATAAGGCAGATGCTTCTGTACTCTGACTTAACTTCCACGCAAGCATGTTTGGCACAAACACTTGTTATCCAAGAACTATGAATTTTTACTTTCCACAATACCTGTGCCAGTAAATGAAATTACTCAAATGCTTGCGGGAAGCAAATGCCCAGCAGGCACGAGCATGTTCTAATGTCATTCACTTACAAGTTCTGAAGAACAGTCAAAGAATCACAAAGAACCCCAACTTTTAAAGCAGCTTTCCGTATTTTCTAATCCATAGATTGTCCCACCGACCTCTCTGCTCATTAATATTTTCATGTGGCATTCTCTGAAGTAGAAGAGAGCTGTAAAGCACATTTTTCTATGCCTGGATGTCTCCAATCCTAGAGAGCTCCTCCAGCTCTCTCAAAGAGACAGTATTAGTGCTACATGTCACTTTTTTTTTTTTACATAGAAAATGTTTAACAGCCTTCAGTCTGTTTTTAACTTGAGGCACAAATGGCTGTGATGGAGTTTTATTTTATTTGTATTCCTGCATGCCCAAAGTGCTCAAGCCAGTTAAACACATAGCAACCTAACTGCTAAAACTTGAAATTCTCCATTTACACAGTCGTGTGATGTTAGCAAATCAAGTGGATGGCTACCTGTACCCTCTTACCATATGTTTTCATTCCACACCATTCACGAGTGATGGAACACGAGATGGACTTCAGAGTGTCTCTGCAAAGAGCCTAAACCAACCTGTAGTAAATTAAGAATATAGTAGATTCTTACTCTCCTACCAAAGTGCCAGCACAGATGTAGCATGATGGAGTGACAGAAAGATTGTTATTTATACCTATTCCAATATACCAAAATTGGTGCTAGACTTAGAAAAAGGATGGACAGTAGATGTACACGAATTCTACCCGTTACCTCCACTTCCTTCAACAGATGGTACTACAACATTTTAAAACTCAATGGCACCGGCTATTCATTCACCCTGCATACCTTAAAACACAGAAAAAGTCATGATCGGGTCATTCAGAGCAAGTATGCAGATGTGAAAATTTGCCTCTTCTCAATAATCTCACTGGTACATCTAGGCTGAAGAACAGAACTGAATAGCTGATTAATTTCTCATGCAAACTGAACCGAAAGATACATGAAACAATGGGCCCAGCAGTAGAGATGAAACGGGAACCCGGGTTTCCGACTTCATGAAGTGTCTTTTAATTTAGCAGCTTCACCAGAATTTATATTATTCTTATTTAGGTTTTATGCTTAAAATTACACTTTTCAGACTCAATGCATCTAAAATTAATTACTGGTTATGCATTTACCTGTGTATATACACCCTGTGAAAATAAAAACTGTTCTTGTGTGTGATCCAAATCTGAAAGATTCAACAGTTCCTAGTCTGCAAGCCCTGGCAGCACTGTGCCAAGTTGCCTGCGACTCCAAAGGATCTTGCAGAGGAAGGGTGGGTTGACTGGGAAGAGATCCTGGCTTTCGGAGATGGTTGGCCTTTCATGGCAGTCTCAGCAGGAAACAGCAAGGAGAACACAAAAATAGTATTCACTCTCCAAAGCTCAAACCTTCTCTATATGGCTCAATGGCCAGCTAGAGATCAGTGACAAGTGGTATCCGTCAGGGCTCTGTATTGGGACCAGTACTGTTTAGTATCTTCATCAACGACACAGACAATGGGACTGAGTGCACCCTCCGCAAGTTTGCAGATGACGCCAAGCTGAGTGATGCGGTTGGCTCAGCTGAGGGACAGGATACCATCCAGAGGGACCTGGACAAGCTTGAGAAGTGGGACCATGTGAACCTCATGACACTCAACAGGGCCAAGTACAAGGTCCTGCACATGGGCTGGGGCAACCCCCTGTATCAATACAGGATGGGGGATGAAGGGATTGAGGGTAGTCCTACTGAGGAGGATTTGGGGGTACTGGTGGATGAAAAGCTGGACATGAGCTGACAACGTGCGCTCGCAGCCCAGAAAGCCAACTGTACCCTGGGCTGCATCAAAAATTATCAGAGGGATGGAACACCTCTCCTATGAGGAAAGGCTGAGAGAGTTGGGGTTGTTCAGCCTGGAGAAGAGGAGTCTCCAGGAAGACCTTATTGCAGCGTTTCAGTACTTAAAGGGGGCTTATAAGAAAGATGGGGACAGACTTTTTAGCAGGGCCTATTACAATAGGGCAAGGGGTAATGGTTTTAAACTAAAAGAGGGTAGATTTAGACTAGATATAAGGAAGAAATTTTTCACAACGAGGGTGGAGAAACACTGGAACAGGTTGCCCAGAGAGGTGGTAGATGCCCCATCCCTGGAAATATTCAAGGTCAGGTTGGACGGGGCTTTGAGCAACCTGATCTGGTTGAATATGTCCAGGAGGATTGGACTAGATGACCTTAAAAGGTCCCTTCCAACCCAAACTATTCTATGATTCTATGAATATGTATACTCTATTGTCTTGGGTGATACTACCTCCATATATATGGAGGTTCAGTTCAGACTGCCAGAAAATATTGTGGTGCCTTTAGGGATGCAGTTCCTCCTATGAATGCCCTGTAAAATTGTTTTCATATTGATGGAACATCTTTTGAGGGACCAGGAGAGCTGTGGTGGGGCTTGAAGAAGTTGATCGTATCCATCTCACTACAAACTGATGCCCTGCTGTAATTGTTAAGATGGACTTCGTTGGTTTTGGCAAGAGTTTTCTGCAGATCCTAAAAAGTTGATGAATACGCAGGCTGAGGTCTTTCACATTTGTTCTTTTCCACACCATTATTTTCATAGACGGGACAATTTTCTCCTGCTTAATTTTGATTCATTAAAAAACTGGTCCTGTGGCATCACTGTGTATGTGCTACCACACAGTACCTCTGCTCATAACCAAAGGTGAGAATTCAGTGGTCCCTTGTTATTCCTTAAATTAAGTACACAACAACTGGAAAGAAACAACAGGAAAACCAGATTTGCAGATGATTGCACAACAGCTGTCTTTGCTAGGCTTGATCTCCAGCCTACAGGAAAGAATGGAAACTTTCACATTAGTTTTAGTGAGGTTTAGATCTCTTCCACAGTAACCTAAGTACAGGTCTACTACATGCATGTATCCTGCACTGGGATTCTGATAGCTGAGCTTCTCCTTTTCAATTAATCTCCTGTTCCTTAGGAGTTCAGTGTTTTATGCTGAAAATTAACTTGTTTTCTAGGAAATAAGCACCACTGTCTTTAGGAAAACTTGGGTAGGATTCATCGGATTCATCTTATTGATGCAGGTGTCTTCACTGTCTGAACTAGTGATACTTGGCTTCCTCCAGAGCCAATACAATACAGAATGAAAAAGCAATTCTATGGCATGATCTGTCTGACCTATACAGATGCGTACTTTTGGATGTCAGGAAGTGTAAGAAAAGCCTTTTTCTCTCAACTGAGTATCAAGACATCCTAGCATGAATAGATCTGATTTAGATTATCTACCCTGTAGACATCTGTCCTTGATCAGATGATCCCACCACAGGTGGCCCAAATTGGACACAGTAGACAAACAACTTTACTAGTTGTTTTTATGTAGTTACTATGGTTAAGCAAAAATGAAATAGAAGACAATGTCTGTGGAATAAACAATCTAGTGTTTTCTCCCTTTTATTGCTGTGATACGAAGTCAGTGGCTTAGCAATCTAAACACAGACGGTTCATCAAGCCCTTACCTTTAGGGATAGTAATCTGACAGCCCAGGTCACAGTCCTGCTGCAACTGATAAAAAGCCACTTCCTGCAGCCGAGCACGCTCCAGCTCCGAGAGGCTTTGAACGGGAACTGACTTCAGCCGAACACTGCGCCCTGACATGCTGTTCCAAGTGAAATCACCCTACAGGAAATCAAATGGAAAAATATGAAGCATCATATGATATGCACAGTTTAATAAACAGACCATCTCTTTTACTGCTAGGAAAAGCAACACAGGTCCTCTTTTCTAAAAGGCCATTTTCTTGGACATCTCTAACCTTTCAAGTATCTTTGTTTTCCGAAGAGCAGCATTCCTTAAAAGGAGTACAGACATGCAAAACAAAAAGTCAATTTAGTCTGAAACCATTTAACCAAGTATTGTTGCAAAAACATTAGGATTCCAGTAACCAAAAGCACAAAGCAGGGAAAAAAAAGCCCTTGTCTGCTTTTCCCAGTTTGCCTTCTTTGTACAGTACTCGGTCGTCACTTCATTCCTTTCCCCACACAGTCAGTCTGACATGCAGACCTCCACAGGTCCGTGGACAACATACATCTTATCTCCCTCAACTTGCTAATCCCACTCCACCAGACTGTTCAGAGAGCACCCAGGCAGAGCCCCTTCTCTTTTCTGACACATCCTATCCCCTCCTTATGACGATACTGTGTTTAGACCAAGACTGACTAAAGAACAAGCTCTTTCATGTTTTTGAAGAGCCATAATAACGTACGTGTTAAAATTTATACAGGAAAACAACATGAGATATGCTACATCTCTGTAAGGTACCAATTATGCTTGGAAAGCAAATCAAAAGCTTTAGCTGTTCTATCTCCCACCTGTGATAACACATACAAAAAGCTATTCTGTAAGTTACTATTTAGCTTGGGTGAGAAAAGTAATTATCAGTCAAAGAGAAATGCAAGTACACAGGCAGTCTTAAAGGCTGACAATTAACTTCAAGCAAGAATTTCAGAATTCACCAAAGCATCATCAAAGAGCACATTTTAGCACTACAGGGAGAGAAAAAATAATTTGTTTTTCATTCTAACCATGTCAAAAAATAAACATCAAGCTTGTCAGTAGGTCTAACCTGATGCAGCTGTAGAGAATGGAAAATCTCTGATATACATCAGCTGAGCTGTGAAGACAAATCCACCAACTTGCCCTTCATCTCAACATGGCACGCTTTCAATTAATGAAATTCACTCTCATGTTAAGTGGCCATTTTCAGTTTAAATTTCAATATCTGTACCTTTACTGCATGCTCGTATTTTCATCATTCATGTATAATTCATCTATTCTGCACATACATCTGCAGTCAAAGGATGCCCATTGACTTTAAAAGACATTAGCTGAAGCTCCTTATTAACAAAATGAGTAAAATTTGACTCTACTTAGTAGTTATGCATCCTGTTGTAACATCTTTGTGCACATTTCCATATGTTTTGCCTATGTATGTGTACGCATATATATGTACACACACAGAACCTGTATACACACATATACACACCTATATATGCATACCTATGGCTGCGTGTGTGTATTCACATTTACATGAGACAAAAATAATTCACAAATATGCAGCTCCATCTAGCAATATAGATCAAAGGAACTACACATTAAACACCATTTCTTAGGATGCATGAAGTATGTTTGAGTTCATCAAGGAAGCCTTTTTTCATAGCATTTTTTGTAAGTCATTAGGCAACCATAATAGATAAAGCTGTTACCTCAACATGAACAATTGCACATCTGTACACTCAATACATGTACTATGCTCAGTATCTTTCTGATATTTATATATACATGGGCCACATATGCAAACTTCTGCACTAGCCCAGTATTTGACTACTGGAATTTGTTCTTTCATTTTTTGCCTCTTCATCTCTTCTTGCTCTTCTAGTGCCTTACTGTTGATAACTAGATTTAGTAATCTCAAACTAAAGGTTTGCACAGTGACACAAGACAAGCTGAGTAGCTTAACTCAAGCACAACCAATGCCGCAAGAGTCACATAAACCTTATTTGCAAAACTGCAAGTAAACATTTACATTTTTTTAAAAAGCTGTTGTCGTTTATAGATAAAAATGATCGAGAACAGAGCCCACAACCAGACAATGTATACTAAGAAACTAATTCCTCTCCAACCCTGATAATGCAAAAGAAACTTTACAAGTACAAAAGTATGCATTTCAATCCTCATGAACACATAATGTACAAAATCTTGTACAGTCAAAATGCTACAGATAGAGAAATACAGGTCTTTATGGTAGAGTTTGGGGGGATTTTATCTTATTTATTTCTCTGAGATGAGCACTTTCATAAACAAAAATATCACCAATATGTCTATCATAAAAAATTTCAGAGATATTTAATTTTGAAACAGGAATGCGAAGCAAAAAGGATACCCATTAGAAAATGTTAAGGTAACAGAATATTGAAGACTGTAACCTTTTTAGGATGTCCTCTTCCCTGTATAGCACAAAACCAAAGGGATGCGTGGGGCTTTTTGGAATTACCACAAGTAAAATAAATATTCCTTTAACTGAATTTTGCATGGACATATGAATTATTGTTCTTTTTCAGATAAAAATTGCCAAGGGCAAATTAACACTGGAGGTAACTCCACATCCTCTGCCTTATCTCCGAGATAGCTCTTTAACTACAAGCAAGCAGTGAGCTGTACCACTGCAATGACGCAGCTCAACTGTTAGCCCAGACAAACCAGTTGAACTCAGAGGGACAGGGCTTGCTAGTTCTGGTTGAGCCCTGTATTAATATTCTGCTTTAGGGATCCCAGTAAGCCTCTTTGTACAGAGCCACGCTGCTTTATATGAATAGAGCAGCCAGCTCAGCACTGGCTCAAGAATCCTGCCTGGGCTAATTTTACCTCAATATGGGAGCACCTCGCCTCATTTTTTCATAGGAGGTCAAGGGTTTAAAACCAAGCAAAAGAAACCCTCCCACAAGATTATGAGGGTTGTTCCTTCCAACCAGTTTTCTTTTTATTCTGGCAGTCTGCAAGCTCCCAGTATGTCCCTGGCACTCACTGGGCTGGCCCTGCCAGGAGAGGTCACTGAGCAGTGATAAAGAATGTGGAATTAGTCTGTCCAGTTGCTGTGCACTAAACAAGACACTCCTCTTGTACACTTGATGGGTTTGATAAAATCGCTACTGGGTCACATTAACATAGGTTTTTACTATGCTAATAGCACACATGCCTAATTAAAATATTTTTGGAAGACCATGTGTTAGGGCCAGTGGAATCTCCTAATCTGCAAAAGAAGTAAGAAGCTCAAGAAATGTTTCCTTGAAATATTCTGTTCTATTTGGCAAATAAATATCACTGTCTTCTATAAGCCAAAACACAGTATTTTATAATTTAAGCTATTCACAGACTCCTATGCTTTGCGTGACACAAGGTACATTAAAAGCCTCATCTTCCTTCTAAAGCATGGTACAATTTTACATACACCCTGTAAATTACTGCAAAATCAACCAGGCTTGGGAGAGGTCCAGAAAAGTCAAGCTCCCTTGGAGAATGGGTGCTGGCGCAATTGCATCAGTCACATCTGCCTAAAGCTATTCTCTACTGTGTGGGGCAACCAAAGGAGGGAAAGGGCAGGACAGACACAGAGAACATTTTCTGCTTCTCTGTCCATGAGGTGGCACGTTTCATCAGGCTACTTCAACATCAGCCTAACATAGCTCCTTGCAGAAGCTTAAGAGGAGCAGAAGATCTTTAAGCACCAAGTCAGAGTGACTTGGTTTTTGAAGTTCATGCCCTGCATATGTATTCAGACATAGATACACAGCTTCTTCTCTATTATTTAGATTGTAGGATTGTAGGTCAGAATATGAACTGCAAATGGCTCCATCACCAAGATGAAAAAAACCCAAATCACACAAACAAAAAAAACCCACCCCAAAAAAACCACCACAAAACAAACAGAGAAGAGTGCAAACAGAAATACTGCTCTGGGATAAAGATCAGCCTGATAGGACACAAACTGCTAACTGCAAGGGTCCTTTCATAACTGACTTTTAAAAAAACCTTAAACCAGACTAAAAGCCTTCTCTAGTTTCTTCTACCAGCCAGTCACTTCTTTTCCCTCTCAAGTGTCCAGCTTCAGCTGCATTTTCTCTCTGGCCTTCCCACCAACATCTAACATCTTTCTTCCACTCAACATTGGGTAAGTAACTCAAATACCAGAGCAGATGACTCAGCAAAGGAGATGATGACTGGTTAACTGCATCTTGTGCCTTTGAAGAATCTGTCCACTTTTTCTGTATTTCATGTCCACAGTCATAAGGACATTTTGAGTAAGATGATTTTTTCGAGCATTTTTTTTTAATAGGTTGGATGTTCAGTGGCTCCAAAATAAACATTAAGTGGTACATCCTGACTTAAGTAACACTAAGCGCTTAAATTACTCTTAAGCATGTGTAGGCTATTCTTGTGCACCTGACCTCTTTCTCCCAAGCCTCCAACACACAGACTTTCAGATGTCCTTTAGTGAAGTCTCATTCTTCTGTCCTTTGTACAGTACAGAAACTGGCTGACAACTACTGCAAGGAATCCTGAATGTAGATGCAAATCGATGGGTGATGATTGACCTGTTGATCTCTGCAGGAGTTTTAAGCCTTAGTGAATAATGTGGATCGTGCCCAGGGTGGGAAATAAGAACCCACACACACAGTGGTTTTAGATAACACAAATTTTAATGCAGGATGGAGAAAGCAATTTTTATCTTGCTGCATTATTGTTATTGTTAATGACTTTAGTCTGTACTCATTTAGGTAAATGCCATTAATCAGATTAGCTGTCTACTTTTCATTAGTCTTTTGCTCAAATCCATTTGAAAACACTAAGATCAAAACTAATTATGTCTACTTGTTTTTACCCTACCCTAGCAACATTTATCTATGTGCTTGTATTTAGATGGTTCTCCACTGTAAAAGAATTCATGAAAATATTATATTGCAAGTAACATGGTAAATATAGCATTACAATGTCTTAATTCTGTTTGCTTAATTACTTCTTTAAGCTTCATGAAACCACACATCGTTGACGCTTTACAAACCTTTCACTTACCTTGGTAATTTATTTCAACTCCCTCTAAAATTATTTCCAGATTTCTCAGGCATAAACCCTCACAATTTGGCTATCAGTGCAGGTAATCGCTCTCTACCTCACCTCCCTGGTGTTGCTGCTAGTATGAACCAAAACCAGTACTGAGGTGAAAGCCAGTCACTCCAGTGCAGCTATACACTCTATCATACAACATCAGTGTACAGAATACTGTTCCTGACAGGATGAGAAATAAGAAGAAGGGGGAAATAAACTACGTTAAATACCCATTTTAGCTGTGTATGAAGTTAAGGAATAAATGTCTAGTCCTTTACTAATGCCATCCTGAAAAAGCACCTGTAGATTAACGAAGAGTTAGTAAACAACTGGATGGTACAAGTGTGCTATGGCCTGACTCTCTCTGCCTCCCTATTTCCAGATGCTCCTCCACAGCCAGCACAGCTAGAATGGCAGGCAGTGCATTGGTTTCCAGCTGGCATTACAAACTTCTGCAGCCTAGGATGCTCTGGCATTTCCAAACACAGCAGGCACCACACAGCTGCTCCCAAGTGACTGCTAGTATCACAAAAGAAGACACGTCTGTCAGATTAATGAAATGGCATCTAAATACTAAATACGAAGAAGCACAAGACTTGCTGCGAGACATCGAAGCATTCAGAGGAAGAGATCTGAACATGGGTGCACAAAGCATGGGGCCCCAACAATTAATCTTCATTAAGAAAGACTGACTTCATTTAGGTCATTATCTAGGGTGACATCCTGTTCCCCTTGACGTCAGTGGCAAAATTATTAATATAATGTCTCTACTAGGAAGAGAATAAGCACAGCCCAGATGATCCTGCATTAGTTTGGAGCCTTCTACTAGAGTTGCCCTATCTTGTGCTATATTGTACTTATGTGTATTAAATAATGTATATACAAAAAAGCTGTTAATTTTGTCAAAGAGATCAGACTTTACAAAATAGTCATTTAGATATCGAACTATTTAAATGGCAATTAATATAACCACGGCATTGCCAAAGACAGGTACTTCTTCGCTCCTAGCTAGCATCCTGCCTCATTCCCAAGGCTAGAAATCAGTGTACTTGGGCTTGGTACTGCAAGACAACCCCTGTGGGACACTGGAAAGCCAGTATTCCCCACAGGGGAGACAGAATTCACACCCACAGCAGAAATACTTCATCTAGCAAGACAGTATGAACCTGTGCCCATGTAAAGATACATATTTCAGAATATTACAATGATGATTTCCATTTATGAGGCAGGAAAAAAAAAGCCCTTCTAACTTTAGTCTAAGAATAAACAGGGAGCGGAAGAATGAGCACGCTTTTACAGTAGTATTAAAATTGCTAAAATAAAGGGGAAAAATATTTCCTGTTCTTCTGCAATCAACCCCTCCAAGTCTTCCAAATGCCTCGGGATACAATTTCATGTTTAGGAAATTTAAAAAGCATTCTCTTAAAAAACCTGATGTGTAATGGACATGTATTTCATTCCTTTTCTGACATTAGCTAATATGAATCACGTACAAAGGTATTGCCTAGCAAAATATTCATCCCTAACATACCCACTCTGTACTGAACTTTTTATACATCCCAAAACCAAACGTCCACAAGTTAGAAAGCTCCACTAAAATGCATAAAAATACATGTTCATATTTTCTTAATTTCTTACTTCAGCAAATATCAGTATTTTTGGAGGAATTTATCCAGAAACACCATGATTAGAGCCAGAAGGGGCCGAGTACTTTTTCTGGAGGTGCCAAAATGGAGACACAACACCTTAAAAAGCCTCGACACAACTGTAAAATTACAGTTGAAGTTTTGTTGGTCATTGTGTAAGCAGATTTTTGTGTATTTTTGTCAGTAAAAGAGAATTAAGACATATTGCAATACTCTGAATTTTGCTGTGGGTTGAAAGTACAAGCACAGCCATCAACCATGACTGCATGCAGTAACAAGTTGAACTGAAGTAATTAAACTGAGACCGCAGTAATGGGCTATACTACAAAAGCCAGCATTTTCATCAATCTCAACACAAGAGATCTGGGATAGCCTGGGTTCAGAGAAGAACTCCTATCCCTTTTATCACTTCACGTACTGTGTATTTTGAGAGGTTGGTCCTATGTCTTTCTGAAGTGTTAAAATAGTTTCCCGCTTCAGCAGGAACAACATGAACTCTGCAAGCTAACGGCAGCTGACCGAAAAATCAAATACAATAGCTGCATGAGTATTATTTTTAGTGGCAAAGCTTTCTTAAGTAGACCCCGCTCCAGCTTCTGCAACCAACACAAACGTGCTCCCAACAGCCCTCAATGTTCAGCTGCTTGTGAAGCTGAATGAGGAACCACAGCCCCTGATACACTGAAGAATGGCATGTCCTCTCATGTCCTCTTTTGAGTTTTGCTGTGCCGTAAATCATGGAAAAGGTGGGCTCTGTCCCGAGGACAACCTTTGCTGCATACTGCAACCTGCAGTATCCATTCATGCCATCCAATCATGTTACACTCTTACTAAATTTACAGATTTCCAATGAGATTTTGAATATGAAATAGTGCTCTTTCTCCTAAGCCTAAGGAGACTAATGTTAAGCATATGAAAACATAAGGCCAAAACTATATGCAAAATGCTTTTAAACAATTTGGATTAAACAAATATAATCATACATCCTATTTGTAGCTTTACTGGTCCTGAAATAGTACATAATGCCCCAGTTAAACAATAAGGATCTCTGCTAGCACAGCACAGAAGTTAACCGTTTCTGCATCCAATAATAAGTATTAATGTGACTGCAGCCAAAGCTTTGAACAGGTAGGAGTGGCATCTATTTCTATTATGTTCAGTATAAAAGAAAAAATTGCAACATTTTAGAAAGCAGTAAATAATCTACTATTTGAAAGAGAGTATGCATGTGAGAGAGCACACACTGTCATTTCCAAGCATGCAAAAATTGTCAGCCTGAGTATTGTATACAAGGCTAAAAATATATCTTTGAGTACTTTAGTTTATACCTCCTGGATTTTAAGCTTTTAAGATATATTACCCGACTTGAGCATACCGTCAGAATTTCATCATGAAGTAAAATAAAATAATTAATTCCATGACTCCAAGAACTGGGATTTGACTAATAGTAAAGCTTTTAATTCAATACAAACCCCTATTCTTATTGTTTCAAGCATTTCAAACCAGTATTTTCTATAAACTGGTATTACTTACAGAAAGGGGTTTGGTCTAAGGAAAATGAGATCTGTTGCACATGTGGAAAACAGCCATTCTGAGTGCCTACATACCAGGTCTGGTTGGAAAACAATTCTAGAGTTTTTTTTCTTCTTTGAGGGGGGGAGTCAGCATGGGTGTGATTTAGTCGATAGGAACAAAATGCAAGACATCTCCAAGTATTTACATTTGGAAGCACAGTGCGAGCTCTCAGTTACCCAGCTAAGACACAGGGGACTCAGGAGAGGTCTGTACTACCTGGCTTAGAGCAAGAGCTTGAACCAGGCTTTACTCCACCCCAGACAAATGCCCTAATCAGGAGGCTACTGACTACTGTAACATTTACCCTCACTACTATATCAAACCTTGCTAGAGATTCTCAGCTCCTTCCAGAACGACCTGCAAACTCATAATGTGAATGGCTACTCTCAGAGCTGACTTGGACACCTCCAACGGTGACTACCCACTCTGTACTGTGGCTGTGCACGCTCTTCTCATGCACATCCTCTCTTTCACAACCTGGGCTGAAAGAAAGGTGTTGTAGGAACCTTTTTCTTATTTAAGGAATTTGTCTTCGAGTCATGAGCTTGTATCACCAGCCAGCAGCGTTGCAGGTGTTAGCTACACAGAGTAGGCATGCCGCTAGGAGGCAGGGACAGGCACATTTCAAACATGCAGAAAGTAAGCAATTAGCATTTAGGGATTAGGAGTTCTCACTTCATTTGCTAAAAAATCACTCTACACTTCCATTTTGGTTTTATCACTTTCACACTATGTTCACGCATGCAAACACTACCCTGTCGCACACACTGATGTCAGGCGGCCTGGGAAAAGTCTGTACCACTAAGTGAGTTGAAGTGCCCCGCCAATCTACTCCCGTTTATTGGGATTGTGTTTCTTGCTTTCTTTTGTTTGTTTAAGATCTTGGACATCAAATTCCACTCACATCGGTGGCTGTTTTGATAACTCTGTCGCTCTCCTGAAGACCCTGCAAAGACAATTCTCTATGGAAAAGTTCAGAAAATACAGAAAGTCTAATAATTAGGGAAAATATTGTGAGTACAAAGAGGTGGCTTTGCACTAACTAGTATCATTACTTTTCATCTATGTAATTACTTTTCCTCTGTTTTCTATGTATTGAAACCATGCATGTTCTCTTCTTGCAATGCACAGCAAAGGACAATATTTCAGCTTATTGAGAAGCACTACTTCAGCATTTCTTATAAAAAATATCCTGTTTGCACACATGAATCTGCTGATTTGGCCATTAAGTTAAATACCAAACAAGAGTTTAAATATTTTCCAAGAAACCACCTCAGCTATGCTGGAACTATATAAACTGCTCTGAATAGATATAGAGCTATAGGCTGGATTGATGGACCACTGTACATACCTGGAAAGCCTACTGAAGAGCACCTTGATGCTCACCGTTGTCTATTAACATGTAGGCTCGCTAAAAACGTGGCATTCCAAAGCAAGAAATGTACAATGGATCCATACAAATAAAACCACTGTGCTGCAACATCAGTTTTCAGGAGAAAGGTACATTTTGTAAACTGCCCCTGCCAACTGAGGCACCCCAAGTTCCAACTGTGTGCCTGCCAGACAGTCCATGACTTCCTTCTTTGTTTTTAAGCAGCACATTTACTTTGGACAGAGAAAGGGAAAAATAGCCTATAAAGTTCCCACTGTTATGAAAAACAGAAACAATTGCTAGAGTTACAAGCTCCTCATGGACCCAGCCAGAAGATGAACAGCTCTTCGTCTCTACTTTCTTCTACACAGCTAACTCAAATTTAAAAATACAACAATAACACAGTCATGGCCATAAAACCTGACGCTTACAGAAACTGTTATTTGCCAAACTGAACCTATGCAGCTGCAGCTGTCATGCCATCAGCTTTCAAAACCCCTTTACCCTCAGCATATTTTGTCACAACTGCCCAGGTTATATCCCCTTCATGAACAGAGCATACAGAAAAGGATAAACGTGTCACCACAGACTTCAAAGCAAGCCACCTGACAAAGCCGCTCAAACACGAATCAACCTAATTATGCAGTTTGGTTTCGAAATGTTAATGCCACTTCTCATTCCGTAGCTTCATTCCTCTTGGTCCAACTACGAAAATGGGCAAGGTCATGAAACTGGTCTGAAAATAAACAGTATTTGAGGACTCTCAATTTGTCAATGGATCTCCAGAGCCTGGTAAGTGGTCAGCAGTGCCAGCTTTTTCCTCCACTGAATCAAAGCTGTTCTCTTTTCTTCAAATTTAGCTAAAGCACGAAAAAATTAAACCCAATGTCACCGTGAGCACCACATTCAGCACATGTTCTCCATCACGCTTATCTCTAGCCCACTACATACGAGATTATTCGGTTTCGTTACCCATTAACTAAATTCTCTTGTGTCTTCAGTGTCCTTTAGTATTTGATCAAACCAGATTTGAATTAAGGACCTGGATCCAACTATGTCACTTCATAAAATGAGAATAAGGTAAGAATAACATCATTGACCTGAAGCCGTGTACCGAGCATCTGAGAGCAAGCCCAGCTGGAGCAGCTGTGACTCCCAGGACACCTTTTGCTGCCAGATGTCATGAATCTTAAAGGGGAAAAAATGATCTTTTCATTTCTCCACTTCACGGCAAGCTCAGTCACGTGGACAAGACGGATAAGTCGTGACTGAGTTCCCTGCTTGCTACTCCAGGGGACATGTTCTGAGACAGTGCAAGGAGTGGTAAGGAAGGGGCAGGTCTCCCCTCAAAAAGCCTTCTCCCCTGTGGCTGTGCAAGCTCAAAACCAACTGTAACTGCCTAAACTCTCCCTATCAGGAGTAGCTGAAAGAGTGCTGGATGCAGTTGCTGCGGCACCTTGGGAGCACAGTGAGGAGCACTCAGCGGTTTCTGCCTAACCTTCTCAGGCAGTTAGTTTGGAGCTTTTTAAAACACCTTTGAAAACCTACTCAAGCAGGCAGGCCAGCTTTAATTATAACATGGTTTTGACAACAGCAACACAGAGACTGAGCATTTTACACAGTTTGCTAGGGCAAAAAAATCCTTGATAAAGGCGCTGCTTCATAAATAATGTCTGTCATGTTCAGAGTCCCCATACACAACGCTGTCATCTATAGTGTGTGGGCAGGGAGCGTAGGAAATTTGTGAAAAACAAACAGTGAATCACCAATGATTTTAATGGCAGCTCTGCCCTATGTGGCATTTCACCAAGTCATCGTTCAGTGACAACTTTGTTTCTCAGCTGGCATGACTTAGCACTTGAACAGATTGCTCACAGAACAGGAGAAACCATGGGCTAGCATTCATGGCAATGGCAAGGGAGATTATGTAAAGGTTTTTTTTTTTTTTTTTTTTTTTTTTTTTTTTTTTCATATATCCACCTAGATGCTTCGTGCACCTCCAAATCAAGGTAGGCTGAAGAGCCTGCCACCTGCCAGGGTACGAGAGGCTGTGCTCACAGCTTGGAAATGCATGCAGCCCTTCGTGGCTTGACATCTTGGCCGCCAGTGCCTGCCTGGTAGCAGCAAACACAGACATTGGTTGTCCCTAATTCCGGAGCCTTATCCAATGCCTAGGGAAATCAATGCACAGGCCTCAGCATTTTCAGTGCCTTTTAGATCAGACATCAAATCCTCCAGTCATGCAGCTCCTCACCTCCATTTCCAGCCTCTTTCCACTTCACTACCCAGCGCTGAGCAGTGCTAAGGACAGCCAGCATGTTGCACACTAAGCATCATACCATACAAGATTTCCAGGGGCAAAAAAACTGTTAGCTGCAAAGAGAGCTAAATAACCTTCTCAGAAAAGTACTGCCATTGACTGTGCTTACATCCCAACACAAACCCAGGGCACTGAAGTCGGATTTATCTCTCCTCATCAAAATGCTGTAGCCAGAGATCGGTGTCCTGCTAGTCATCTCGTAATTACGCTGTACATTTGTAGTTCTTGCAATCTTTCTTTAAAAATAAGTTTCATCAGCCCATATACCCCTTGTGCCATTATTCTTTGAGTTTCCTCTGATGACCACAACTCTGTTATTTATATAACTGGAAATGGCAATGTGCTCCTTCATAAACCCGCTCACTCGAACCATGTGATGAAGAACTGCCATTTCCAGGCTCTGCATAGCAGCTACCCTGCAAGCAAAGAATCTAAAAACCACCAACATTTTTTGGTGGCCTGCAGAAAGATAAAATAAGGTGGCTGTGAGGAATCTAACTAGTCTGCCCCCCTTGTATTTATGAGCTCCAGACAAGGTTATGTTCCTTTACCTTAGATGAAACATGTAGAACTATATTGGAACTATTTATTGGAACTATAGGTTCCAATTCCTATTTATTGGAACTACAGGTTGACAGGAAGGGTTTCCTTCTCAGAAACTGAGGAGTCCAGCATTACTTGTGGAGTTCTGCTTTGAACTGGGGTTCTTCAGGTTATTTAGTAGTTAACAGTGTTCTTTGCAAAAAAATCAGGGTCCTTTGGGGTACGCTGTCTACACCTAGATGATCTTATTTTTCTATCATTTCTATTAGCTACCAGTACATCTGGGGAATTACTTTTCCCCATTTCAAACTACTGTTTTCAGTAATACACAGCTTTATATTTACAAATATGCTATTCAGGATGGAATGTTATAATACATGTTCACAGTTTATGAAGAGGTTATATAAAATATACCCTATCAGCAAAAAAATAGAAGAAAATTAACTTCTGTTGTCTACTTTGGATTCATTTCTTCCCAGAGCACTCAAAAATACTCACCTCTAAACTGAGCTTGGCCTAAACTCTCACTGAGAAACTGGTTAAGTGATTCTGATATTGTGACTTCATCATTCACAGATAAGCAGTATGGGACTTTTAATTTGTTTCTTAATTATGCAAAATTCCAAGGACTTGACTCTCACTCTGGAAAGGCACAGGATTAGGAGAACTGAATTAGCAGGCAGCTGAGAATTCCTCTGGCTGATCTCTTATTACACCAAGGACCAATGCTGGCCACCAAAGCCTCATGGGACTGTCAAGAATAGCTTCAGAAACAGAATTGACCTAAAATTTCATTTTTTCAGTGGAAAAAGTCAGGGTTTTGTCTTAAAAAATACTCATGAAAGATAAGTTTTCTGTGGAAAAAAATGATGACTTGGTAAAAAAGTTTGCAGCAAAGAAAGATCTTTTCAGTCTAAAACACTCTGCTGTGCCTCACGGGACCTGCAATTCAAGCGCCTTACGTGCTTGGCTGCCTTTCCCCTCGCGAGCATGGGTTCCTGTGACACTTCTTCCTTCACCTCCAGGGATGGCACTGCACTGTGAAAGTCCCTTATGGCACATTAAAAAGAACCTGGCATATAAAACCCCCCTGCAGAATAGCTTCCAGGAGACATGGCAGAGCTATTTTGAATAAAAACACATTCAATTTTTGTATTTCCACAATAAGTAATTGAAACATGCTGATTACTTTTGTCTTTCCTGGATTCCTTTTGAACTATACTGGGGAGCCCTAGAGATAGACTGGACATCCACAGTCATGCAAAGTTATATGCATTAAGCTCAGGTGATACAGTTCACTCAAAACCAAAAATAAGTAAGAGAAGTACAACAACCTCTATTAGATTTATGCTTGATGTGATCCTAAAACCTGTGAAAATACAGAACCAGTAGCAAGTTGCATATGCAAAAAAGGCACTTATAATTAGATCTGAGCTGTCTGGTCCAGTAAACACAAAACACCTTTGTCTGCTCCAGAAACCGTCTGCCTGTGCCCCACAAACTCTAAAAAGCAGAAAGCAAATAAAAACCAATTAAATGTATTTAACTTGGGGGTTTTTATCTCATGATTTTAAGTGTTACCTATTACCAGAAACTGATGACTCCAGAAGAGATGATGTAAGCATTCTGACAAGTTATATTAAGCTCTAATAAAAGCCCATACAATGAGACAGATTAAGAGAGACTGTGCAGCACCATCCCTGTTTCTAGCAAAGGAAAACCCTGGAAAAAGTTGCAGAGACTTTGGTAAGCTGATGGAGAGTTGAAAGGCGATCCTGCAGGAACCAACGCTGGGTTTGCTCTGACATGCTAGTGCTGCTGCTGCAATCTCTTCATAGCAGAAGAAGAGGATGCCCTGTTTTTTCCTCGAAGACTTTTGAAAGCAGTCAATCATATTCTGAGTCACTGTAATATTCTGAAAAGCCCACTTTACAGCTTTGCTTTTATGAAAGCCATACAGCAGATTTTCCCTTTATTGAAGTTCTAAAATCCACGTGTGACAAGCAGCATTAGGTACAGCCCACACCTCACCAGTCATTGAATCCCAAGGGCAAACTCCCATCTTTGGGCATGTTTAGATTTCTCGCCGGCAGAAAGCAGAGCGTACACAGAACTACACATTCAAAGGAAGTTTTGGAAAATGATGCACTAGATTTTAAAGAGTATTTGGTGAAAAGAGGGGACAGCAAGGACCTCATCCAGCTCTCGGAGCAAGAAGCACAGCCAGGGAGAAGCTTGCAGCAGCTCCCTGCGTGCACAACCAAGGCTCCAAGTCCTGTTTCTGAAAGTTAAAAGCTTAAAGGGCATAGGCCCTCTTCCCAAAGCATTTGAAAAGACGTCTCCATCCACAGTCTCCAAACGAAAGACATAAACTCAGAGGCAGACTGAAAACCTATTTTTAGATGAATGAACAGCATGAAAGCTTTCCAATGTCCTCTTCTTACCCCTCTCTTCTATTTCTTCTCTTCCCCTCCCTTTGCCCCATACACTTTTGTTGGTGACGACCAAATGCTTCCTGCTCCTATTTAAAATTTTTAATGGCAATCTAGCAGACATCCCTGATTCAATTATTTTAATCTGTCTGTGTTAAGTGGCCACAGCAGCTGTTCACCTCTTCTTATGGACATTATTAATACTGTCATTAAAATATACATTAGTCAGCTGAAAGATCCATATAAACCTCTTCAAATTTTACTTTTCATTATTGATTGAGGAAAGTACTTAGTGAAAAAAGGACAAACCAGAAGTGTGGGTTTTAAGACCCAGTACGAAGCTCTTGCTAAAAAAAAGGCATGCAGACACAGGAAGTTGAAAGAGCTTTCACTGCAATACCCTTGTAAAAATCAACAATTGCTTGCCAGGTTACACTCGCCTCTGGGTCTTACACTATTGCCATATGAAGAGCTCCCCATCCCACAGACATGTAGCAGCACAGCATATTGCTTTCGAACTTTTATCAAACTCTACTGACATCGAAATATCACAGCATTTCAGCTTACTGTCAAAGATTTCTGGTAACAGAGAGCAAATTCATTTTGAGGATTATGGGAGCTAAAGAGTTCTTATCTGCATTATGCCCTCTAATGACCTAAAGGAGATTATTTGATACAGCTCGTTAATAATCACAAAGTTTATTCAAGGGAAATTCAAGGCATAAGCCTGTATTTTGAAATAAGAGAGATTATACACTTGAGTATCATTGCAACGTGCTTCTAATAGGCTGTGGGCGAATTTTACTTGATCGCCTTAGACGTGCTCTTTGTTCTCCGGATCCCCAGGCATCTTCTCCAGGAGCTGCTGTGCTGGGGGGTCTGCCATGTGCCAACCTCCTTTGGAAGTTACACTCACATGCTTTAATATAATTACACACACGTTCTCACATAAGGGTCCAGATCTTCAGAACAGTCACCCTGGCAGAGCAGCAGGACTTCACAAGCTTAGCTGCCATATGACGATTTCCATTAGCTGAAGTTATGGCTATTTGTTCAGAACCAGAGAAGGACAGAAAAAAACCTGATACAAATAAAGCTCTTTAAGAGCCTTTACTCAGGTCTGAAGAATTCAACAGCTGCATCCCATTGAAAAAATGGAACAGAATAAATATCCTCAGCTACAAGAATGACTTTCCAGGGGCCGAGTTGAAAACTGGGTACACTTCTGAAAGATGACATTGATTTTAAAGGCATTTGTAACACTCTCACATTTCACAGTATTTTTACAACTTAACTTTGTGATATTTGGTATTTGCTTTAAAGCTTTATCTCCAGGAGGTATGTAAAAGTACAGGCAGATCTCAGTGTATGTATTTATGCAGGGAATACATAAGGAATACATAAAGCTCCAGCCATGCAGAGAGAAGCCTGCAGGTGTGCTCTCTGTGCTTTTGGAAAGTGAGAACCTGAGAAAAGGAACTCACATACTTTTTAATTCCATCTGATGGTTTTAAAGTAATTTTCATGACTCTGCTTTCCTTGGGACCCGAGTGGCTCTTCCTTTGAAGCATGCAGCTAGAATTCCTGGCATTAGGAAAACTGTGGGCAGCTGCCCAAGCTGCTCCTTCCCCAGGGGTAACTGGGCTGTGGCAGGATGGAGCCGGCACATTTCTGCTGGTGGCAGGTAACTAGAGTAACATCATCTTGATTGCTCTCATCCCTGTCTGACCTTCGTATTTGAGTCCCTAGTTATCTGCGCAATGCAAATTGAAATTTGCCTTAATAGTATTTTCTCCTAATACAGCTCTGGGCCATCCAGAAGTATTCAGTATCTTACAGGACTGACACAATTCATGAAATAGAGGACCCTGGCTGAATAAATTATATACACTGTATATAGGGATGTTTTGGTAAAGATGGATACAAATACCCAATAATGCCTGCAGATGGAAACTGAGGGAATAATAAAGAATGAAGCATCTGTTAAATGTGTAACTTCATGTTTATCATTCCATAGGAGGCTACTTCCCTTAGACTTCTCCATTCAAACTCTCCAGTGAATAAACATTTAACATGCTTTTCCTCCATGACTTCTCACACAGCACAGAATTAACAAAAGAACATGTTACTGCTGTTACTACTTTTATTATCACCCATGCATCATTCATTACAGAATGAATTAGCTTATCCCTGAGGAAACAACTTAAGACTTTGTGAAGTTTTACCCTTTCCATTTGACAGCGCAATTAAAGCCAACTATGGCAAAAGTGCTGAGTAATTACAGATGTTTCAAATGCTGACAGATGAGCTATGGTATAGACCAGACCTACAGTGGGATTGCTTTCAAAATACAGGCATCTCTAACTAAACACTCCAAATACCACTTCCAACCAGCGGGGAGAAACAGAACTTTTGGGGAAGCAAGTAATTTCATTTGGTTTACAGAGATAAGAATGAAACTCCAGAAATGCCTTTCCCCACTTCTTCCCTTCGCATTTGTTCAGCTACAGCCCCTCCCGTGGTCCCCTGAAACAAGTGGCTTTGACCAAGCTCAGCTGAACCACTATCACTGCACAAACCCATCCTTACAGAATACAGACCATGCCCCAGATGACGCTGCGGCCCTTGCACTGTTCAGAAAATAACTTAAGGTCATTCTTCATTTTATTAATTTCATGCCCAGCAGAGAACGTCGGCTGCAGAAGAACCTGCCTTTGCTTAGTTCATTGCCTGCTGTAATTCCCTCAAGTCCAATTGCCATTTTTAGCAATGGGGCTGGGTGGAGCGTCCCTGGGAAGAAGGAGATCACAGGCTGCATTCTTCAGCTGCTGAAAGAGTCTATTCCCCTAGGAACTGGGTACACGCTGTGCTATTATGGAACAAACGACAGTCAGTTGCAATTTTCAATTCTACTACTACTGGTTTTCAACTAGTTTGGTGCCAACCTCTACAAGAACAGTTTCTAGCACTACAAAAATTTACCCTGAAAATCGTCCCAATGGGTTCTGTTACTAAGGTTGCGAACTCCCACAAAAATGAATGGCAGATTTGCAGTAACTTCACTGAAAGTAGGATCATGGGGTTTTTTTCCCCTGCAGTACAGAGGATAAAATGCCAGATGAAGCAATAATATACTCATCATAAACACTCGTGTTGAACTTAAGAGTTGCAATGCATTGTGGTGTTACATAACTAACAGTGAGTATTAGAAACTAATATAAATTAATAATATCTTAACCTTCCCTGCCTTTTACTGTCTTCTCTCAAAAAAACATCCGTAACTCAAAACAGGAAAAGAGCTAGAGCTCTTTCAAGTCCATTAGGGACTTGGTTATTGCCAGCCTGTCCTATACAGAAGGTATTCAGGCTACAGCAGATTACATAGAGAAGAATGTAATAGAGAAAATGCAAAGAGCATCCACAGACTGCAATGATATAGTTAACGTTGTCCTCCCACATCTTCTCCAAAATGTTAAAACTGCCTTCTATCTGAAAGCAAACCAGAAGACAATAGTACAAATACCATCCACAGTTCACACTTCCAAGAGTTCTGTCTTTAAAAGCAAATAAACTCTTAAGTTGTTCTTTCCAAAACAAGCTCCATTTTTTTTTACTAGTTAATAATTACAGAAGAATTTTCTCAAGTTTCTTGATGGTGGGAAAGAGAAGTACAGTTAGAGTATTATTTTCTAGTAGAGAATTGAAATAACACTTTTTCCAGATTTCCAGAGATGTTCAGTGGAAAAATGCTCAGTATCCTGAAACACTTCTCTGGAAATTAATTTCACTCTTTCCTTCCCATATAGTCGTTTATGGACGTGCAGAAAAGAACACAATAAAACAATATTCAGTCTTTAAAAGCACGTTGAAACTTTCATTTCTGACATCTGAAATGTCTATCTGTGAGGACCAATTTTATTATACAGTATTCCAAGCCAATAAAGATTTTCTACCAACCTAGAAAATCTTAAGAGTTTTTTAATATTGTTTCCTAGCATTGTTCCCAATGATAATCAAAAAGTTCTACTTGGATTAGCTGTTATATACAAACAGTTGCATAACAAAGAGAGGAGTAAACTCCTGTACCCAAGCCTTAAGCTCTAAGGAGAAAGACTAAGATGCCAACTATTAAAGTGTGACCGCATGTCTAAGGTTCTCATTTATTTTCAATTCTTCTGGTAGTTGCAGAATTAATTCTAAGAGCCATCCATCACATCTCCTGTTAAAGATGTCTTTACAAAAAGTGACTACTTGTTTTTTCACTGTACCATGGGTGAGAGGATAAGAAGCATTTCAGACTGTGGAAGATAAACAGCTTTTATAAGTTTAGACTACCTAGATAAAAACTTTCTCAGAAACCTAGGAGAGAGAGAGGGCAGGAGGGGGCAGAATGAAGGGGAAAGGAGGGGGAAGAGACACTGACCACTGACTCAGCTCATTTATCTCATTGGAGAAGAGAGCCAGGTTATGTTCCAACCTAGCTAATAATTTCAACCGTAGCACCTCACACAACCAAAGTTCCCCTTGTGTTTTGCAATAGGAACTAACATGATAAATGTTACTGAACTTAGCAGTGAGCTAACCATCCATCCCACCACATCGTCACTGTCACTGCAAGAGACAAACAGCTCCTCTCCAGCAGGAGAGCTGGCCAAGGCGGGTCTGCAGCCACAGCCTTCAGCTCAACCCACTGTCCTTCCCCTTAAAGGTGCTCATCTCCATCCTTGGGACTCAGGAGTCAGCTGAGGGGAAAGTCGTGAACGCACTCAGTCCACCTCAGTTGTCACCAGTTTTAGGTTTCTAACCATGTTTTCATATTTTTTTCTTCAATGTTTTTCTCCAGTCCCACTGTTCTGTGGTCACTACTCCCCCTTCAGCCCTGCAGGACTGCACAAAAAGGAAACCTACTGCTGTACAAAACAAACGAGAAACTAAACACCTATTAACATCACAAAAGAATACAACAATAAATCAGAGGGATGAGGAGGGAAAAGGACTGTCATTTATCTTCTGCTTAATAGCGCTTCTGTATTACAGCACATGTGGTATTTCAAACGCAGTACTATCTTAAAGATGATCGCCCCTCATAAACTGCGTGTTCCCTTTTAACCCATAAGTCATCTAAGCTGTGGCGAATTACTTGAGGTTGTTCCTGAAAATGGCTGTCCAATCTGTATCCCACTGGCCACGCTGCGACCTGAGGGATGACTCTATCCTGTTCCCAAACACTTCTGTCATCAAATAGCACAGCCCCTCACAGCAGACACCTATTCTATTGTATAATGTAGCCCTGGGCTGGCCACGCAGACGTGTTCTAGACATCACCACTGACTGCCTTTGCAAACCCCCCCAAAAAATAATAAATAATGTTTGTACAATTTTTTTCTTTGCCCTTACTAACACAAGATGCACAAAAAGCTTTTGATAGTCTACTGATCTGTGTACGTACAGCTGCTTATGTTTACATTATGCTGGCATAAAATCAGCACAATTATGCTTGAAATAAATACAGGGACATTTTTTTACAACAAAATGCTTGAAAGGTCAGCTTGTAGTACACTGCTGGTGAAGAAAACACATTATTAATCAGGATGTTACAGCATGTTTTTATTTGAGCATCTTGTTTTATAACTTAGGACCCAGACTTTGAATGTAAAAATTACACTGAGTGTTTGTTTTCCACTGACCTTACCACCAGATTTGCTCAATCCAGTTTGAATTAATAAGGCTATTAAATCAGTTAGCATTTGTCCTGTCACAGCAAGAATCTGCTCCTTCACTCTCAGAGATGCTACAGACCTTCTCACAGACTTTTATTTGTATAGAAGATATCTTTTGTACAAATACATATCTTCTGCATAGAAGATAAACTCCAGAGAACAGATATTTACCTGGCCAATTGCACTGTGATACTACCTAAAGCCAAGGATGGAGAATTTATTAGGTCTGCTGACAGCCACCATAGATCTTCAAACTCCACAAGCCAAGACACATTCATCTAAGCCATCTTGTGGGCTATGTTGGATCTAGACCTGTTTTCTAAATCTTGGACTCTGCCTCCCCACTAAAACAGCCCAAGGGAAACCAGTGCGGCACACAGACACAGCTGGGACTCTGCAGAAGCTGTAAGGATTTTTTGCCAGCAAGGATATTAATGTAAAATTTGGAAGTAGATGTGTGTTAGCGTGCATATTCATATCTGTAATGCAATAGTGGTTTGAGAAAAAAATACCATACATTTTGAAGAGTTAATTATCAAAATAGTATTAATGGAATGAGACTACTCAGTTACAGGTTGAAAAGCAGGAAAAAAGACTACTGCAAAGATGAGGACCTTGTAACTTTCTCCTATGCCCCCCACTTCCCACCTGGGCTGTTACTGTATGCCTCTAGGTGAGCTCGGGCAGCCTGCAAGATTCCCACTGTACCCTGCTAATGCATAAGCAAACAAACTAAAAGAACAACAACAAAATAAACCTACTGAAAGTCATAACACATTGTAACAAATTATTACCTGTTTTATTTTGCTACATATTTAACAAGTTTCCATAGAAAGGTGGCAACCAGGCCTGAGCATAGAGGTATGTAGGATGCAGTTACCTGGTCTTTTTCAAGGTGGAGGGTTTTCCCATGGGTTAACAGCTAACCTCACCTTGCTAGTGCTACCGTGATAGTAAATATCCCCCACTGTTCTTGTTTGTACAACACTGCTCTCTGAAGATTTTAGGAAGGTGTGTAAGTGCTGGTGGAGAGAGACGCCACTGTCCCCAAAGGAGGTGTCAATCCTGACTGAAGAGCAAGCGCGGCTTTATGTACATCAATGGCGGATGCTTACAGTTTGCAAATATTTTACTTACATCTTATGTAAAGCTGTCACTACACTTAATGGGACACACTAGGCCTTGCTCTAGACAGTGCTGATGGGGAAGCTGTGGGGTCTTACCAAGGCTCCCATCTGACCACCCCACGCGGGTTTCTTTGCAGGGAGGGGGCTGGTGTGGAGGCAGGACCCATGCATGGTCTGGGCCTGGGAGCTGAGACATGACCTTGGCCTGGTGGTACAGCAGCAGCTACGCATGTGAAGGGAGAAGGCATACATTTCTGGAGTCAAGAAGCATGTATGTAATCAAGGTTATGCAGCTGAACAAGTGACCACACATCAAAAGCAGTGCAATTACTACCCGTGTTAGCACTGTTAACTTGCAGTTAATGAATGACACCATGTGCTAGCTTATGAATGTGATGAAAGTTTAAATTAATATATTTACAAAGCACTTTACCAGTTGAAGAGCCCACATATGGTTAGCTACCTTAGCTCAGACATCTGCTAATCTTCAGCAGCCCTGGGATGTTCCTGATATCATGGCTTATCACTGCTAGTAAGGACAGTTGACCAAGATCATAGGTACTCTCGCTCAGGGCTCAGGCTGAGCGCTAAGGAGTTATGCCATTTCAGCTCAGGATGGAGAAACTACAAGCCCAGAACTGGACGCTGAAGTTCGTATTTGCAAACTACAGGTGCCTAGGCTCATGCCTGGGCAGCGACCCAGCTGGCAGGGAAGAGCCTTAATCCACACAGTTAAACTGCCTCCCTCTCCAAAGTGGCCACATCCAAATGGTCTGTCATGAATAATCCCTGGCCTGTGCTAACTCTACACTCAGGAACTTTCAGACATTTGGCCTGGACCTAAGCTACATCAGAGACATTGGTGATAACCCAACAGCACAGATGATCAAGCCCCAGCACTGGAGGATGCTCTCTGACGTCATTCAATCTCTCCATGTAGACATGGCCAAAGAGAGCACAGCAGGAGGTAGAAAGGCAGATGCACCTGCAGTCATGGCATTTACATATCTTTAAGAAAGTTACTTACATTCTGCAATATGCCCTAAGTGAGAGAAGACATGAATGTACTGTCAAGAGTAAAGCAAGGGGAGAGAGAGAGAAGCATCTCCTTGGTTTTCTTTCTGCTTCCATGGTTGTGCTAGACTTGCGCTGCCTGCTGCCTGACCTTGGGAATGCAAAAAGAGATTCTTGCCCATGACTGACCAGGTCAATTCTTCAAACTTGTACAAAAAAGGTAATATTATACTTAGCTTTGTCAGGAAAAATAAAACACAATGGTATTATTTCTGTGAGAGTGAACTTGTGTGTATACCATGTAGTAGCAAAGTTTTAACTAACGACAAAAAATAACTAACATTTATCATTAATATCAATACAATTAATTAACATTTACCCATGTTAGGCAACTCTTCCCAAGGTACTCTCAGTCCTGCTGACAGGGTCACACTACTCTTAAAACTAGCACCAAGCGTCACCTGAGCTTCATCTAGATTACGGTCAAATGACAGAAGACTCAATGTAACCCAAATCAGGCAAGTCTGTTTCTACAAAGCTGATTTATACATTTGTTATCATTTGATTCTGTATTCTTACAAAGGGAACAGTGGGGCTGCCTCTCTAAATTGTACGCTCCGGTTAAAGACAGATGAAGTTAGTAGTATTATTTGCAGACAGTGGTAAGTACTTCTTTCACCCACTCGCCAACCCACACCGCAGCCAGTGGGACTTTATGCCCAAGCAGTTACGCACAAGATGACTTGGGCTGTTTGATGGCAGCCAAATTGGTAAATCTCTCAAAATACAAAGAATATCTTTCTTTTGGCCACCCCATTTTATTCAACTTGCAACACATTTGGCTGTTCACAGTCCTTAGCTCTGCAAGAGCATGGTAGCAGTGCTCTGCTCATTGTACATTTTAAACCAGATTTTTCAGCTCAGTATATTCTTTTATTTTTTTCTATTTTCATGCCTGCACAATTCTTCTGATACCAGAACAAAAAAAAAAAAAACATGAAGGACTTGTTCTGACACAATGGGGTCCCTGATGGCTACAGTTTCCCAGTTCCCAAGAGGAGCTCCCACTGTCTCTGAGAGCCCCTCTCTCCTGTTCTCCTGGGACAAGAGAACTGTTTGACATTTTCCTCAACTTCCAAAAGGCAAAGGAAATAAGCAGGCCTATGACCCACCAGATTTATTTTTCTACTTTGAGAAGCATAAGAAGGAGTTGTTGCTGCCTATTTAATCTTTTTCCTTCAGCCCAGAGAAAATGATCTTTCCAAAGGAAAAGAGCTATTCTCCCCACTCCTTGGCAGGATAGAAGGTGATCACATTGCTCCTTGAGAAGCAACATCAGAAGGGATATTCTCACCTCCACAAGAAAGCAAAGGGGATCAAGGGTGTTTAAAACACTAACAGGCTCTGTGTAAGTGAGGCAGAGCAGGAACTTTAGGCTGGATAAGGATTTTCTTTAGAGTTTAGATCTGCCAGCACAAAAAGGTCCTTGTCATTTCCCTGTCAGTTAATGCAGATGAGCATTTTTCACTCCGTGATTTTACCTCAGCTAACTACTGTCCAACCAAACTACTGTTCAACCCTTTCTTCTCCTACTTAATGCAGAACATCAACTTCTAATTAAAGAATGCTCACAGAACATGGAAATTATGAGCCATAGAAAATACTTGGGTTGACTTACACTACTATTGAATTTTATTTTTCATGGTAGGAAAAGACAATTTTAACCTACTATGCCTTACTCAGCATTTCTGCAATGTTCTTCCTCACTGAGACTTTAATAAGATTAATGGTAATAAAACTGAAAACACCACTTAAAAATTAGTGCATTAGCCTAACTTCTATCACCATAAAAATCGTGGATTCTTTTGTCCTGAAACTTCAGACCAGGACAGCAGAAACACCATGTCTGGCTGGCAAAATACATACCAAAATACTTCAGAAGCCAAGAGCTTTATACATCAAAATTGAAATTTTAGTCATACAATTTTGTTTTCTGAATATTATCAAACCACACAGTTAAGTTAAGCTTGTTTTCATGACCTGACAGAGTACTACTAGCACAGGAAATGACCTAAATTGGCTTATTGTAAGAAAAGCAAAATACCTTACTTTTCTTCAACTCCCAATGTGATGATACGAATGATGGAAAGACCTCAGGGCCTTATTTTTAAAGGCATGAAGTCATTAAGTGCTGGGAAATGAAAAGCCTTTCAGAATGTGATCCAAATGCAGGAATTCACCCATCCACTCTATTCCTTCTCTTCCCTTGGGCGAGTGAGGATGTTGCCTGTATGGAGATCTGGGTACTCACTCTCTGGGAAAGGCACAGGTGACAGTTCTGTGATTGCTTAAAACTGTGTGCAAACAGATACTAATCATCCTCCTCCAATACTGCATTTTGAACCTGAGAAATCTTTTTACTGAAAACCTATTATTTCTTAATGCAATGAGAACAGGACACATTCCTGCAATGTAAATATCAACTCCTCCCAGTTTCTAAGCTCTGCTCATGGCAGCACTTTGAAAGCGTGACCTCCTTAACTTCAATGCAAGCTTTTGCAGAGGTCACTTCAGATAATACTTCTGGCAAGACAAACACACCATACCATTCTAATAATAAATTATACATGAATTATAGATTTGGCACAAAATCCTATACTCTCTGAACAAAATTACATTAAGATAGATAAAACAGCCAGGAAAAGCAGAAAAGAAAATTATAACTCTAGCGAGGGAGTGGTCTTCAAGGCAGCTCTTAAGTAAATATTTTTATCAATTTTTTTCTTGAAAGTCTTCTGTGAGGTTTCTCAAAGAAAAAACCCCCACCCCCCAAAAAACATGAGACCAAAAACTCAACACAGCAAGAAGGGATCATGCACAGCTTTCAAATATTTTTGCAGATTCTCCAGTTGCTAAAACCTATTGTTTTTTTAAGGCTATGACTGCTCCCACATGCCTCTCAGAATCTGCTAAAGCTGTGCTGTTGGCAAGTATTGCTACATTACTTTTAAATGACACTTAGTCCATTTGCTCTTGGTACTCATGAACTGGGCTTCAAAATTAAAGGGAACTGCCCTCAGAGATTGCAGAAACAATGGAGATCAAAACCAAAAAAAGTTCAAACGTTTGCATTCTATCTCAAGATAAATTCCAAAATCCAAAGGAATTTTATCACTGATTTGCTGTTCCCACAAAATACTTAATGAATGATCCAAATTTCCAAATAGGCTGCAGAAAATTTGTCCTTGATAGCTACAGACTGTTTATTTTAATTCAGATGCTAATATATGAGCATTGTTTTCTTCTGATATAATGATAGCCAAAGCAGTTTTTTCCTCTTGTTACAGATACTAAAATTGGAGAAAGATGGAGGGCTGGATCTTGACCGCTCGCCTCTCTTAGGTGCAACGTTTGCTATGTCAGTGACTACAACAGCAATCCAGTCCTCAGTTTTGTTAAGCCTGACAGTAAATACTTCTTCCTTTGCAATGCAACAGCAACCACACATATACAGAACTATAAAGTGAAAATTCGAAATGAAAGAATGAAGATTTAGCTGGTCTATATGCTAAACACTCTGACTGGGGTTAATTTAGCAGACCTCTTGGGAATGCCTTGTCTGATCCATGAGACAGGTCCACTGCCTGGGGAAGGAGCCTTGGTGCTGAGAGGTGTCCTCCAGCAGAGAGGGTCACCTTCAGAGCAAGGACCCACCTAAACTCCACACCGTTCACCACAGCATCGAGTGCATGCCGCTGGCTGAGCCAGCCATCAGGGAGTCAGAGAAGAGCCACAACACAGTACCGCACAGACATGTCCAGCACTGAACTTGAACTATTTAGCAGCTCATCTCACCCATCCCTGCATCCTTTGACCTAAAAAGAGGTGCTTGCTCTTTATTGACTACAGTGAGGTACAAGACAATTGCCTTATAAGTTTAACTGGTAGATGAGAAAGCTCATGCTCGAAAAATCCTACCCACAACAGCTTACCAGTAACTCAGCGAGACAAATCTGTCACCGCTATATTCGTTACATGAACTCAAATACTGTCAGCAAGACCAGGCCAAGTGCTATGTTACTTCAGAGCAATTTTACTTCATAACACCAAGATAAATGAAACACATCTTACAGTTTCCTTTTCTAGCTACCCGCCATCCAACACATCCTGGTTTTATCAGCTTCAGCTAGGAGGTGAAACATTTTCATCCTGACATACTCATTCACTTTAAAAAACATGGTAGCAGGAAGAAAGTGATTCATTATTGCATTACATCAGTGTCACGCAGCTCCCAGTGACGTAAAAGCAGAGCATTGCAAAATGAACCTGACCCACAGGGTCTTCAGACAGAGAAGATTCATTTCAAAGAAGTTCAGAAGATGAAACCACATCAACTATAAGGAATGCCTTCAAGTACCAGTCTCAGTTTATCAGTCCAAATGTTGTTGAACATGGAAATTCATGCAGTAAATTTCTGGTTTTTCTATATTGTATGACAAAGGAATTTGCGTAAAAATGGGAGATGTTCATGCATTTGTATTCAGGCAACTCTACAATCATAGAAGTCCATGCTATCCTTGAAGTGAAGGGAAAAAACAGAAAACAAAAAAATCTTCTCCAGTTTTAGGGAGTACATTTTGCCTGTGCCTAATCAGAAAGTTCAGAAGTGTTGAATATTTGGAACAGGTTATCTGCGTAAGAGAAAACTTGATCATTACATTAGGAAAAGAGAATCACAGATTTTGGAAACTATGATATCTGCTTTTTTTTTTTCTGCTTTAGTGTTTTAGCTAGTACAAAAATACTTCCCAGTCCTCTAAGACCAGATGGCTTTAAGTTTTAACCTTGTGGACTGCAGCAGCAAAGTTGGAACAGAACTGGAAACACAGAGGTTTCCATTCTCATTAAATAGTAATGGTTTTAAAATGTAAGTTTCAGCTCACATCAGGTCCACAACAAAACTTTAAAAATGTGTTACAGAAGGATGTTCTGGGTTGGGGAAAAAGATAGAAAAAAATGTTTACCAGAAAGCCTCCGTCTGCCTTAGTTTCACTTAGCAAATTCAGGACTTCTCAAAATTTGTGACTTTGGGCCAGTGTCTCTATGTAGGCAACTCCAGACTAGAAACTTCAGGGCTTCCAGACTCTTGGCTCACCTGAAAGACATCCTAGTAGACCCTGTGGTTTTAAGAGCTGCATCTTTGATTTGCCATAAATTAATCAAACTTTGTATGTTTTGTCACACAAAGTTTGAGCATTTTTTTCAAGGAAAGATTTTACTCAAATTGTTCTGTCTTCTTGTACTGCTGCATGCTGTTCAGCACTCAGGATACTGAAAACCTTCTCTAGAAAATTATGCCATCATAGGTATTACAACTCAGAGTGTAACACGATCAAAGCAATGCTTGGCTTTGCCATCTGTTCTTAGCCAAGGAAATATGCTAAGCTGACATACCTACAGATTATTGTTGTCTCCTTTTCTTACTTGGAGGAAGGAATACCTTCTTTGAAAGGTATTAATACCTTTGAAATGGTACCACAGTCTGATGAGAGCCCAGGTATCACATTTCAATTTTCTTCTGCTTTTCTCTGTATACACAATCTCAAAATCTCTATCACTGACAGACTGGCATAGATATTGACTGGCTATGAATATATATATAGAGTCATATTGCTCCTGCACTAGCACTTACATTTGTTACAAGAACACCCAGATGCCAAGCATTTAAAAGTGCTGCATCAAGGCACCTGGAAAGCAAGAAACCCAAGTACCCTCATAGAGACAGAAATCAGGAGCAAGCAACAGAACTGCTTCCTTGCATGCTCCATAGCTGAAATTCAAACACAAGGGAAGACAATATATGAGGCAGTACTCCATGTGGACAGATATGGCACTGTACTGTGGTGTACAGACACTTTTCCCTTAGACATCCCACATGAGTAGCTATTTTGCACATTTCTTCCATTATGCTTGTATTATATTATCCTCCCACTTGGGGAAGGGGGTATATAATAAAAGAATATGCTCCCTATTTTGGAGAGTACAATAGTCTTGTGGTTTGAAAAGATGCAGACCATCAAATCACACGAAGGACAAACTTTGGTCCAAGAGCTTTTATTACATGGTCTGAACAGTGTAACAGGGGCCATTCCTGAGAGCCTCTATGTGCCACCAGAGTGTACATGTTAAATAACAGCAAGAACACAATAAAGTCAGTGTCTTTCTCCATCTGTGCATCCATCCTGTGGCTACGATTCAATGGGAGCTGGTTACATCACCAACCAACATTGCCAGCAGTCCAGCAGCATCCACAAACGTGGAACCTACCACCTCTCCAACACACACTCTGTATGGCACTCCAGCACCAGCTGATGCAAATCCCAGGCTGTATCCAGTTTCACCAGCAGCACACCACCAACCAAGCCTGCCAATGCCAGCTCAAACAGCACAATCACAGGTGGGTGAACAACCAAACCTGCCGGAGCAGCCTCAGCATCCTGTAAATCCCAGCCAATCAGTGTGGCCCCAGCAGCTGGGGAATCCCCACCTGCTCACATACCCCACGAACCTGCTACCCTCTCTACTCCTGGACATGCCTCTGGAGACACAGCAGTCCACTGACTAGAAAAAGCAAGAGGAAATAATAAGAAAGCGCTTTTTTATTTATTTATTCCTCTCCCCTCAGCCATTATGGCCAGAGAGAGTGTTAGTTAAACCAATATATCTCTCTGTGCAGCCACACTCTTGTCAGGTTGGAATTGATTTATATCAGCTTAGCTTCTGTCAGATTGGAACAAAAGGTAGAATTTTATTAAACCAGGCAGATGACTGTCAGATCAGATCTCTTACTGCAGATTTATCATATCAATACAGCCTCAAGCCTGTCCTGTCAAAGCTTCACAAAGTTACACGGAATTTCAGAGGAAGAAACATGTATTAACAAACTGTGCAATGCTGTACAAAGGGAAGACTACACTTCGCAAGACCTTGCATCCTACAGGAAAATATAAACAAACTAACATCATGGCCTTTGCAACAGATAAGAGTTAATAACATGCCCTTTTACGTTTAAAAGAAACCAAGTATGCAATACTGTACATGCTCACTATGTGATTCAGAAGGCAGGAAGATTATAACAGCTTCTTCTAACAGTGCAACAAGCTTCCACAATTTTTAGCTTACTGCTTTTCTCCCCATTTTATACTTAAAGCTCACTAATGCTTTTACGTGGGAAAAAGACGCAAATCTCATTCTTTTGGTATCTTAGAACTCATTTCTTATCACCACTGGAAAAGAGACAAAACACAAACCCCATCATCACTGCATGAGAGCTCTTTGTAAGGCTCATTTTAATTTCATTCTTTTCCTTCTCTTTCAGGATTAAAGAGTCCAGGAAATCAGAAAAAAAAAAAAAAGCTAAAGCATTTTAGGCATTTTCACTTGCTTTCAAAAATCAATCCATCTCCTGTAGTCAACGGTGCATGCCTCCGTTAACCCTTCTTCTCAGTGAGCACTCTAACTGGAAAAACCAAAGTCTGTAACTAGCAGAGAATAAAAATGCTTTAAAAAAACCCCACAAAACCAAACTAACAATGTTTTCTCTTGAGCTTGGAATTTAAAAGATGAGCTTGAGGTGTTACACTTTGTACCAAAAATAGCACAGTGACTGAACAGAATAAACATGCTATCCGGGAAAATTGTCACACTGTGGTTTGAAAAGCTGTAATATACCAAATTATAAAGGCGATCTTGTAACTTTAATCTGCAAAAAAGTACTTAAAATAGAGACATACCTAATACACACCATGAACTCATACTGTGATTTTACTTTAGACAGTGAGAACATGACACTGTTACAAAGTACCCTGTGCTTCCAGTAAAAAACATAGATAATTAAATCTCCATGGACTGTTCCTAGTTTTGTTTTTACAAATCATCTGAGAACACAAGGCCATATCTTACTCCTTCCGTTACTAACGAGATAAGAAAGAATAAATTTTTTTTTCTCAGAACTGAGAACCTAATAAAAAATATTTTATTAAAATCACTGACTTCACTCCATGTCACAAGAGTTTAAACCATTTACATTCCTGTAAAAAAGCACACTCACAGATGGAGTTATTAGCTATAATATCCTTAAATTAAATTTGACAGTTTTATACCTTAAAAGTTACCTCTATTAAAGGCACAGTGCCAGATCACAGGCTATAACAGCATCCTCAACAGACGTACCTGAGGGAAAGGTAGGAGAGGAGTATTTGCTGCCGATGCAGTGAAGACAGTCACTGAGCTGGCATACTGAGGGAGGATTTACACCACATACTTGTCAGAATTCACTTTCCCGAAGAGTCAGGAAAACAAAGAAAGAGGCTTCAATTTTTCCAGTAAAAAAAAAAAATCCCCTCCTTGGACTGACTGGGGGGAAGCCAGCACAACGCTGCCTGTCAGTCCGCTTTGACAGCAAAAATGCTGCCGGAGTTCTCTCAGAGAAAGGCAGCAGAGCTGACGGCAGCAAAGCAGTGATTCGTCCAACAGCAATGAGCATTGGCCTCTAAGAAATCCCCGAAATTCATCCCAGCAGCGAGTGCAGGCTGAGCTAGGTACACCCTGGGCGCACAGCTCCCGACTCTGCTGCTGGCCAGGGTTGGGCTCACTGGGCACCCAAACCTCTGCCACACTACGCAGACGTCCCCTGAGACTGAGACTGCAGAGACTGTACTTCCAGTCCCTTAAAGATCTCTACGCTTCCCTTTTGCCTCATTCAAGAGGAACAAAACCACCTAGAAGTGAGGAGGGGTCACATGAACTAACTGTCTCCATGACAAAATTGCTAGAGGCGTTGCTGCCAGCAGCGTCAACACGAGCCGCCCATGCCGCCTGGCTTTAGGTCTTGGCTTTAAGTCTAGGCATCAGGCTCTGGCCCTCTTCAGCATCACTGCCAAAATCCCTCTTAAAGGCATAATTTCTTCTGTTCTTATATCCTTTATGCACGATGCTATGAATGATTAGCTCTTATTAGCGTAATGGTCAAGGCAGCATCTCCTGAAGCCAACAGAAAGTCAGAATTCAACTATCAAACCCACTTAACCTTTTCATCCAAAACATTCTATACCTTTAGAATGCACGGCAAAAAAACCAAAACATTTTACCCTTTTTTTCCTGTTTTAAAAACCAAAGACATTTAAGAATAACAATAACCACCTAGAAAGAGAAGGCGGGGGGGGGAAGCTTTAGTTGACTCCAAACCAACCAATTGTTTTCTTTTCTAGTCAAAGCAAAACCCCATCTTTGCATTATGCTGCCCATACACTGAGATTTTTCTTCTGCATCTTGACAATGTCCTTCTGCATAGATGCCTGCACTACAAAAGAGTAACTGGTATTGAACATTTCAAAATAACTGCATGGCAAGTGTTGCTATTTAAAAAGAAAGGATTTTATCCACTACACTGGACGTTTTGCAGAGCCCCATTATTAGATAACTCCTTAGTGTCCACTCCAGCCCTAGGAAGCTACACACAGCTTGTCTCAAAGTCCCACAGAGAAGAAATATGGAGAACTAGAAAGGAGCTATTGCAGCACTGCAGATCACGCACATCAATTCATCTGTAACTCCACCCCGTGGGATTGCTCCACGACGTAACATGACACAAACAGAAGAGTTTAAACCTCTACTCGCCTCCCTTGAATTGGTGCTGTATCTGCCCCTGGATCTCCAAAAACAGCTTATAGCCATGAATGTCTATACGCAAAACACAGGAGAGAGAGTTCACATGAGGAAAAATGCAGCAGCAATGAGGGAAGCAAAATCTCCTTTCCACAAGAGATTACTTGGGCTTCCTCTGCGCGTTGCCTAAAGCCACTGGGAGGTAGTCAAGCCACCTCAAATTCACTTCATCAGCCTATGTGGCCCAGCACAATCCTATGCTGAGCTGCCAACTCAAATCCTGCATGAGCAGCAGCGCTGGCAGCATGACGCTTCATCTCTTGTTGAGCAGAGTGGCATGGTGCAGCCTTGCCTCTGCTGGGATGGAGCACACGGGGCTGTCCCAACGGCAGCAACTGGGAAAAGCTACCTTGATGGAGATCAAGTTCAGTTCCATGAAGTGTAGGAAATTGAGCAAAGCAGTGAAAAATAAAAGAAAGCAAAGATGGAGGAAGATTATTTAAAAAGGAAGGAAGAAGTATGGTGAAAGAAAGAGTGAGACCAATAGGCAGTATTGGACAGACAAAACTTTGAATACTGATTAAAAAGTTACTAACCTTTAAGCACAAGTAGAAGCAAGAACACTGAATTCAAGTGGAAAATGTTCAGCTTAATCTGTTCTTAAAGGTGATTTGGAAATTAAGATCAGGCTAACTGCCCTCATTTGCTTCTGAGAACCAAAGAGACACTTTGAGAGAAATGAGAATCAGGAAGTAGCATGAGAAAAAGGAAGATATAAAACTAGTTCATTTGAATGAGACCAGAAAAAAGACTGAGGCAACAGGTCTTTGCACTTAGGTCAGTAGACCTGAAGGACAACCAAAATCTTGCATATCAACATTTTGAGGGATGTCTACACCTTCTTAGCTATTGGCTCACTAGGAGATTTCCAAGGCCACAACTGACAACTCAGAACCACAGCCAACTGGGAAGCATGTTGGCACATTAACCATTTGCAAACACAAAAAATGCCTTTCTCTGAATCCATGCTTCTGAAAACCTGTCCCCTAGGACAGAGATTTTGTCAGAGCAAATCAGTTATCAGTTAGATGCCTGCATGTCACCACCTTGCAATGATTTTATAGTTGCCATTTATTGTTTCAGAAAGGTCCATTTTTATGATTACCCTGAAAAAAAGACATGAAGTGACAACTTAAAGAGAATGGTAAGAGCAAACAATCTTTTTCCTTCACATACAGTCTACTTCTATAGAAATGCAGCCCACTATTCCAGTTCCACTTGTTCCAGAAGTCCTCCCCCCATGTATTTACTATTGTTAAATTTTGGAAGCAGCATTTCCCAGTTTACTAGCTCCCACCTGACAGAGAATTATTCCCTTGTTTCCTAACATAAAACTAAGGAAAAACAAAAGACGAGCTCAACTTACCATCAAGCAACATACCTGCTAGCTTCGCATTCCTTTTTCAGATGGAAAATTACACACCTGGATTTAAGTCCTACTCCCTCTCCTCTACCTTTGCTACACAGTCTTTCATAGAAAAGAGAGCATACCAGCATAAAAGATTTGCATGAAGCAGACAACTTGGGAAAGTTAAGAAAAATCACCTACATCTTGCTGAGCTCCTCCTTCTTCCTACAGCTACCAACTTACTGCTAGAGGAAAACATAACTTCTATAAATACACAACATATTTGGCATAGGGTGCTGCTGGAAGTTAAGGCAGAGACAAGCAATGCCTGAAAAGACCTTAATTTCTTCAGCCACAGCCAATTTGTGGGAGACCATTAACTGGAAAAAAAATCCTCTAAAAGACTAAAAGGGACAGACTAGGAAAGAAAACATAGAGGTGAGACAACGGCAAGAAAACAATTAGGGGGGGAGCCTGCAGCAGATTGCAGAGAGCATCATACTAGCAACCTGCAACCTGAGAGAAGACAGAGGGGAATTTCCAAAGATACAGAATCAAGGCAGGCTGAGATAGTGAGAAGTACCAAATATCCCACTAGAGACAAGAGAAAAAAATAGATGAAACTTCGGGGAAAGCAAAGAGAAACTACATTATTGGTTTGTGTAGTGTGGGCTTTTTTGGCACAGGGGAGGGGGCCACAGGGGTGGCTCCTGTGAGAAGCTCCTAGAAGCTCCCCCGGCTCCAAGTCAGACCCGCCTCTGGCCCAGGCCGAGCCCATCAGTGACGGTGGGAGCGCCTCTGGGAGAACAGATTTAAGAAGGGGAACCTGCAGGGAGTGGGGGGATTGGAATGTGAGAGGAACCCCTCTGCAGATCCCGAGGTCAGTGAAGAAAGAGGGGGAGGAGGGGCACCTGAGGAGGCTGATGGTCCTGCAGCCCGTGGCGAGATGGCAGGCTGTCCCCCTGCAGCCCAGGGAGGGGAGCGGGGCAGCAGAGGCCCCGAAGATGGCCGTGACTCCACGGGAAAGCCTGCGCTGGAGCAGTGTGTGACTGGAGAGCAGCCCGCGGAAAGGACCCACATCAGGGAAGTTTGTGAGGAACTGCAGCCCGCGGATGGAGAAGTTAGTGAAGGCCTGTCTGCCGTGGGAGGGAGCCCACGGTGGAGCAGGGGATGAGTGAGCAATCCTCCCCCTGAGGAAAAGAGCGGCAGAGCCAAGGTGTGGCAAGCTGACCTCAACCCCCATCCCCTGTTCCCCTGTGCCGCCGGGGGGAGGAGGGAGAGAGAACCGGGAATGGAGCTGAGCCGGGAAGGCGGGAGGGGTGGGGGGAAGGTGTTCTGAGGTTTGGTTTTACTTCCTAATATCCTTGGTTTTGATTTGATTGGTAGTAAATTAAATTGGTTTTGTTTCTTCCCCAAGTTGAGCCTGTCTTTTGCCCGTGACCATAAGTGGGGAGTGATCCCTCCTGGTCTTTATGTCAACCCATGAGCCTGCCTTTGTATCTTCTCCTCAGCCCACTATGACCGGGGGAGGGAGGGGGGGGGAGCAAGTAGCTGCGTGGTGCTTTGTTACCAGCTGGGTTTAAACCATGACACGCTGGTATAAAGCAAGAATAAAACAGAGAAGGAGAGCTCATAAAAAGAATGCAAATCAGTGTGAGACCACATGAAATTAATTGAACTTCATCTAGAAAGCAAAACAGTTATGATTTCCCCTACGGGATTAATATTTCTGTTTCTCTTGATACAAGTTCACATGCAAAGATTATTTATTATTGTTGCCTAAGAAGTCCAGCAAAGTACAAGTATTCTCAAGTCTAAAGCATCCATGGAAATTTCTCTTCCTGACAGCTAAAATCAACCAAATTGGTAAGTTTCAAATACCATAACATGATGAAAAAGAACAGCATGAAGTGGCTCAGGTATTTTTTTTCCATCACTTTTATTCTACCATCAAAGCCATGTAAAATGACTGAAAAACAGTCTCTGAAGAACAACCCAGTTAAGAAATTTTTTGGGCCCCACAGGGATTCCCAGCAACTCAGAGCTGTTTGTGGAATGCTGCCACCCTGGGAAGCTTCATCTCTTTGCCGAGCAGGAGCGAAGGGATCCCATCAGATACTAGTTGTCCATAGATAATTTTACCTGCAATAAGATCAATCAGAAAATTATCTCCCGAGAGAAGTATTGTGCCATTAACTTAAGTGTATCTGCATGTTATCATACATTAAAGAGTAGAAAATTTCCATGAACTTAAAAACTTAGGGCTTAAAGTCCACTTAGAGCCCTGTAAACTGATTAAGTCCTTGATAATGAAGAGAGAGGAATGATTTTGAAGGTGTCTAAGGTACGAATCACTCCCCTGCAGCTGAGAAAGAGAGAAGCCCAGAGTTACAGTAAACACTAAGAGCCCAACTGGAACATACTGTTTTGAAAAAGGCAAATAATAGACTTTGACTAGAAGGTCAGGCACTTTCCTGGTTCCTCCCGTTGTACAGGCTCCCCTCCCAAACCTTCCCCAACCACGTGGGCAGCCCAGAAGTCAGCAATGGTCCACCTAAATGCAACATTTTTATGAAGAGATTTTATGAAGAGAACCGTTGGTAAGGTCAGGGCCATGGAGATTTCCAGACACAGGCTGTTACTTTACATGACTTAGTCTTATAATTTTACATCTGTGCAGTAAATGTTATTTTAGGCCCAAGCGAGCTTATCCTTAAGTTAATGGATATGCACATACCATGATCAAAAAGCATGCCTGCTGTTATTATCAGATCACATTTTCTCTCACATCTAGTTATGCAAAGCATGAACTCAGACCAAGTTAAGCATGGCACCCAGGAAAAAAAAAAATTAATGGTAAAGACTAAATAGAGAGGGCAGAAGAGAGCTGAAACATGAAGAACAAGGATGAGGACGGAACAGGAAACTCACACCTCTAGCTGGAATTCCCACAGCCCTGGTGAATGCCAAGGGTTGCAGATCAAGCTCCCCTTGATCATGTTTTGCAGAGACAGGTAAGGTACTTTTTCCATTCCTGAGCAGCCCAGGATGGACCCAGTTACTTAAAGGGTGTCTTCCTTTATCCTCTTCCACAGATACTTGGGCAAGATAAAACTGATGGCACTCCAGCACTCAAAATGAGAGAAGTCTCCCAGAGAAGAAACAGGGAAGGAGAAAAAGTTACAACCCACAAACAGAGGAAGACAGGTAAATTAATATCTTCTTTCCTCCTCAGTGCAGGGCAAGATGTGTCTAATAAGACTCCCACTCGGTTATCAAAGTTTTCCTCTTCTGAACTGTAACAGATGTGTTCTGTGCCTCACCGAGCTCTCCTAATAAACACACACACCTCTCACCAGAATATGGATCAATTATCTCAGTAATGTTTCTGGCTTGGTGTAATATGCTAATCTATAATAACAGAAACGTACACATCACTATCATCTTCAAAGCACTGCGCAAATACTAGTTAACTGATCAATGAACACTGCACTGGGGAGTGCTAACACAGGATTAATACGTTCATAGGTACGTAGGCAGCTAATGTTTACAGTCAGTGTTTAATTTATGAGCCTGATTTCACCTTTCAAGAAAGGTTGCTCCCTTAAGGCAGGTCATCTGTGTGCCTGCAAGGGAAGGGTGAGAACCAGGAAGCAGCAGCTGACTCGGCGCCAGACCCCGCCTGACAGTGGAAAAAGCCACTGCAGAAAAGCCTGGAATGATCCCAAAACCTCCCTGCCTCCCAAGCCAAGCTAAGAGAGAGAGAGAGAGAACTACAACTTTAGGCGGGATAATGCCGGCGGTGGCTGACATTTCAAGGAATAGCATACTAAATTGGAAAAGTAAACCTTGGGACACAAAGCAGTTCTGAGACAACTCTGTGATGGTGGTGCTTAAAATTTATTTTGCACTAGAGCATCTTGCAAGCACCCAGAGGAAGAGTGGAGACTGGCAGGAGTGCACACAAGTGTTCCCTTCCCAAGCTATCCACCATGCTGCACGTTCAGGCTGTGGAAATCCATTACCAGTGCCACCACCTAGTGCCACCACCTTCACCAACATGCCAGATTTGTTACTGTTTTGCAAACTTGATAATCTGGCTAAGAGATCCTGAAAGATAACAGATAGAGGCACTGCAGTACTGTATCTCTATGGGTAAACAGCTCTTGTTATTACATCCCTGTGAGCACATCTATAGCCTGAGGTGGATGATCCACAAGGGGCCAAAGTCTTAAACCATGAAGAGACCACGTTAATAAGCCTCTAGATTGACAACATGCACAGCAAATCCAGATTTTCTTTGTAATCCCATTAACTGACAGCTTTTCAGTTTAGCTTTCTCCAGCCTGCCACAGCCATCTTCCATTTCCAACCACAACTTGCCTACCCATTTCTGAGGTCCAGTCTGTACAGACAGATCACTCCACTGCCAGGCAGCTGTTTTGTAATGGCAAGGTAACTGCACAGAATTATTATCTAGCCGTAAAAAAATCTTAGTCGGTGAAAGCTCCTACAGACTTAACTACCAGAAAAAAGCTCCAGCTTCTGTTCTAAATTGATCTCCTGTATAACATACCCATCAGCAGAGTTTAACCATCAACAAAATGTACAGTTTAATTTCATCTAAAGATAACCTAAAGAAGTTAGGTGGGATGGCCATCACCAGGAAGGATACGCTGTTACTCTTCAGAAAAAAACAATACAACTATACAGACCCAGGCATCTTGGTACAACGTCTCCCAAATTACTTTCATCTCCAGGCAAAGGTGCTCTGTGTTGTATGTGCTGGGAAGAGAGGGCAAGTCTTTGATCATCCTCTCTCCCAGCTTTCCTTCCTCCAGCCCAGGAGGAGAACTGCTTGCTAAGGAAACTTATACCTCTCAACAACACAGCTGTCCTGCTTCAGAAAGGGGGCACCCTTGAATTAGCTTTGACCCACACCTCTGAGAAGAGAAATCTCATTCCAAATAGCAAAGGCTTTTCCATGGCCTCCCTTGCTTCTGCAGAAAAAACAATGGCATGGCAGTAGGTAAGCCCTCAAAAGCTGAATGCTGTTACACTCTGTTTCAGCCTGGCTTGATTTTCACCTCTGAAGAAGCTACCACCCAAAACAAATCACATGAATTCACAACAGTGTGACAAAGTAACAATAATTATTTTTGAAAAAATGAATATTTTGACAACGTGTCAGAATTTGACTTTGCTAATGCAGCTGCTCCATGGCAAATACATCTAGGAACAGGTGAAAAAATGGCTGCTATTTTTCCATAACTTGTGTTAGGAGGTTTGCACTTTCAAATTTAGGTGGCAGAAGCTGGGTTTGTTCATCAGTGAGCTTTAGAAGTACAGCTGTTGATGTTCCTCTCCTTATTTTGGTCTATCTGGTTTTGCTAACAGAATTCCCAGCAAGTGAGTGTAAACATCAGCTTCTCCTAACAGAGATGTTATATATTCATGAACAGATGGATAGATTTTTAACCACCTAGGCAGCACACATAGCAGAGGGAGAGATATGGAAATTCTTTCACTCTGAGACTCCACGTACGCACAGTCCAGACATCTCACCACTGCATCACAGGCAACGTGGCAGTGAGAAACCCACTGCTTAGCCACGACGCACTGGAAATGGCAGAAAGGCAAAGCAGGATGAAAGATTTGTCAGACCTGTGAGTGTAAATAAGCACTGCTGTAAAGAAGTAACAGCCCCTACGCAAGTGCTGTTTTTACATTAAATGCTAAATACAGCTCCTTGTAAAATGGAACGTAACTATCAATATCCCTGGCAACGTAGAACATATAAATACTTAGAAACAAAGGCCAGGCCTCACTGAGAACTCTCCAAATGTCTTTGGGTTAAGAAATACTGCAGCCCTTTGTGCCGCAAGGTTGGACTGCATTTAACACTCAGGGATATCATATATCAAAGACAGCGTCTACCTTTAAAGAGCTGAGTGCCTTTCTTAGAAAGCTACCAGAACTTCTTTCCATCTTTTTTTGGCAGTCTCACATCACCAAAAGTTATCATATGCAGACATTAGGCAACAGAGATAACACTCCATAACTCTCCATATACTGGACCGGGTCCTGGATAACAAGACCTACTGCAACTGGTCCAAATAGGGCTGGAGCCCCCAGAATTTTAACTCGGGCTATGACTACAGCTGATTCAACATATCCAAAACCAACTCCTTTTAGCAGAGCATCAATTATTTGACAACAAAAAGTCAACATATCACAGTCACCCCTTATCTGCAGCTAAGTCGTTAACTACAGTCTTACGTAAGGCTACAGCTTACTCATTGGCTCACCAGGTTTCACATGCTACGTAAGAGCTTCCTTCAGAGGCTCTGGTGATACAGTGCCATGCTCCAGCATCCCACGCTGCATTCCCACGTACCAGGCACTCCCCGGGCATCTCTGTCAGGAGCACGCACGCAGGATAGTAGCCACGGCATGACCCCGACACTGCCAAGTGGGTATTTCTTCACAGGATGTGATCAAGGGATGCTCAAGTGAGTCCTTGGGGAAGGCATGTCCTCCATGCCGCAGTCTCACAGCGTGACCTCTCTGCTAGCCACAAGATAAGGAGCCCACTGCACGAAGCCTTACTCCTTAGGTAAGGAAGCCAGTTAGGAAGGGGTCGTACTCACCAGCATCTGCCCAGGAGAAGGCGTCCGCATGGTCTGCAGAGCAACCCCTCAGCGTTTCTCTGAGCCTTCCCAGCCTGTCAGCATTTGCACTGACACCTTTAGCATCGCCTCCCTGACTGCTCACTCAGCTCCCTCCCTCTCCTTCCTGCTGAGGGTTTAGTATCTCTCTTTGATGTTAGGGTCAGCCTTGGACAGGGTAGCCTGCACGGAGCCAGCCAGAAGACATCTCTTCCAGTTGATGCTGTTAGGTTTGCTGCTATGGAGCTGGGTCATCCAGCCTGCATGTACTCTCACTGCTTTTGCTTTTTTTGGTTGTTTTTTTGTTTTGTTTTGAATATAACAACCTTTTTACCCTTCAATTTAAATCTGTGCATTTAGGGATGCCTTAACACTAAACTACAGCATGGAAACCCAGTCACACCTACAATTTTATGCATCTCTCCAGAGGAATCACATGAACTTGTTAACTCAGTAAAATCAGTACTAACTAAATCAGATTTTCCTTCTACTTTATAAAATGCAGTGGTATCTCAGGTGACCTTGTGCACCTACCTTACAGAAAAATAAGTATCTTCAAAACCTTGGAGAAAAAAGCCATCCTATCATAACAACGTAAATCTAAGCCAGGTCAGCTTCCCTTTCAAAGACACAGAATTTTGCCCACTATATTTAATGTTTATGGACAATTTTGCATATGTAGCCTCCTATCATCAATAGTGGAGCACGTGTTTTCATTGAAGAATCACAGAGAACCATTTGCTGGAAAGCATGGACCCATTCTGTTCAATTTCCCAAATGACAGTTTTCTGTCTTTAAAAATGCTGAAGATGAAGACAGGAGTCCTGCTTTTTGACAATAAAATACTATCATCAATTGCATAAACTGGCTTCAGTTCAACTCCTTTGGTCTGTAATTCCATCAGTATGAAGGCGGAAAAATCTTTGGTTTAATGCTATTTTGAAAATACTTCAGAGTAACTATTTTAGCCATTTAGCAAGAATTCACTTTCAAGACAACTGCAAATAACTTCCTGTCATTTTTGATCCGGAGGGAAAAAAACGTAAAAAGAGAGAATAATGCTTTTCCGTTATGTTTCGTCAGGCAAAAATGCATGTGTAGTATCCATGCCTGAAAGGCTTTTAACTAGCACTAGGTTAGGTTACTAACTTAAACTGGATAAGGTGTCTCTGAATAGCCTCATATACTTCTGTCTCAACCTTCCTACATTTTTTACTGATGCCAGTGATGACCTATCAGTCTGACAAACTGCAAGTAACTTCCTTTTGCTTTCAGATTATACCAACATTTCTTCAGGTGAGAAACTTCAGTTTATCTAAAGGAAAGTCTGAAGTGGTTGGCTAAATGAGACACTGAAATACTCCAATCACTCTGTAAATCTCAAAATTAAGTTGTTCACACTATTTATAAATGTGTGGTGCCTTCCTACAGCTGCCACCAGCGTTAGCACACCCCAGCTGAGTGACCAAGAATCAGAAGCCCAAGAATTGTATCAAAAAGCAACAGCATACCCAGTTTCAGAAAAAAATCAAATATGTATCTGCATGTTCTCCCATGCCAGAGCATAACCCACAGTACTAAGTGGTAGGCTTATCTGAAACACAGTTAAATACAGCTGAAGGGAGATAGCATTTCCTTCAAAGGTATGGGAGGTTCGCATACTGTGTTTGTAATCACTCCTTGACCATCACATTATCTCAACAAATTTCTGCCTATTTCAAAACAATATAAGTATAAAAATGTTAGTATTTTCTGTTACATATAGCTGTTCATATCACAGGTGCCCTTATCTGTTTCCTATGAAATAAAGTATCTTCCTTTCACCTACACACTAACAGTTCAGTGGTGCCGAAAGACTTCCATTTTGTATGATTTAAAGAGCAGAAACAATGCACATTGATCAAGTACAAGAAGTTCTGCTGGTGTCCCTCTACTAATGCAGTGCTATTTGGTAGTCATGGGATGCTGGACAAGGGCAGTCAGATGCAGTGGAAGGGATGAGAGCCATCCTGGAAGAATTCCAGACAGAACTGAAGAAATATAACTTCAAGTAGCTGAATCAATTAATTTGACATGAAAACAAGAAAGGAGATGGGCAGCAGTCGGCATAGCACAGAGAATCAACAGTGCAACGTGCTTCTTAAGCTGAGAGAGACGAAAGCAAGTTTGTATCACTAAGGGAAAGATGGTGAGATGTAAAGAAGATCTTGCAGCAGGGTAACCCTGAGGGAGCCTGAAGGAGTGAGCGTAAAAGAGATTTGGGGATGGGGTTGTGTCACCGAGGCAAGTCAATGAATTAGAGAAAGAAAAACGATGGGCCGTCTCAACGTCTGGGAAAGGATGCAGGAGGAGATGGGTTGTAGGAGGAAGACAAGAACAGACAGGACGCTATGGGGAGGAAGACACTCATGTCACAGGTTTCAAACGTTGCAAATTCCTCTTGGAATACATACTGATCACTAACACACAAATATCTAAAGAGAGCTTTCTGTCAGTCTTCCCTTTACTTCAAATACTTCAGTTACCTCTCTCATCTCACACGAATCCACAAAATGGCTTACTGAATGGCAAGAAGGTAGTAACTAGTCCTCTACTGAGTTTAAAAATGCATAAAATTGGTAGCAAATATTTATTACTTTCTCATCCATGCAAAAAAATGTGCATGCTTCATGCACTGCTTCTCAGCAACTCAAGAGCAGTGAACTTGATTCCAGTTAAATACCTCAATGTCATTCACTTGAAAACCAGCTCTAGTTCAGTTGTAATTTTTACAAAGTGCACAGTGTAAAATTGTCATGAATTGTATTGAAGGTAATTTCTTTTTTTTAAACTGCAAAATGAAACAAGGGATCAAACCTAGAAGCCCTGGTTATGAGTTGTTAATGCTCAAAATGTTAGCAAGGACATCTGTAACATAAATCTCACTTCTAAAGAGCTAGGTAAACATACTCAGTTCATGAAAACAGGGCTTTAAAACTGGTGCAAAAATTGTAAAACCTTGTATGTAAGATTCCATAATTGTTCTTATTTATGTTTCATTTTATAAAGATACTTAACGGTTTCATACCTACTCTTTAATTAAAATCAGTCACCTTAACTCAGAACTAATGAATTCTGGTCTAACATAGAGAGCCCAAGGGGGAGGCAAAGTGCTATATAAGTGACCCTTTGCAGCCTAAGATTTCCAGCAAGATTTCAAAAAACAGAGTATTAGCCAAACTGTCTTCCCCTAAAATTCAGCTGTAAAATGCCCCCAAATTTCACTAGTAAAACTGAAACCACCATTAAATTTAAATATGTAACCTTAAATCGGTGAATGAAAGCTCAGGTTAAGACAGCTTTTTGTATCTTAAAGTGAGTGTCCGTATACTCTGGGATGTGATGTGTGGTTTCTGCTTTGGTATCATTCCTCCCAGACGTTAGCAGCCAGCTGAGTCCTAAAAAATTATGAGGGTTAAATTTTCTCCCTGGACAGCAGTTACTGGAACATGCCTATGCCAGGGCTGGTTCTGCAACACTGCTGTGGGAAAGGCCAGCAGAATTCCCCTCCTGCCACAAGTTTGCATCATCTTTCATTTGCTCTGTAATACATCATCATTCCTACATTAAAAAATAACTCCATGGTAACCAAAGAGAGTTTAAACAATTTTGAAAAAAGAAAAAAAAAATTAATCACAGCAGGGAAGAAGGGAGAGAATGAGAAGGAAACTATCAGATGAAGAAGGCTCAGGCCAGTGATATCCACATCTAACAAAATTTCTTCAGGCAGAACAAGGAATGCATTTATCCCTTGAAAAGTATACTTTTCAGAGATGCATGAATCCTTGCTTTCTATTATGTAAATTATTTCTTTGCTGTCTCCATAAAGATCACACAGTCTTGCAAATGCAGTTGAGCTGGGCAAATGAAGAACTGTTTCTCAGCCAAACTCATAAATTACTTACTGTTTTAATATACTGGAAAATTGGCAGGAAGCAGGGGAAGGTACGTCAGTTACACAAGACTTTATACCATCACTTATCCTTGCCTTCCATTAAAAGAACTAGTTGCTGTAGCAACTGTCAAACCACACTCTGGTTCCTCTTCCTCCAAGATACAGAACTTACCCAAACCACTCACATCTAACACAGTCCTCTCCCATCCAGAGGACAGGTTTCTGGCACTTTCGTGTTGTTTAAAAAGAAAGAGGTTCTCCGAGGAGCTGACAAATCCTTCACAGGGCTTTTGCTCCAAGGTACGCTTCCATAGAGACAATTACCTGAAATCCTTAAAAGTCTTATATCTTTTCCATGCCTCTACCTCCTCCCCCCCCCTTCCTTTTTTCCCTTCTTTCTCTGTATTATAAAGAACATTACTCTCTGCAACTTATTTCACCACTACATCTTCCAGCATTAAGCAAAATGCCTACACATCTGTCAGGTGTCACTCCCTCTCTCATTCTTTCCCTCATGGGAAAGGCATATGCAATGGGGACAACTTCACAGAACACACATTGCAACTTCTGTAGGTCAGGAAAGGCAAAGTCAAAGACTGGTCTCCTATCCAACACCTAAAGAGACAACCCCTCTTCACAACAATTCACAGCCACCATTTCTCAGTCATTCTGAGGGGATCCCTGCTCTGTCACCAAGGAGAACAAGACTTCTCTCAACTGGCTGAAATTCTCCTCCACTGGACAGATCTGAACAGGCTAAAACAAAACCAAAAATAAAAAAAAGAAAGGAAACCATTAGCATAAAGAGAGCCCTTGAGAAAGGTGTCAGGAACACAACAAATCACACACTACTGAAGAAAATCTCATGAGAAAGTGAAAACATATCCCTCCCCTTTGTGCAGCATGCCAATACTAACGATAAGCAAAGATCCCTGGGAAGCTCTTACATGTTCAAGGACACTACCCAGGGCAAGATGTTTGTACAGTAAAAGAGAGGTCCTACCCACCTTCTTGCCTCTCTCGAACCCCAGCAACTCCTAGTCTAATCAGAATATGATGCTTAAAATATTTTCATGCCTAAATGTTTTGGGGTTTAGAAACTACTAACGCAAACAAATCTGTTCTCATACCTAATGGCATGATTATTCTTAATTGCTGTGTAGAAAAGAGACCATTGTAGTATTGCACAGATTGTATTCAGGAATATATATAAATTCTACTCTTCCAAAACAATTTCAGACTTGGATATACTTACCTTTTCCTACCATAGTACTTTTATCATAATTTTCCTGTGAAGTGTCTTGTAAACTGGAGGATTAATAGTTCCACATAAAATTATTTTTGGTTCTTCTAGAAAGGTCTGACCTACCCAGCCACTTCACCTTGCAGTTTGTTTCTTCAGTGTCACAAGCATCACCTTCATTCCTTTCTACCAACCCACTTGTTTCTCTGACAGGGCATAAATGAACTGAAAATGTACAATGAACTTGTCCTACCTACAGCAGCAGAAAGCACTTAGGCAACTATGGGAGGAGGGGTTAGCACGTGTGTCCATACAAAATTAATTGCAAAGTAATATGCACAAGCATACCCTGAAACCAGCTTTCTGTGAGCATTTACAGTAGAAACAGCTGCATGCTAGCCCAGCTACGTAGTGTAAACAAGGTCACTTAGCTCCTGGGAGCAGTGACACACAACCACCAGTTTGAACTGCAAGCGTTGAACCCATCTGTTCCCCAAGTTAACAGCAATCACTCCCTGCAATTAAGTGAGGAGCACTGACAGATGTCCCTGCTCATGCCCAGCTCTGCCCACCAAGAACAGTGGCTGAAAGTAGTTATTGGCGGCTGATCTTCCTACCAAAAATCCCAGACCTGCTGACATTTTTTTGCTGCGCTTAAGAAATTGTTGGACTGTTCCCATACCCTAGTTGTTCTTCTGGTCTCCCTCTTCCACATCTTGTGTCTGAGCAGACACTCCGATCCGCTTTGTTTTCCTCTGCTCAGTCCTCCTTTCACACTTCTACTGATACTGCCTCTCTTTCATCACATCCCTATTTCCATGGCACCCCATCATTTATCCAGACTCATGCACTTGCATGATAAGGCCTCAGGCTGCTATGCTAATGAACGCTCCTGAAGGAGATGCAAGATACCATTTGCTTTTTACTACCACTTAGCATCTGTGGATCTGCACAGAATGAAGAGACACACGACAGCAAGCAGCTCGAGGCCACCTTGCAACATTTTGAATGCCAGACTTAAGGCCGAAACAAAGAACTGCAGAGCTATAAACAAGGGCTGCTGTAATTTGCATGAAGGTTCCCAAACCAGAACTGTGAGATTTACATCCGAAAATGGTGCGACAGAGTAGGGCCTCACCAGCTACAGGTTGCTTAACTGTAAAGCAAAGCAAGCAATTCCATCCCGTTAATTCACCAGCTAAGATCAGTCAGGAATCTTGCTAGGGATCTTCATCCTAAACACGAAAAATACCCACGAAGCCATATGCAGGCATGCTTTCACAGATGTGGGTGGACTGGATTGAGAAGTTAACGACCCTAGAAATACATCACCACTTTACAGCTGGCAAATCATAGTTGAGCTAGCCATGATTTAACATCTATGCTTTGTTCTTCAGTTTATTCAAGTCACCCCATCGATCTACATTAAAAGAGAACTGGAAGCATTCATACTACGCATTATGGTGTGTTGTCTACAACAGCCATAAAGTGTAGGTCATACAGCTGCAGGCAGATATTAAACTGCTCCAGCAGAATGTGCAAACACGCACTTTCTCTGCTATAATGACATACAGGCTGATATCACCTGGATCCCTTCTGCCTTCGTATTCACCTTCCATCTTCATTTGTCTGTGACTCATCTTGCATGTGTTTGGGAGAAATGACTTTCAGAACGCTGCTCACTGACTACTTGCACCTATATTCAAGTTTCAGCTCTGGGAGAAGCTTACGTGCGCTGTACACTCACAAGAGACAAACACAAAATGCAAATTATGCATGCTACATAGAGGCAGTTCATCATAATTTGCCTAAAACCAAGGATTACATGAAGATACGTTCTCCTTGCCACAGCCATACAAAATGGGAAATGTCTTTGCTCATCAGTGTTCAGCACCTTCTGCTGATTACTAAGACTCCACCTCAAGAGTGAAATATTGTAAATGATATGAGCATTTGATTGTTACTTAAGCCACCCTGAGTGACAATTCTTGCAGTGGTTGATAGCTCTAGCTCATGCCTAGACAGCAATGAATGCATTTGGGACTCCAGCCCATTCTAAAAAAACCAAACCAAAACAAAAAACAAAACCACCCCCCCAAAAAACAAACACCAAAACACCCTGCAAAAGAGTGAAACATAGCTAGTATTACAGCCATTTTAACTTTTTTTACTATTCCTATACAAAATTGTGCAGATTGCACAAACCTCTTCAAATATAGCATTTTAAATGATAGCCAGCTGACAGGACCAGCCATTAGGTAAGAGGCTTCTTAATATACCCTTAAATACTTCCTCTATTATCTACAGCTTTCTGTTTCATGTTACACTATGAGTTGTGTCACCCATTTTTGCTGCTCTGTTGTAAAGATAATCTTACTTTCAGTACCACACCTATTTAATCTGAATTCTTTTTAGAATAATGATAATGTACAACAAGTAGCTCTGCTTCATCAAATACTAGAGTATTTTACTAAAAGTTATTGTAAAGGGACACATGTTCAAGCCAAAGTTTTACCTACATATAAACAAGGAGACGCTTTAAAAAACAGAAATTATGTCAAGAGGAACCACCTAACTTGGCTACTGAGGTAGATTTTAAAATATTTCTCTTTAATGTTTTTAAAACTTCAGATTTTTAATTTGCAAGGTACTATCTCAGTCTGCCTGTAAATAACAAAATGAACCTGTTCTTCAGAACCAGCAAATATTTGATAATATTTTCTTCTGAGTTCTGCTTTAGCTACAAACCAAAAAATACCTCTTATCCCATATATCCCACTCCTGGAGCTCATTACTAGAAACTCAGCTCCCTCCAGATGAAAAAAACCCAGGGTCTAAGGGAGAGAGAAAGAAATTCATACCCATTTCCTGAAAAAGGAAGTTTGGCCTGATAGGAGGAGGGAAAAAACCCCCAAATGTCTCAGCCTAGTAGCTTGGCTACATATGTACCAGGATACAGCAAGTTCCTCCTCCCCAAAAAACCATGATGAGTCATACACTATAGCACAAGCCCTTAAATTATTCTTTTATATATTTTTTTTTTTTTTAAGGTTTCTAACCAAAATGTTTTACAGTATTAAAGAAGAGTAAACAGCTTCAGGATAGGGCAAAGAAACATAAGAAAGCTTAAACTAGGAGGGATTTTCCCATATGACCAGCTGTGTTGGTACCAAAAAAGCAAAGAAAGTCATTTCTTGAGAAAGAAGGATATTTTTTTTCTTTCATTCTTTGGATTCTCATTGTCTCCATTTATATGAGGAGCTAGTGTTCCTTAAAGGTGATGCACTGCAATGGCACAAAGAGCTTCTACTCCATCTCCTTCANCCCCCCCCCTTACCAGCATAAAAATTTTTATAATAAAGAATATAGTTTCAACCCAAAGAAAGCATTTTTGTAGTTGCAAGCAGAGTAGCATGTATATTAAGTCTGACAGACATCTTCTTGCAGACATCAACTACCATTAGAATAGAGAAGTGTTTATCAGGAACTTCCAGAATTAAAAAAATAAAATAAAATAAAATAAAATAAAATAAACCCCTGTATTTCAAAAAAGTGCAATATAATCACATTTTAATAATAAAGTCAACATTATGATGGAGGAAACCACTATGAGACTGCAAGATCTTGAATACTTATTGATGAACTGAAGAATAGTAATGGTGAATTAAGTCAATTCTTTCTCTTTAGAAGAAGGAATCCAGCTCCAAGCTATGGTTAGGACATAGCTATAATAGCAGCTCCCAAATATCACTCTTAATCAACAGAGAATTTCCCAAGTCAAATTTAATTTGGTACTGTGAGAAGACAGAAGGCTGACTATAGCTTCCATTATACGATTACATTTATGTATGGATTTGCCCATGTTTGTAATACTGCACAGAAAAGCAGGGAAGCTCAGGTTACAACAGCTGGGATCCAGCCTGCCCGAACATTTGCCTGGATTACTTGCCCCCCTTTTTTTTTTAGAGCTGCTCTGTCTTCTGGAGGCTTCACAGTCCCTTCCCAGCCACACTGCTGGTGGGACACCTTTTACATGACAAAGTGCCAGCTCCCTCCCCGTCGAGTCCGTAGTGCACGGACTTACCTGCTCAGGTAAGTGCATGGAGTGCCCGGTCACAAAGTAAGGGCTGCCTCAGCACCCATCCTGTCCTACAGCTAGGCATGCTCCCATCCCACGACCAAGACGTTGGTGTCCCCCACTGAATCACTGGGCATTTACCCATGGAGAAATGCCTACACTTTGTTACTGTGACAGAAACACTGCTGGCCATGCAATGGAAGGCTCCATAACAAGCCTTGGAAAAGACAAAAGATCAGGCACAACTGAGTTGCAGAGCCTCAATCTGGTGGCAAATAGCCTGGCAGGAGGAGAAAGGGCAGAGAGAGGACAGTAGGCTTGGAAGAGGAGGAGGAGGCACAGTCTTGGAGACATTTCTGAACTAGGTTTGACTTACAATGCATTTCACTAAAAGGAAAATAGAGCTTAAAAAACAAACAAACAAATAAAAACAGGCAACCAAAAAAAACCGGAAAATCCCTCACTATCTTTTACAGATCTTAGCTATCAGAATGTTACTGAGTAATTATCACTGTTACCTGGTTATCTGAATGCAGAATTCGACCAATGCAGAAAATATCCAGGTGAGCAACATGGGCAATTAGAAATGAACAACTGACAAGCAATTATGAGATATTAAGTATGATCAGCATTTGTTAAACGTGAAAGGAGAAAGGAAGATGAAACAGCACCATCACTATACTAACATATAATTAATATCAAGCTGTGATGTCACTTAGGAGTTCACATCCTGACATCACATGTACTCAAAAAATGTAGCATGTTCTGAGCTTTGTCCTGGGAATAAATCTTCCAGAGTTCAGAGGAAATGACTTCATCAAATGCCTTTACTAAGCATAATTCCAGCCATCTTAAATTCACTGTGAAAGTAGATATGATACATAACTCCTGCCTTTTCTTAAAAATGAACCTCAGAAGCAATATATTATAAATAAAATTCAATAGAAACTTACCAGTCAGATGCATGTATATTGCTCTATCTTACCCCCCCACACACACACAGATAAGCACCAGAGCATCAGAAAAATAGCTGCTTGTGAAAAATGAGCAACATGATCATTTCCAGAAATAACATTATTTTAAAAACTTAAGCAAAACTCCTATTTCAGTTGCTTGTCTGTAACCAAGTCACCCCAAATGGACATTGGATTAACTGACAGTTAACATGATCTTTACAAAAACTAGGTTTTGTTAAACTATGTCTGCATATACATATATATATATATATGTATGTAGCATGTTATACAAAATACATCTTTAAATGTTTAAAGGGGTAATATTTTTCCTGTTATTCCCTTCCTCTTTGGACTCTTAGCTGCTGTTGGCATCTACTGCTGTTTCACGTTTCAATTGCTATTGAACTTAGAGTTACTATCTGAATTACTGTCATGGATCAGATTGTTAAGAGTGGTTGTCCAAACGCTTAACAATAACAGTAGTAGTAATAACAGTCTCTGCTCAAGAAATAAAATTTTAGAGCATTTTTCACATCCGAATGGAGACATGCCATGAGTTTGTATGCAAAACACTAATCTCAGAAGCCATGAAGCAGGCGAGTTCTGAGACACACTAGCCTAGCATTACACTTGAGCTATATTTCCTGTCTAAACATGACCAATTCTGTCAAGAGGTATCAGCAGAGACAGCGGAGCAGAGTCTGGTCTGTCTGTAAACAGCCAGCCAGAGCAGGAACAAGAAAAGCAGCAGCTGGACGCAGCTGAGCAGACAGGAGAGCAGAGGAAAAGAGTGAGGCTCTACCAGCCAGCATAACAGGCAAAGCTTAGGGGGTAAAGCAAGAAAGTGTTTTATTTATTGTGTCCCCAGCCAACACCATCTACCACTGCTACCCTGTTCTGTTCAGAAGTGGATGATTACTGTCATTTTAGTTAGATTTTCCATGATAGCACAAATCAACTCCAACAGGTTTCCGAGTACCCAGAAAGCAGCAAACCACAGTGACTTCCAACCCCAGTTAGCTTTGATGAAGCAACCCCATTTAATGAAAAACTATGATGGTCTCAGCTGACAATAGGGTCACATTTGTGAGAAGGGTTCTCTCTTTATCAGATTGTCTAAAAAGCTTTTGCATTTCACAACCAACTTCTCATAGTGCTGAAGGTATGAACACATCTATACTCTCACATAACAAATCTAGAACGCTCCTAAATTGTTCTGTAGGGAGGAAAAAAAAAAAAAAGGAAAAAAAAAGGAGGAAAAGCTAACAATAGGGAAAAGCATCTTCAAAAGAAAGAGAAGTGGTAACAAGATTTTCAGTGGCAACAGGAAAGAACAGCCAAGAGGGAAACTGTGAGAAGCACAGCAGCATCCTTCCAGCCACGTTTCAGAGCTAGCAGGCAGATACACTGACGTCTGCTGAGTTATCCACCTGTCCCACCATCTGTCTCTAACATGAAGGGTCTCACCTAAAGAGTCAGGAAGACAACAGAGCAAATAAGCTGTGCCCACAGGAGAAATAAACAATTATTGGAATAATAAATAATAATAATTCTGATAATCAATTAACAGAAATGTGAACTTTAAACTACTTGGCCACACATTCGCATTTTATCTTTGTGTCCATGTATAAACTTTTTAAAGCTAAATTGGGGGGGCGGATTTTACCTTCATACAAAATGTTATGTAAAAATTTACATGGGTAGTCAGCCTTCTGGACTGATTAAACTGCATGCAAGTCAGTTTTATAAATGCATAGCTCTTGAAGAGATGTGCTCTTCCAACAGTTCTATGAACATGCTTTGTAAAGCCTGTATTGTGGGCTCAGCATGTGGGCAAATTCACAAATAGACTTGCTAACTCCCTTCTTCCTGATGACCAATAACCAGAAGAGGAAAAAGAGGAGATTCTTTTTAGAATAATAGTCTAGACAGCTCAAAAATAGCCTCTGTGCCCTTGCCAGGTGCAAAGGAAACTGGAAAAGTAGGAACCGTGGTGCTTACTAAAACCAGGGTGTTTTGACTATTTTGCATCCACCCTCAACCTTCTGGATTTCAGCAAGGAGATTCATACCCATGCAGTTCCCAAAGAAGGCCACCTCACCCCAAGGCTTAACCGAAAAGTATCACTGACAGGTTTCCAGGTGACCATCACACAGTGCAAAATCCTGAACATTAGGAGTATTTGTGAAGCAAAGCGGCAAGAGGTTTCAGAAGCTGAGATGTCTTCAGGGCTTCAGCTCATCCTTTCCCCTGATTGTTCCAATAAAAAATTCTTTTTGCTTGTTTGCTTGCTTAAAGGTAGCAAAGGAAATTGCATTCCCTCTTCCCTGTCTTTGGTTTTCAGAGAAAATGGCAAAGAACAGTTGTTTATTCTTTCAAGCCGATATGCATGTTCTGTGCACTCCGGATGACATTTCCTCAGTGGAGACGTGGTGTTAGATAACATCAATTTATGTTAAATAATCTTAAAATAGAAACACATACAGTGCTGGCTTTAGACATACTAGATAATGCTTTCACATAGTCTGGTTTTGCATTTTGGGGTTTTTTTTCAGTGCGTGGGAGATGTATCATCTCATGTTTTAATGGATGTGGTCATTTTCTCTGTGGCCAAGTTTACAGATTCTTGCAGGTTCTGTTCCCACATTTGGGGACTCTACATTTCCCTCAAGATCCTGGGTCAGCAGGAATCTGTAAAACTCCACTCTGCCAGTGAGCCTTCACAAACCTGAAGTGACTGAAACTAGAGAGAGCGCAGGGACAGGAAGGGCTGCAGCAGGAAGACTTATCCTGCAATGATCTGGGATGTCAAAGACTCTCTCTCAGCAGAGTGCTAATGCTACATACACGTCCTGTATCACATAATAAAGTAATGCTGTGCCCATCCAATCACATCATAGCTAGACCAATTTGAATTGATAACATTTAATTATAAATTACTCTATGCTTAACACCACCAAACTTTTCCAAGCTGCTCTTACTAGCAGCTCTAAGTATGCCATTAGAAAGTTAGTACTGCAGAGAGACAAAAGATTAATTGCTTTTTATCTTCTCCTCCCTACGTTTTAAGTTATGATAGTGTTGATATGAAGACAGATCTGCAAGTCAAAACTGCTAAATTACCAAGCTGCTAAAGCCTGAACTGCCGCAACCTGGATCTACTCGATCCTTCTCCTGTTACAGCCAGCATGCTGCTTAACTGCCTCTCTTCCAGTCTTCCAGAATGTTCTGAATTTGGCAAGTAGCTAAGTAGTGAATAAAAGACACTATACAGACAACAAAAAGAGATTATGCTTGAAAACACCAGTGCAACTAGAAATAGAGAAAGTGAGTCTAAATTTAACAGGGTAGGTTTTTGGTTCGGTTTGTGAGTACTTCTCTCCCTTGCCCCCTTAAGCTGATGGCATACATCAGCTCTAACTTCTTCCCCAAGGCACACCACCACCACTGTCAGTCTCTGGCCTTAATACCCCACAGCACGCATGCAAGTCTCTAAACTCAAAAGCATTACAAGTGCAAAATACCAATGCTGGATGGAGTCCAGATCCGACGATACAAGCCACGATTAAATGCTTGGCAATTTAACAAGCGACAGCACCTACTTAAACACATTAACAAATACCTTATAATACACATGCATCGAAGGAAATTTTCTGAAACTTTATAAATACCCAGTTACTTGTAATTTACACTCTCCAAAGAGCTACTGTTAATGGTTCCTATAAAGCACTGCACATACAAACCAGATGAATTAAATGCTGCAGCCAAAGGTGATTCCGCCCCACACACACACACCCTTAGAAGCAACCATGCATACACTGCTGAACTGTTTATTTTGCAGTGCTGCAGGGAAGGAAAGAAGAACAGTACACTCAGCCAATCTTCCTCTTTTTACTACACTCATTTTAAGAGAGTAAGAAAATAAGAGTGCCTATAGATATATTTGCTTAATTCAAAGAAGCTAGTGTTTTACTCTGTGTGATGAAATTCAAGCAAGAAGCAAAAGGAAAGGTAACAATAGAAAATCATTGAATTGGAAAAAGTATTATTGTTCCTCAGAAGAACATCTAATGTTATTCAAAAATCACAGCTGCCTGAGTTTCACTCTAACAAGCACAAAAAGTTATCTTAATGCAAGATTTATACTTTAAAAAAAAAAGAAAATGTGGCTTACTGGCCTAATACCTCTATCTGCTTGGCCTAGTGAGTGGATATCATTTTCTATACCGACAACAAACTACACACGGAACTTCATTTTTAAACTGCAAGTCACCTCAAGTATAGATTGAATCCTAACTTTGATCTAAAGTATCACACCAGTGTATTTATTTAAATTGTTACATCATATAAGGAAACTCAATGCAACAGAATTTTCAGGAAGCAGGCTTATAGAAATAACCTGAGGTAATAAAACAGAATAATGCGGAAGGGACTAAAGAAAATCTTTCCAAGTCAATAAAATCTTACACCAGACTTACAACCTATCCCACAAGCACCAGACTTTCTTGAAAAGCTGGTATTCGTCATCCAAATCTTGGGCTGCAGAGAAACATTGTGTGTAAAACTAAACATTCTGGTATCACACTGACAAAGAAAAGAGAAAAAAGTTTTGACCCAGCAATCTTCCCCATGATCCTGACTGGTTATTTATTCAGCCAAGCACATAATCTAAGCATCCCCAATACTACTGCTGCACTTTTGTTGCTAGTTACCAAAGAAATTGCATTTTGGCACCTAGTACGTAGGTCGGTAACAGGTGATGTTTTCCAGTTCAGAGATCAAAATTCTGCAATGAGCATTACTGCTCAAAGATAAAAAAAAAAAAAATTCATGATTTTCAACCATGTTCAACTCAATCGTCTTCCTGCCAGGTGTTAGACTAAAAGCAGGTCAGCCGTGGTGACATCTTTCAGACAGACCTGAGGTTTGCAGCAAGACGAAGCAGCCCTGTCCCACGACACAGTGCTCAGAGTAACACTTCAAAGCCTAAGAGAAGCTGTTGCTAATTTGGAGTTTACACTCAGAATCAGATATTCTCTGGCAATTCAGCATCAAAACCAAAAAGCAGATAAGGTATTGAAGTGCTTCTGTTACTGTAACAGGAAGAGCAGGAATGGAGATGAATACTGATCACATGCATGGTTCCTTGCATTTCTAGGTCTTCATGTCAGCACTTCACTTGAGGTTTTGTATTTTTTCAGTCAGATCTTAAGAGTTCCCAAAGTACTGCTCACTTCTAAAATGCATGAATTGGCTTCCCTGGAAATAGCACTCAGCTGGAAAAGAACAAGAGTCATAAAAGTAAAAACTGCACCAGGGAATGAGAGAAGGAAATCCTTTGCGTTTAACATTTGGAATTCATGAAGCACTTTGTTATAGTCCAGATTAGCGTAGCATAAGAAAGTCTTGGTGAGCAGACTGAAAAGAGGCCAATTTTGACAGCCTGGTTTTCTTTCTACCCTTTCATTCTACCATCTTTGTCTACCTCTTGGTCATTCCTCCCCATCATCCATACCTTTAATCCATACTCCACTGTCCATATCACTGTACAGACTCATGAGCACTCTGGGCACCCTGACACTGCATTATCCTGTAGATACGAAGCAGTTCAGTTTTACATACAGCCAGCCTGGAGTGGTGGAAGACAGGTGTTATCCAAAAGCCCATACATTTCCAGAAAAACTTTGCTAACAGCCAGTCACCATTCCCTGAGAAGGATGTGCTAATTAGAACATGAGTACATTTTTTCAACTTCTTTGAAGCATCGTCTCAAGAGCTCCTTGAGTTTTCATGAGGAATAAAATCTGCTTTTATTTAAATCTACTGTTGTCTTCAGGTAAGGTTTTCTACAGCCAAGGGCATAACACTTCCTCATATTTTTATTGATGCTCTAATTATGAGTGTAACATTTGCTCTGGAAATATAGTAGGAACTCACAACTTATATTATCCAAATTAGGTCCCTTTTTCCCCCCACTTGTTTGTATACTATCCCAGTTAAAGCCTAACACACAGTTTACAATTCATGCACACCTGGGGCTACATTAACAACAGCAGGTTTGCATGTAAGTCAACGCATCACAATTCTATACTGTCACAGCCTATGGTGGATAGACACTTTGCTGTTTTGCAGTGAACTCAATGAACTGCAGTGAAGCTCCTGTGTTTTTAAGCCCAACCCATGATTACATGGAAATCTCAATTTCACATTTTATTTTGACTCTTAAAGCAGGGTTTGAGCCCTCAGAGTTGTGCAGAGAAGTTTGGAAATATGTGAATGTTTAGAAAACAAAAATCAAAAGAACCAACAGGTACATATTTTTTCAATCTACCTCCATATTTTTCAATCCATCTCATGATTTCTGAATGCTCTAGATGGGTCAGTCTGGCTGCAGAGGAAGGAATTTTACAGAAATTTAAAACAAAGAGGTATGGCAAGCTACAAGAAGGATGTAGACACGTGCATAGCTTCCTCTCTGCCAAAGCATGGACTAAGCTACACTCATTTGCAGACCTTTTGATTTAAAAGGCAGCTAGAAAATAAGACTTTCCTAGGGATCATTACTTGCGGAATTAATTCACTGTTGGTTTGGTCATTTGTGAATCTTGTGGATATGCTTCCAAGTACTGAGGGAGGAAGCAACTGAAGGACTTCTGTTATTTATAGTGTTTGAATAGGAGAGTTCTAGTGTACTAGACCTGAAAATGGATATTTACATATTGGATGAGGTTTGCCATGAAAATTAAACTATGTAAAAGCGTAATAAACTACGGATTGTTTAGCTTTTAACATAAAAGCAGAAATACACATCACTGCAGTATTGATACTTGGGGCAGGGGGGGAACAAAAAACAAACCCACCAAACAAACTAACAACCACAAGAAATTACACATTTCATTATCAGACTGTGGTTCTACATCATTTATGTCCAAGCATATCCTTATTCATGCCACGCTAAATAAGGCATATCCATTCAGAAAAAAGAAGTTACAAGTTGCTGCAATACTGGAATCCATAGTCTACTTCACAGACTATTTTCACTAAGGTGAAAACAGAGTACAGGAAGCTGAGGTTATCTCAGTGCTTCACAGACCATTACAAAAAGAAAGAACAAAGGGAAAAAGAGTTAAATCCTGTCTCTCTGCTTCTGCAGCTATTTATACCTGCTAAGCACTGCTGACTGCAGGACCTTCAGATCAGCCTACAATGTTTCACTGTTTTATTCAGTGGCAACCTATGAACTGCAACCTGGCATAGCTGCATTTGAAGAAAACACATCCTTAACTTCTGCTGTCAAAACCCCAACCAACCTAACAATGCATATACATATATGAAATAAATAACCATTGGGTATTCTCTGAATGAGCCACCATTTCAAGGCTGAGCATTGCAGTCCATAGTCAACTTCACTTCAAATTTAGCTTAGTGTATACATTCAACTGTTAAATGTTATGATCTGTTCTACCTTTTTGAGATGATGGTTGAATTCTCTTTGAGTAACATCTTACACAAATGCGGTTCTCAACTTCTTTGAAGTCCATGGTCAGGTTAACTCTTACCACAAAGCACCTAAAAGTCATTCTGGATAACAAGTTGTACTAAATATAGATGTAATGTGAAGAATGTCACTACGTAACAAACAAATTTTAATAAACATACATTTTAAAGGGATGGTGTGCCATGTTCTTCCAACCTACCCTCTATACCACAGGATTCTACATCTTCCTCTCAGAAATATAAAAAACAAAGCAACCTGAAAAAAAAAAAATCTCTAGTTATTTGAAAAGTAGCTTCACTGAGGAGTTATTTTGGATTGACACTAGAATCACGTTTCCTTCGATCATTCTACAGTCTACTGTATTTAATCACAGTCAATAATTAGATTACATAACTTTGATACCGATCAGATAGCCTGTCACAGCTCTGACATTATACTCAGTGTAGGCTCTTTCAATTTTTTCTTAAGATAACAATTCAGTCATCAAATGTAATATTTAATAAGATTTTTAAGACAGCAGATGGCATCACTTAGTTATTTTTGAGTGTTGTACATTGACCATTTGCTATGCAGCATAATCCTTTTTTGAAGATCAGTAAACGCAACTCGATGAATAGCACAGAAAAGTGACATTTCAAAAAATAAAAAATAAGATATTACCATTTTACCTATCTGGTTACCTTGATCTGTATTGAGTTTCACACAGGCATCTTAAAAGAGCCCACAGTTTCCCGCAGCTGTGGCTGCCCTTCTTTGATTCACCAGATACCTCTGAGGCCCTAAGTGAGCCTCCTACAAGCCACCAGCTAAAGGCATTGTCGTGGTTTCAGCCCAGCCACTAACAAAGCACCACGAAGCCTCCCCCTCACCCCCCACCCC
>VYZV01011207.1:55283-76216 GCA_013401275.1 Pandion haliaetus | reverse complement strand
GTTCTCCCAGAGGCACTACCCCCGTCACCGATGGGCTCGCCCTGGGCCAGAGGCGGGTCCGACTTGGAGCCGGGGGAGCTTCCAGCAGCTTTTCACAGGAGCCACCCCTGCGCCCCCTCCCCCGCTACCAAAAAATTCACACCACACAAACCCGTAACAGGCATTCATATCTTCACTAGACCAGGGAGAGCAATGGCTGGCCTTCAGAAACCTTCAGATGTGAGTACAGCTTAGCAGGAATTTACAGACTCTTCTCCTCATCTCTTCCCATCGGGTTCACTACTAGAGCTAAATCATGCCATCAGGCACAAAATCACAAAATATTTTGAACCACTGTTAGAGGAGCTGCCCATTCAACAAATCAGAGTTGACAAAAATGGTGAATGCTAGAAAGGCTCTTCATGTCCATTCAGCATCACACAGGAAAAACAGCCAGGATAAAACCAGACCTAGCTCTAAGCTTTGTGAGTGGCTGCAAAACAAGATCTGCTATTCAATCTTCTTTTTTTAATTTCTTTCTCAACATTCCTTATATAATATATAATTTATAGGATGATGTGGAAAAAAAAGGAAAGATAAATTTCCTTTGTGTGTTCAGGTGATATATAGATTTGAAAAGGTACACTATAAAAACAAAGGTGTCTGTGCACAGGCTCAGACTGCTGTACAGAAAATGGGAATTCAGAGAAGGCAATGTACCAAGTAATTTTTCCGATCCCTTCTGAGAAAAATAACAAAATCATTATGTTCTACTCAGGGTATTTAGAAAGTGGCTGTCACAGTAGTTTGTAGGTGTTACAGTAAGAGTTCATGATCAAAAAGGTGTATTTTTCCATCTGCCATTCAGTCAGAACAGATGCAAGAATGCACTGTGGGAATCAAGATGCCATCAGGGAGCAATTGGGTGGATGTGCTTTAGCAGGCTGCATGGCAACATTTCTAAACTCAAAGACAGCAGCCCATGGTGCAAACATAGTCCACAGGTGGCCCTGTGCTGGTTGAACCCGAGTAAGTGTCATTGCTAACTGACCGCTCCCGATCCACATGCTATTCCACAGAGTGCAACGGAGAGCAACAGGAGGGTCACTTCAACCTTGCGTGGCAGAGGTGTATGGGAAATGGAGAAAAGGCCATACAGAGAAGGGAACAGATAAGCCAGAGTACAAGAGAAACAGTCTCCTCCTTGCCCACACATACAAAGCTCTGCTTTTCTTTACCCACTCCTAACTTTTTCTCTGGTCTTGCCTTTTAAAAATCTATTCAGAGAGCCATGCTCTATGTACTGTCTGAACTCAGAGATGGCAGCCTTACAGAATATTTAGCAATTCTTTGCAGGGTTGCTAACAGTTTATCTTTGCTTGATGGATAAAGGCAAATACCCGCCAGCATGCATGCTTAGTATTTAGTGTGAATTTAGTAGCAGCCAGAAGCTTGACCTGAAAATCTTCTGTCTGTAGCAGGAGATTTTCAATGAAAAATGAATTATGAAAACCAACAGCATAAAGCAACGTGTGAAGAAGCTATAGATTTCTTCAGAAAACAAAAAATTACTTCAGAGATTACTGAAAACAAACATTAGAACTAATGAAGAGGTTACAAATTCTTTTCATTTTATATCTTTGTAAAGACCTGTTTTCTCCTTGGGTGTTCAGCTCAGCACATTAGCAGCACACTACCAGAGCAGCCATCCTCTTTCTGCTCTCAGCCTAGGGCAGAAAAAAAGCTTTTTCAGCCACACAGAGCATGTCATTATACTTCTGAAAAGCACACAGACCTCCAAAATCTTTGAGGAACAGAGGAGGGAAGAAGGGAAGGAGTCAATCTCTGATACAACAAATGACAGAACCATTCTCAAATCTTTTTTCTTTTTATGGAAAAGTTACCTTCTGAAGTGTTGGCACTGTGTGCTTTAGACAATACTTTTTTTTTCCCCAAAAGTGTTTTTTTTTTTTCCAACCTGCTAGTAGTACAAATTGAATGTCATTTTTTCTCCGTAACAGCATGAATTAGACATATAAACCCAACAATAATGTGAACTCAAACCAGCAGCACCATTACTACTGTGTGATAATTGGCGTTTACATTCTTTGTAGCCATATGCTTTCTGCTGAGTCAGTTTTGAAATACATACTAGTCCAAAAGGTTATTACACAGAAGATAGAAGACTAAATTCCCAGAGGTCACCAAACAGTCAGTAATGTTCTCTATAGTGAGTATCACTACCATAATGACAAGAATTATATGATACACTTGCCTACAGTTAGCAGAGGTTAGCCTCAAGTGATCTTGCCCTGTCCTATCTTACAGCTGCAGCTTAACAAAACAGACAATACGGACACATAAACTAAAAACCACAAGGCACAACTCAGGAGGTCTGTACTCAATGTCACAAATTATGTGGGGTAGACTTCAAATTTTAGGTGAAGCATATACATTTAAATATCAGACCATATTTTAATATTACTTAGAAGTCTAAAATTGCACATAGAGGTCTAGCAGGGCTTTCTAAAACAGAAGCAAGTCAGTTGCCTGAGCCCTGTTGCGATCAGTAGTTATTAACTCAGCAAGCTGTTTAAACACCGCAAAAATGCTACTGAGAACTTCTCATACATTTATATGCCTAGGCATTTCCAAGTATCTGGCCTCTAGGTACAGATGAACTGGAGCCCTTTAAACTTCCTCAATACTGAAACCACTTTGCCCCATTCAATGCATTTTGTGGAAACTGAATCTCATAATCAAACTACATATTATATTCTTTATGCAGAGACACACATACATAAACAGAGAAAAAACATTTTCTAAAATCAAACGGAAAGTTCCATAGACATGCCTACATTATCTGACATGCCTACATTATTTCACATGCAGCTGCCTACAGCAAGCTTTTGAGCTAACCTATGTAGATAAAGCATTATATTTTCCCCAGCTTACTTCTGGCAAGGATAAGCAAGTCTCCAGAGCTCTGCTAGTTCCTATGACAAACCCCTACAGGACTCACTGCATGATTTACCTTCTTGCAGCTTCAGAATTATTTCCTTCCCAAATACTCCTTCCCCTTCTTCTGGACTAGTCTTCCCAGCTAAATTGTGAATTTAAATAAAAAAGACTGAGAACAGATGGTTTCTCAAGAGAGTAACAATCTACTTACACTTTTATTCAAACCTCAGCTGTCCTAGTTGGTTTGCAGATACCTGTGCAGCAAATGCCAATGGGCTGGCTATCTCCTCGCTTCCTTTAATAGAGTGCAACTCTGAAAATCTGAAAAATTACCTCCTCCTTTCTGTCTTTTGCAGTACTTTTAAAGTGCTGGTGGGAGGAACAGAAAGTGTCCCTATCTTGTCATGTGAGAAAAAGCTAAAATCCCCATCAGAAGTGACTCACCAACATTAATCATATATACACCAGACTGAAAGGCACTCAGAACATGAAGCTTGAATCCCATCCTCAGTTAAGCAAATGAGAAGTTAATTGCTCAGCACTATCATACTATTTTAAGTGCTGTATCTGTACAATTTTGCACAATGGGGCTGATGAATATAAATTTATTGTATCTAGCACTGAACTCTTACAGAGAAGTGCTGGTGAATCTTCTGGAAGAACAAACAGCTGAGTAACGTGAAAATTCCTTTATTCTGAAATGAGTAAGTAACAGTGGAAGGATTTTTGTATACAAGACATTTGCTTCACTTACCACCTGGTTTATGCATTAAAATAAATAGCCTTATTGCTTAACCAAGCAGATGCACATCAGAATCTTCAGTAACCAGATTACACTGCAGCTTTAAATACTGCATCTTCTGTTTGCTTCTCATTGGGAATATTGTGAGTTTTTATTCAATAACACTAAATCCAAGTCTAAATGTTGGGGGTGAGGGGGCTTGAANAAAAAAAAAAAAAAGAAAAAATCCTACCATCTGTGAAATGTAGCTTGAGAATGAGAGGATTTATTTTCTTATTTAAAAAAACCAAACAACAAAGTCACATTTGGAAATACATACATCCTACTGAATCTACAAAGCAGAGAATTTTCCCATTCATACTATGTATGCAGTACTGCTCTATGTTCTTCAGAAAGTGGACTCAGGCTTTTTGCCTTTCTAGTGTTTTTAATTTTGCCTAATACTAACTATCCAGCTCCCACAGGACTATACTCAGAATTACATGTGGAGAATATTCTATTAGCCATAAAAACAAGAGTAAAATTATAAAAAGTTAACTACACTCCTCCTATTTTTCAGGGAAATATTCTAATGCCCAGGAACTAGATTACGATCTGTCACGGTCCTGTAAATTCAGGATAAATCAAGTGTTGCTCTAACATTACCTTGGAATGAAGAAATTATGGCCTCATTGCAATGAAGTGCTTGAGCTATTGCTGAGTGAACAATTTCTATTGGCATTTAATTATATTGTGTTTCCTGAAGCTAAGGCACAGCTTTAGCATGAGCAGGGCCACTCTGAGCAAGAGACTTGTTCTGTTCAAATCAACACTCATCTGACAAATAGTTTTAATACGTAGCAACGTTTGACAACTGGCCAAGGATGTAAATTTAGCTCCTCACTGAATGTTAAAGAATATACAAACCCAGAAATTATAACTACCGCTATAAATAATAAAAAAATACTTAAGTACATCCTACTTATGTTTTGCAAACATAAGAGCAAACCTGTCAAATTTCCTTCCGGGTAGATGTATAAATGTAAGAGTCCTAGTCAAAAATTGGGATCTGCTCTACTTCACGCATTTCTACACCTCTAGAGGAAATGTTTGTATGACTTCAAAGCTTCAGTCTGTTCTAGTTCCTCATATAACAGAAGAGCTTGCTGCTTTGGACAGATCGCCTGTCTTGTTTCTGGTGCTCCCCCTCCCAAATCTTAACAGTGAGTAAGTCTCCAAGAATGAGCCAAATGATAATCTCGCTATGACATGGAGTGTGGCTTTTTGTATGAACATGCTGCCTCAGAATTAGATTACAACCACTCACTTTGTGAAGCTCTTTGAGGTGGATTGCTGATGAGCCCCTATCCTCCGAAAAAAAATCAGTGGCTTGAGTTGGTCATCCAAAAATTGAGGTACCCCAAACCACTATTCACTTCAGAGACACTTGGGTCTTCCCGTACATCATTAAAGAAAACAAAAATCCAGAAAGTAGAGTCCCAAGCTGACCATGATGCCACATTTAAAGGGCTCCTAGTAATGTCAGTAAATCAAATTAAGTTAGCTGGTGAGAAAAGAGTTAAGTGAGAGCTACCCAGCATGGTGGAGCTGCTACAGCACCCCAGTATAGACCCCGTACCTTCTCTCCCTGTTGTATATGCACAGGCAGACAACCTTGCCCCAAAGGAAGCTCACATCAACCTTTCAGCAAACCTTAGCAGGAGCAGGACCACAGTCATTTGTTCTGCTTTCCCACCTTGTTTATCAAGGTTTTTCTACTAATGTCTTAACTGGCAAAAAGGCGTGATGGAAGGAAAGCCTTTCCAAGAAGCCTAAACAGAGCCCAACTCAGGTTCACAACTTTTTTCATATGGCTCCTGAAGGAATTTATTTTGCAGATTCAGTTAGTATGTAGTAAAGCAAGACAGAAACATTCTGATTTTTGGTGACTGGGCTTTTTGTACAGTATTTTTAACAGTCTTTTGACACGTTCCAAAAGAAGCACTCCACAGAAAGAGTTAGAGACATCACAAATTGCCATAGTCCCTGAAGAATAAGTCCGCATCCTCTGGGTAAAGATTTTACGTAGTTATTAACAAGAAAGACTGGTGATAAAGTGGTCCTAATGCCATGTTACTGTACTTTACTGTATGAAAGAGTGCAAGACCTCAAAATGTCGTATTAATAATGTAGAAAAGTTCAGTCTAAGGAGTATCAGTTTTGTTGTTACAGAAGATCAGGATCCTCTAAAGAAAAAATCAGAAGGTGGTAAACCTCTGTTACTAGATTTTGAGAGCATAAAGAATGACTATGCTTGATTTTATTTTAAAAATTAACATCTCTGCTCTCTTCTGTGCTGAATATTAGAAATCAAGTGGGAACAATATCTCACATCATTTGAGATGTGATTATTAAGAACAAATCAACTATGGTTTGTCTGTAAGCTACATTTGTTGCAACACATGCAACATCCTGAATCCACAAAGCAGCAGAGGGGACCAACCCACATTTGTGTGAAGTATCTAGCTTTCAATAATTGCTCCAATTTACGTGTGGGAAGACCAAGGCAAGAGGTTTGGGTTAGATGCCTAACAGGGACTGTACATAGGTTTTTAAATTTAGGCCAGGGAAACCGCCCAGGCATCTGCAGCCCTTCTGGCAAGACCAGTGAAATTCAGTCTAATCAATGCTCTATACCTCAGCCCCAGCACACCATCCTAAGGTCTGCACAGCAGTGGTTCAAAAGGGGGAAAGTTCAGAAGGTGGTCTCCCAGAGGTACATCTGAAAGGCCATATGCTTACAGGACAGAGGGATGACCATGGCTTTCAATCGAAAACATGGAAACAAGCTCTTCTTTTATAGAAGAATCTCATGGCCAGAATACTACACAGATATGGGAATATACTTCCGGGAAAAAAAAAAAAAAAAAGAAAAAAACAAAAACAAAAACAAGCAAACAAAATCCCAAAATAACGACACCACCACAAAAAAACCTAACCCCAAAACTCACCAAAAAAACCAAAACCAAAACCACACCAACCCCACTACCAACCAGTGCAGGTATAAGACAGATGAGGAGGTCCCCAGTCTTAGGGTGTTCTCTAACCTAGTGGCTTGTAACTTTTCCAAGAAACTGGAGTTTGGCCCTCCTGCCAGGCCACACTGGAGAACAGTGACCCTGAGGTTTCTGGGTCTTGTGGGGCTCTGCCTGGCACACCGGCAGGTATATTATGGCACCTGCTTCTTCCTTCCCATTGCCTAATGAGATGAGGCACATACTCAAGGCTGTACTTTCCCCTCCAGCAAAAGCCAAGTATATCAAAAGCCCATGTTACAACTTTGCAGCTTGACACTTCCCTCCCTATTTTAATTTAGACCCAAGGAAATTGTTTAAGGTCAGAAAGGAACCATTTGTAGAGGCAGGACTAGAAGTCCACCACCAATCTCAGATGCAGACAGCACCCTGCTACGCACTGCGCAAGTATGAGCACAGCGTTCAAGACCCAGGGCTTAATCCTTTCTCTTCTCCAGACGCTTTACAGCAACTGTTCTGAAACAGGCTGTAACACAGTATGAAGCTTTTCATGCTAAATTTCAGGTACATTTCTGTACTCTTATGACTCTAATTCCTCTTTCTTGTCTGTTTAGAAACATACTGAGGTAACATACACTATAAATAAAACAAATGTCTTTGAAGAAGGCCTCATGCTCAGGAAGTCCTTTGCAGTTTGTGGTTCAATCTGTTTCCTCTCGAGTTTAATCTCACATGTTAGCTTGTTAAGATCTGTGCGGTGCTTCAGATATTTTCAATTAGTCTCACTAAGACCAATTTCCCTCTCATTTAGACTAAATGGGAGTTTTCATCCGTGTTATCTGGACTTTTTCATTGATCAGAAAACAAGTCCTAAATTGACAATGTATTAACATGGGGAAAATAGAAAGGGGATGATCTGAATACAGATAATCAGAAATAACAAGGTTATCTAAAGAGAGAACTCAAATGAAAACTGGGTCTCTTGGAGTCAAGAGGAAGATTTTATCTTTCACACTTATAATTCATTTCTAGCCTTGTTATGCACACCAAAATACATGCTCACCTTTGTTTCAACTTAACGGTACAACGGTCTCAGAAAATTATTTTGGCAAATAAGAATAATGATCAGTTTTGATTCTGGTATAACATGAAAGAAAAAAAGAAGGATCATGAAGAACTGTAGAAGCAAGCATTGAATACCTGAAGGGAACAATTCACGGGCAGTTAATGAGTACCCAGTATGAGATTCTGCAGGAAAGAGAGTCAGAGTATGAGACCTATAGAGGAAAAGCAGAAAATATAAACAAGGGAGACCAAAAGAATGAAATAGGGTGTCAACAACAGATGACAAAAAATTCAAGGCATTAGAAAATGATAATTAAAATGAGCAATCAGATGCAGGAAGGCAGAAAAGAAAAAAGGCCAAAAAGAGTCATGAATAATTTTTTAAAAAAAAAAAAAGTACTATTGAAAAAGAATGACAATGTGCTATACAAAACTTAGCAGCCTGTCAAATTTTAATTCTCTTTTCAATTACTAATTACGCCTTCTCATTGATTCAATGAAATGCCAAACCGAGGAGTTTTAATATTATCTCCCCCCTCCCCCAGGATCTACTCACCACAGTGGAGAACCAGAATCCCATCGAAGAGCAGAATGGGACATTTGCTGCAAGATAATCTCTGCCCCTTAATACTACAGGAACCTCGAGTAGATGTCTATCCTAAATGAAGAACATGGCAGAAATTTCAACATCATCAGTGGAGTAGGATTTTACATGTGTTCGTGATAAACAAGCTTTTCTGAGAAAGCAACCTATCTAAAATGGAAATTATCTCTAATTTTTTTTTTTTGTAGTCTTGATTGGAATAATTACTTCTCCAACCATATGAGCATCGAAGAGAACACAAGCAACAGGCATTAGCAGGCACACAGCCACATGATGCATAGCAGTGGTACCCGCAGACAACCATAGCAAGTTATGCACGTACTCATTTGACACACCTCCATTTCTTCCTCCCAGCCCCTCCGGACTGTTTTCCTTCTCATCAAAAAAGAGACAGAAAGACGCTGGTTGGCCCAGAGCCAGCATTGTCACCTCTGCGTCACCTTCTCTACCTCCTCTCTGAGGAACAGCAATGGGACACAGGGAGGGTAGGAGGAAAGCCAGGCATTTCCCCCACAGCTTCAAAAGCAGCAGCAGTGGTTAGAGCAGGAGAAAGCTGTTACAGTTACTGCTGGAAACTTAACGCCTGGATCAAAGTGCAAAGGAAGGTACCTGGAGCTTTGCTCCTGCTCCTTTAGGATCAGTACACGGAGCATGTTGTTATTTAAAAGCTACAGAGAAAAGGCCATTTGCACTCCTTCAAGTTATGATGACTTTCAACTACATGTGTTAAATGTTATAAGATATAAATGAAGATGCATTGGTCATGGGAACATTAACTCATTTTCATATTACTGCTTTTGCTGAAATTACTTCAACAGGTACTTTATTCATTTCAGATAAAGTCTTAAGTCCTTTTTCTCAAACTCAGCGAGAACATTTGTGCAATACATGCCACAGTGAAATCAAGTGCATTAAAAACTGGCCCACTGTGAGCCACGAGCCTTTGATAAGATTCTATATATTGACAGTGGTGCTTACTCTGGAGCAACCTGGGAAAGCATCCTTTATCTATTTCTTTATTTTAATTTTAGTACTTAAGACTAATTCTTTCAGTAATTCTTAATGCTTAATTAAGAAGACAGTGAACGTAATCTCTTTTAGAGAATCCAGCACTAAATATAAAAGCCATTTCAGAACAGATATTGTTACAGATTCGGTATTGAATTAAATTTATATTGTATATTTAGGGAAATCTGATAAAGTAAAAACTCCTGTTCACAGCTCTGTGAGAGCAGAAGGTTTTCTGTATATTCCAGCAGCGCACAAAATGCATCAGAGCGAACAGAAAGATTAATTGCTGTACTCTAAAAAAGCTACGTCTGAAAGAGACAGGCATTGACTTCTGTGCTCATTGCCACTAAAAGGCAAGGACAGATTTTACGGAGCAAAACTGCGTTTGAATCTGTAGTAAAAATGCTCAGAGTACCTGAAGTTTTGCTGGAAACGAGAAAAATTCAAAGACAAGCAAGCTTCCATTTTTGCTATGGAGAAGGCGGCAGTGAGAAAATTAATCTTCTGCATTAATCTTAGCATTCCTCGCAAGTGACTCAGGCCCACAGAAGAAAACATTCCCACTATCTGGTTAGAAAACATCATGTTTCCCACACCGAAGGGAGGAGAGGAGCCTGAGCACCACTGGTTTTACTACTTTCACCCTGATGAATCTGTTTGCAGACCCTTCAGCTGTTCAGAGTCCCAAACTGCTGAAGAAAATAGTTTCCATTTACCAACAAAAATTAAACTAGCCCTTACATGTATAATAAGCTGGAGTCAGAGCATTTCTAAACAATTATTTAACAGTTTATAATAATAGTCCTTGGTAAAAGCACCTTAGAACAGCAAGCAGCAGCAAAGTAGAAGAGACGCCAATAACTCTGCAGCAATATGTGTTTACACACTTAAGAGCTATAAATACATACTTTACATGGTGACAAGTGTAAAAAAAAAAAAAAAGTCCATCGAGCAATGAAGAGTAGGAAATACCCTTGGTGAGCTGGAGGAGTAAGAGAGGTCAGAAAGCCACCTGCAGCACCTGAACCTCCACCGTTTCTTGTGCCCAAGCCAAACGGCTCCTCTTTTCAGTGAACACTCAGTTCTGTTGGGAGCGCTGACTGCCACAGTTCTCATTCACCTCAGTAAAAGCCAACGTAGTTACCAACTAGGAAAATACACATTTCAAGGGCCAGGTCTGCAAAAAGGACAGTCAGTCCTGAGGCTTCACTCTTAAACCCTCAATGCTTGTAACAGAAGCAAGTGCATCTGCTGAGAAGCGCAAGAAGCAAGGGGAGTTAAAACCGGCCACTTCCACAGCCGCCAGCGTGCTGAGCAAGCAGCTGCTCAAACCAGCCCCGATGAAGCAGCAGATGCAGGTGTCCTAAATACATTACTTCAGAGCGCTGAATGACTACACTCATCATCCAGGAGAGGCTTGTATCACGCTAGCTCTCGGCCCGCTCACCCTCCTCAGGATACGAGTGCCAACGTGGAAATTGCCACGTGTAGAAGAGGGAGCAGGAGGCTGGTTACGCCAGAGCTGGGTGCTCAGGGTGCCTGCCCGGGGGGCAAGGGGTTTCTCAGCATCACTGCCTCCCACTCGCATCCTGCAGAGGTCTCATGGGAGACTCCAGGTGGATTTGAAGGTGGGATCGGCAGGACAAGCGACTGAGCACTGAAAGCTAATTTACCATCTTCATAAAACATATGGGACAGCAAGGCAGAAGACCCAAAAATGTCTCCGCAGAAGCTGATAAAAAACCCCAAAGCTTAGCCGCTTGCAAAACAAGAAGGAATCGATACGAAACAAACTATACAGAACACTTATAGTAAGCAACAGATTGAGATTTATTGATCTTAAAAGTATTTCCCAATAGAGTTACTTAGCTGAGCTTCTGTTTTGTTTTTTATTAATGTGACATGAAAGTTGAATTCAGAATGATTTTTCTCTATTTTTATTTGTACATGTGGGAACCATTTACAATTCAAATGTGATTTTTTACTGTGTCCCTGAATGAAAATTACTAGTTTGGTCTGAACTTTCTGCATCAGCTTCAGTCTTTCATTAGTTGCTTTTTCACAACATAATGTATTGAGAAAGGACAGATTATTGCAAATAATTGTATGGCAACCAAGGAAGGCAAATTATAAAGAGCAAATATTTCAAGTTTTTAAAGCCAAGTCCTCCTATTATGAATTTTATTTCCAACTTTCTTCCACTTTATTAAATATTTTATTACATTCTACTGGAACAGAAATGTTGTACAAGGGTATTATAAAATATTCTTTAAGCATTTTCCCTCTCTCTCTGTATCATGCACATTAGGTCAGTTGCCCCACTTCACAGCTCAGCTGAAAAGTTGTAACAGAAAGCAGAGGCAAAATAAGTTAAAAGAATGCCACCATAATACATGCAATTATTTGCTGTTTCACAGAAATTCAAGGAGTTTTTCCACTTCTCACACTACGGTAAATGATGTAAGACAGAAGGGTGGAATTTAAGTTATTAACAGATTTCCCCATCTATCTCCTGTATCTCAATGTGGTTTACAAAATCCTTAATCATGCTTGGGTTTTTTGTTGTTAGTGGCTTTTTTTGGTTGCTGTTGAGTTTGGCACAGACAACGACAGTGTCTCCAAGCCATGACCCATTAGAAGCTTTTATATGAAAAAATAAAAAAAAGGTTTGTTACTAGGCTAAGTGTTTATTTTAATCTGTCAACAGGTTACAAAGAAAACAAGATGAAAGTGAGATAGCATCAAGAAAAAGAATTATAATGTATCAGCTACATTCATATAGACTGATAAGTTTCCAAGGCGATTTTGAAAATGAGTGCTTTTGGAAAATGTGTGCATTACAGACTTTAAATTATATATGTGTAAATGAAAGACTGTAACAGTTATTTCAAGAAAGAATACAACACAGGAAGGTTTTTCTTATGTTCCTCTAACAAAGTTACAACCTCCAATAACTTTGTTCCCCTCCCATCACCAGGTGATCAATAATTCCACCAAAAAGGAGGACCAAGTAGGCATCCACAGGAATTCATTTGCCATACATTTTTTTCTTTCATCCATAGCCCACTAATTATCCTAATGTGCACACAAGCCAACATACATGTTTACTAACTTTTTTATAACCACCTTTAATAAATACACAGCACATTGATGTGAATTTGGGGAAAGATTACAGAAAACTTCATAAGAAATATACTCATTTCATCAATATGTCTGACAGCTTCACTAAAAGATTTCACTGGAAAGATATTATCCAGCAACAGGAATCTTAAACCTAGTTAACCTTAACCTAGCAGGGCAGAAACGGCAGATCTTTGTTTAGTTCGGAGTGACTGCTGTTCTAATGCTTTAGAGCACCTCAACCATATTAGAAAAGGCACCTCTCAAAGTCACTTGCATGCATCGTCTAGAAAACCAGTAATAAAGCAAGCTGTTGATCTTTAATAATTGAAATAAAAAAGGATAATGCCAGACATTCTCTGACTCAATAGAAAAATAGGGAAACTCAAACCACTGAGAAGTAACGTGCCACAAAGTGTCAGTAAAAGAGAAGGAAGAATACCCAGTTCTCCTGACGTTGCACTGGCCCCAGGATAAGAGATTCCACCTCAACTTAAAGAAGTCCAACAGACCATAAGTTAGGACAGCTATAATTTGTCATAATGCCATTGTTCTCTACAGAAAATGAAAGTCTGGGGTTTCTTTGATCCCTATTTTAAACAATGAACTAGAATGCTTAGAATTGTACATGTTAAAGGAGCAATCCTTATATAGCTCCAGATCTTAAAATGAAAACTTTTAAAAAGAGCTCTTCAGGTATATTTCATGCTGTCTGTTTGGTAAGAGTAGAAATACTCTACTGAAGTCAGTGGGACTCCACACACTGAGTTCAGTCACACAGGATTTTATCTTAATCTTTAATGCTGATTCTCCAGAACTACCCATGTAAATACTTTCCTGGTAGATAAAAATGAACAACATAACCCACATCCTTTATCACCATAGTTAACCATTACTCACTTCTTCCATTCAATAAAGACTGACTTTCTGATCTACAAAATCTCCTGGTCACCTATCAAAACATGACCCACTTGCTCCACTGCTTATTCAGGGATCTTTCTCAGGAGTCATTTGACCTGCTCCTCATTGATCTTGTCCCTTTCCCTAAAATACTTTTCTTCTAATCCATCTAATCTGCCTGGATCGGCTCTACATTCTCCTTTCCTCATTTCCTCCTTAAGACTTCTTGACTCTCTTTGATGTGTCGTCCTCCTCACTTCCTTTATGCCCATACTAGATCCTAGCAATATATTAACAAAAAAGGACAATTACTTTGAAAACAGATGCATCAACCTCTCCACTAATCCCACTATTACACTGCTTCCCCTGCTTCTACTCTTCTTACTCAACCAGCACTCATTAGTTGTCTGATTTGTTCTTAGCTTGAAACACAGGCAGACCAGACGGCTGCTGCAGCATTGCCACTGGGTAAACTGTGGTAGGACTACAGCTGAGAAGCCTGGGCTCGCACTGCAACCCCGTAACAAATATGAATTAGGTCACCCTTTAATGACAAACGAACAAGCCACTTTTCATGTATCATGGAGTAGGAGTATTTGTAATAGACAGAAACTACTTAATAGCCGATATGCAGCAAACTAACTAAGTTTATTTTGCTGTAACTTGCTTACATTTCAAAAATGTAAACTCTTCAGGAATACTGTTTTAGGTGTCTCTGTCACTTACACTGCGGATCTTCAGAGTATATATTTTGTACCACTATCAGCTGCTTTACACAGTCAGAGAAATGTAAAGGAATGTTATTGCAAGTGACAACCAAACCTTTTACATTTTATGTAACGGAAAATGCAGCAGAACATATCCATATGATGAAATAATCTTCTACCTGAGACAGAGTCCATCAAACCTCTCAAAAAGCCTTCTTTCTGTTATTTATTTTAACCTTGCACAATCTGGGTTTTTTGTGAAGAAGACTAAAAATTAAATATTCTTATCTCATAAATAATGCAACAGAACCGCATTGTAGGTACTTCAGAGCAACTAAGGATGTTTCATCATTTTTCTTCTAGGATTCTCCCTTAATATGAGGTTTCAAAAGTTACACAGCACATCAGCAAAAATAACGCACCGATAGGAATATACTGACAGAAGCACAGAAATTTGCCACTGCCGGGTTCTCAGTCATTTTCTTATAAAAAAAGCTACAAGACATAAAAGAACATTTAGCAACAAAACTATCATTTATTTTCAAATACATCTTTCCATACGTGCTAGCTAGCTCCTGTGTGTCTCTGTTGAGGAGGTATTAAACAACTTGGCAACTAGATGTGAATGAAACAAAATTAAAAAAGGTCTTCACATGTTCAACCCTGCAAAAATCTGAGTATCTGAAAGGCAAGAGGTTTCCTGGATGCTTAATGCTTAACAAGAGCTTTCCGTATCTCTCAAGACCAAGCCTAAAAGAGCTTTTTATTTCTTCATGCCAACCCATTTAATGTAGCACTGTCTCCTTCATGATGTGCTTTCTGGGAAATGAGAGCAGTGTCCCATCTTCAAATAAATCTTTACCTTTTCAATCCACACAGTTCTCTACCTTTTCAACCATATATGCCTACAGCTCACTTTGCATGAATTAATGTGACTTTCCCATAAAAGCTGGTTTGAACATCAAAAATAATTGACAAGCGTTAAACAAACTCCTTGGAAAACAAAGCTCAGGATGAGATGGAGACTCCCTGCAACCACCCCACCTGGCAACAGGAAGGCAGAGGCCACTGCAGCCCCTAGTCCCCACCACCCCAGAGCTAAGTGAGACATTCCAAGGCAGCAGCTCTTGTAAACATTTTGAATGTCACATTCACAAGGAACATAACCAGGCAATTGAGTGCACCACTCTGAGGGAAGTTACTCTGAGAAGACATAGGTTGGCTAGCATATAACTGGATTTTCACCGTTTTTCTCTCATTTTGAAGTTACAGAGCAACACACATGTAGAACATCCTAAAAATCAGGTGGAAGGCAAATGATTTACAAGCACTTTTGACAGCACTAGCCTAAACAAGCTTGTGGTCATCCCTCAGCTTTCCTCAAACTGTACCAAAGGAGGTCGCCTGTGTTTCCCTTGAGCAAGTGGAGCAGCTTTGGACTGACTGCATCCTTCTGCCCTTCTCAGGTCTTGCTTTACATTTGCCCATACATACCACAGTCTGCCATTTTCTTGGCCTGCTAGCTCTCCTTTTCCCTTTAAATCCCATACACCAGTAAATCAGCCCTCTCACCTCCCACTCGTGTGTGGTGCCATCTCATTGTACTTACTTGGAAACAATACACATCTCTCCCCTCATCTCTCACCAACCGCAGCTGCCTCCATGTGTCCTGGCTCCCTAAACCCTTGCACATATGCAACCCTGGCTAGGACAGGAGGAGATCAGGGGGCCTGAAGGGAACTGGGTCATCAAGAACTGCTTTAGAAGACAATTAAGCAACACACATTTCCAGCATAGTTGCTCTGTGTGTGCATTTACCAGGTCCAGAGAGATAATACGGCTGAGAGAGAGTCTCTTCTTGCCTGGGGAGGCTGTCTGGAGGAAGAATTACAGAGCGAGGACAGGACTCTCCCTCAGTGCTGGGCCTCTGCCAAGACAAGGCAATGGGATGAAAGGACCTGACCTCTGAAACTTGCCTGAGGATTAAATGAGCTTCTTCACATTGTGTACTAATGTAACTGTTTTGATTGTGGTTTGCTGTCCTACTAGACTGTAATAAGCGTTTTTCTCTCAGCATAAACCAATTACATCAACAGCCCAACATGTTGTGGGACTGCATACACGCTTCCTCCACGAGCATCTCCTCTGTGTGACACAGAGCTGTCACATCAACCCTTCTTCTTACCAGGGAGGAACAACCCTCCTGGCTCACAGGCAAGTCAGGCACGGGCAAGATTCTTGCTGGACACAGTCATGGTGCTCAATTGGGTCAAAATAAAGAGACCTTCTTATTACATGCAAAAATTTAGTACGATGAGGATCCTTCAGTTAATTCTTTTTAGTGGCCAAATCTCCTCATCCTCTTCCCTAACATGGCTGTCATCAGTGACATCTTCTCAAAGTTAAATATGAAGACGACAAAGGGCTGGGCTCCAACACCTTTACCAAGGAAAACACAGATGCATGACAAGAGTCGTTTTGTACCTTCTAAGAATATTTTAAGTAATGGAGAGTCAAAAGCAGATATGATAATACCACTTGACAGACAAAATCATGCTGCCTGAAGAACAAATAGTGATTATCTTAAATGACAACAGATGGGGCCAATCTCTTTACCCAAGGTGAGACATCACAAGCAGAAAGCATTCTGCCTTTTCAACACCCCACCTCAAACCCTCCAGTTAGGTACCATAACAAAAATTTATATTGCCATCGTACGCTCACAAGGGGCTTCCATCATGCTAGGTTCCCACCTCAGAAATGTCTCAGCAAAAAGTTACTCCTCCCACTCTTACTGTGGCAGGTAACATGCAAGTACAGTGGCACACACTTGGCCATTTACCATGCATAAAGCACATGCTGTCTGCTACCCCTCAAAAGGCCCCATGCCTTACTTCTCAGGAGTACCAGTGAAGAGGCAATTCCTAAAGCAGAATCTGAAAAAATCCAGAAGAAGTAGCTTCTACCACCTGGGTGATTTAACTGATGTATGCCAGAAGAGGCTTTCTTTCATGTAGTGAGCCTGGTCCTGTTATGTTATAAATACACCCAGTGTAAGAATAATCACATACAGTGCCAGACTAAAGAGGATTTTGTGTACATGGCAATCGGCCTTCGTCACCTTGCCTAAGACACTGAGCTAACTGTGGAAAAAGAGAGGTATAGAGTCTCCTGTAAAGATACAGTGCTAGAGTTAATAGGTCATCTCTAATATTCATTTCATTCTACTGATGAAAAGATTCTCTGGTGGACCAGGGAAAACAGCCACAGACTCAAGGGAGCAGCCCCACAAAAGGGACAGGCCTGGGAGCTTTCTCATTCTAAATTCCAAGACGACAGTGGTACTGCAACAAAATCAGCCTCTGTGAGATTCCAAATATCCAGCGATATATTTGTGTTTAGCAATGTAACAAAACATTAATGCCCCCCAAACATTAACAATGTGACATTGCTAGCTACTGATAGTCAAACAGAAACTCACTTCTTTCCCAGCTAGAAAGAGTGTCATTAGTCCTAGCTCCGAGGAGTTAAAGGACAGATCAGGTTAATGTGTAGAGAAGATCATATATGCAGAGTTCTCCCTCCTTAGCAGAAGACAACTTCTTGAAAGACTTTCTGCGGGTTCAATGAACACTAAGCAACAGAAGTAAGCTTAAGTGAATACTTAAGCTACTGAGGCTACTGCCTCAGTTATGAAGAACATCTCTGTGCTCTACGCCAAGGGGTCTTGCACACAGCCAGAGTTGGCAAGAGCTGTAATGAGCTCCAGTGGAGCTAAGGTGTCAGAGGACTGTAAAAGAGGTGGAGAGTGGGGTATCCACAGGCCTCGTACTTTTAACAGTAAGGAGAAATTTGAAGTCTGCTTATCAGAAACAACTGTTTTCACACACAGGACCGCAGTGGGGAAAACCTTTCAATGGGAGCAGAAACCTTTAAAAGGAAACAGGAATGAAGCTGTTCTCCAACATATGCTTATCTCATTTCATAGATCTATATATTTATGACCAGGCTTCATCCACAGCTACTTAGCTCAGTCCAGATCTTGTAAAGATTTCTCTGTCGAGTACCAAGAAGTACTAGTAGTTCAGTCCAAAAGCTTTGTGAACATCACATACGGTGAATACTGCTCAGCTTAAGCAGAAACAGCCACTGTTAGAAAAGGAGTCTCCTAAATCATTAATCATTTCTACATCAGCATATATAGTGTGGGCACATTCCTTGCTCTTGTGCACCTCCAAGAACGTACATTCACAGCTCAGAACAGGGCTATGAAGAGATGACAAAGCACCTCAGCCTATAAGACAGAAATATATGGCTAACTGACTGGTCCTGAGGAGCATCCAAGATGAGAGAAAACGCATTCTCCCTTTTCTGCTAAAGGGCTCAGCACTCCGTTCCTTCTTCCCCCTCTTCCTTTCACTGAGTGGAGATGGTTGGTCCAGCTCATTTTATGTCAGCTACTTCAGGACTGGTTCATTCTCTTGCAACAGCTATACACTTCTTCACTACAGGTACACATGGCTCATCACAACAGTATGTGGTCAGAAACACATTATCAGTCTTCCATGGGATCTTACTACCAATGTAAATATTTTTTAATTCTCATTTCAAAGTCCATCTGTTTTTGGACCAAACTGTTGTTTAGTGTATAGACTTGGGCATTTCTCTTGCATATTCCTTACCTAGTTGCTACTGTGTAAGACTGCTTGTTGATGAACAGGTAAAGGCAACTTCAATTCTTCGTTATTCTGATGAACATTTGGAACAAACCAAGCTACCACTTTGGAGTTTTCATCCCCCTAATTCAGGGCAACATGCATTTTTCAGGGCTACAACACCACTATGAGCCTAAAAATGACTAAAGCTTTTAACTGCTATACACCTCTGAGATAAAAAATATCTGCTGGCAGCAAGTCAAGGGGAAAAAAAAGGTTTTACATAGGACTTTCATATTCATTTAAGTACTCTGGCTCTAAATATTAGCCTCCAATGAGAGGCAATATTAGCCGTCTTCATCACCGATACAAGGTTATACAATTTAAAAAAAATGCAAAAAAAAAACCCCAAAACTGAATTGTTCTTTTGACATCTTTCTCTTAAAGGCTGGGCTTTAAAGCTTCAGTACTTTTGAGTGTTCGCCTGTTAAAGCAATTAATTCTTTCATATATTGGCATTATAGCAATAAGAAGTTTTCCTTACTTAGAGGAAGAAAAATGTTGACCAGAAAACCAGGATTATAATTTTGACAGTCTTCTGCATTTAAGAAGGTAGAATTGCATCTTTGCATCTGACAAATAAATATTTAATGCCTTTTTAAAAGCATTGTGGTGTAAAATTGCAAAGAAAATGTTACGAGACCTACTTTGATTCCCCTGCTTTCGTTTCAGAACTTTATTCCCCTTTGATAAAGGTTTCACAAGATGTCTTTTATGTCCAGCATGCAGGATTTCTTGGCCCTAAAACATGCATAAAGTATTCCAGCTTCCTTTATTTCATAAACATGAAAAACACAAAAGAGTGTTGAGCTGCAATCCAGCACAACTTAAATAGGAAGCTAACAGTAGTTACAGGTACCACGTCTGCTCCTGAATCTTACTAAATTTTGTTGGTTTACAAGCATGTTTGTGGGGTTTTTTCCTTCATATGAGTGAAAGGTCCACACTAAAAAGAGAGGAGACTTGCATCTATAAACCACTCACAGAAAGTGGCTATGTAATAACAACAGATCTACGTTGGCTTTTGAAAATAAGACCAATTCTCCTTGTGTCAAAACCCTTGGGATACTAGCTCGCTTTTTAGTGTAAGGTAAGACACTAAGGTACCCACAACAGAGAGAGCTTAGAGCAGAACCAAGCTTGTGTATTCTTGTCTACACTGTGTGCACGAACTGAGCACGCAGTGATGATTTCAACACTACGACCATGCTTCCTAGCAGATCACTGCAGTTATATCAAGTAGTCGTCATGAGGCCCATAAGCCAGCTACAGATGTCAAACGCTGCACGAGTTAATGGGCATGCAGATTGCCTATGCTGCCTATAGGATAGTGTAGGCACACTGCACAAAGGTACACAACTTTATGACACGGTTGCCTGTCAGGCTCACATCACGGCACACCTGCTAGATCTCTAGGGACACTTGGGCATAATGCAAGAACTGTCCAGCATACAAGTCAAATATAGCAGGGCCGCCAGCCTGGAAAACAGCTTTGCAGAAAAGGTCCTGGTTCTGATGGACAACAAGCTGAACTTGAGCCAGCAATGCACCCTCACAGCAAAGGCGGCAAACAGCTTCCTAAGCTCCATAAACTGCATTAGGAAAAGTGTCGCCAGCAGGTCAAGGGAGATGATCCTTCCCCTCTACTCAGTGTGGGTGAGACAGACCTGCAATGCAGGGTCCAGTTCTGGGCCCCCCAGTACAAGAGAAACCGGGACTTACTGGAGCAAGTCCTCCAGCAAAGGGCCAAAGATGAGTAAGGGACAGGAGGATCTCTCGTACAAGGGGAGGCTGACAGAGCTACAGATGAGAAGCCTTAGTGGGGGTCTTATCAATGTGTAGAAGCACCTAATTGGGGGTGGGGGGCGGTGGTGGGTTTAAATACAGACTCTTCTCTGTGGTGCCTAGTGACAGGGCAAGAGACAGTAGGCACAGACTGAAATTCCACTTAAACATAAGAAAGACTTTCACTGTGAGGGTAGTCAAACACTGGAACAGGTTGCCCAGACAGGCTGTGTAGTCTCTGTCTCTGGAGATACTGTTATGGGTTTGTGTGGCGCGGTTTTCCTTGGTGGCAGGGGAGGGGGGCTGCAGAGGCGGGCCCTTTAAGAAGCT
>VYZV01011207.1:30512-51123 GCA_013401275.1 Pandion haliaetus | reverse complement strand
AAAAAAAAAAAAAAAAAAAAAAAAAAAAAAAAAAAAAACCCAACCCTTACATATTTGCTGGACTGGGTAGCTAGCGCTTCCCAGGGCTCTTCTGTATCCCTCTATGAGAATTAAACCACGCTCTGTCCCCATACACATGGGGACAAAACCACCATCTCATTCCTCACCAGAGGGGAAGGGATGGCTGAGTGACATTTCTTCCATTTGACAGAAACCTTAAAATAAATAAATAAATAAAATTTAAAGTACCTTACAAATGGTAAAAAAAGGAGACTGGGGGAAAATGAAATTGGATTAAATCATTGCACTAAAACTACAAGCTATTTTTCTGCCCCAGTTGCACTAGAGCTCGGTCTTCATTTTCCTAATGCACTTGACTACCGATCTTTGTTTGCTTAAGTTCTGCATTTCCTGCCTTCATGATATTAATGTACTTTAAAGCCCAGAAGACCATTTGGTATACAGGAGTTTATACCTTATAAAGTGATCTACCCCCATCATAAATGCATTCCATTCAATAAAAAAGTCTAGAGATGAAAATACCTTATAACTTTTGCAGTTTTTACGTCCTCCAGCACATTTTGTCTCCATGGATACTCAAGGCTCCATTTTTCATTTATTCAGAGTAGAATATGAGCCTTTGAACAGATACATATAATACTAATAGTCCTTGCACATGGAAACCACCACAAATTCCTCAATGCGAATCTTTTTAATCTAAAATAGTTCTTCTGTGAAAACCAATACTTCTTGTGGACTCCACAAGTCCTGGGCCGAACAGGTATCTCCTATTCCAGACAACACTTTTGATGAGAGAACATGGAAAGAGGAAGGTGAACATCATCTGACTGAGAGGTTGTTTGAGAAACACCCTAATTCCACAGAAGTAGCCTCCTAATTGCTAACCTGAGTTTATTTATGCCTAGTTTATGATTCATTTGTTGTCACTGTTATACTTTAACAGAAAGAATTCTCTTTTCTGTTTATTTGCTCAATATATTCATTGACAATAATCACACCCTTCTCACCTTCCCTTTCACTAAGCTAAGCAAAGTTATTCTCCTCTAGTCCTCAAGAAGATAGTACCTCTATCTCCTTAAATGTTTTCTTACAATTCGTCGAGACATTAATTTATCTGTCTTGAAGATGGGGCACTGGAAATGCACTCAGATTCCCGGTGAAAATGCTCCAGTGCTCTTTGCAACGTTATAAACACTTCCCTTTCGCTACTAAAAAACTAAAACCTGATATATTGTATAAGGCTTGTGTTTTAGGAAAGAAAAAGAAAAAAACCCACCACTTTTCAGAAATGCAACAGCTATCAAAGAGAACCAACTAATTATTCTGGCACAATTTGGCTAAGCTAAAATTACGCTTCATTTTCCTCTCCCATTCATCGTTATTCCTTCTCTTTAATAATGACTTCCTTGTTCTATGGAGTCTTTCACACAACAGATGTCAGAATAATCAATCCATAGGTCCCTGAGTCACATTTTTGCTGCTTCTCAACAGTAAGAAATATATTTGTTATTCTCCAGTCATATGTGAGCAGCTCCGAAATTATGATCTATCAAAAATGCTTCAGATCAGATTTTAAATTTTATGTGTCAGTCCCCTACAATATTTCAAGATGTCATCTAACAACACAGCCAATGCAAGACTTGCAGAGAGAGTATATATTTTACAAGAACAATCAATATAGCTAGGGGGAAGGAAATATACACAGGGCTTTCAACGTTGTGGCATTCTTATGGTCATTTAGGGGTAGCTATCACATGATTCTCAGGGTCCGGGAAGATCAGACACTTAAGTTTTAGTCTTAAACCAGAGATTCTATTTTTCAGGCCTGCATTTATACAAATTATTTTGGTTTTAATATAGCACCTTCAATGTAATCACTCTATTGAGAGTGGAGGTAGAAAACATGTCTAGATTTGAGATCATATCCAGATTATTTTTAAGACACATTTCAATGCATTGTGGCTTCATTTCAGTCCTTGTTTTTCCATCTGAAGAACACCTTTTAATTGCATTAGTTTCCTCTGTAAAGAGCTCAGCTTGACTTTTGACAATTTTCACAGAAGCCTTTAATCTCCAAGCCACAGCCTTCTTTGCAGGATCTCTGCTTACCATTTATTCTAAAGCAGTTAATCCTACGTTTGCATTTCCAATAAAACATTTCATATGTGGTTCTGACAGTTTGGGCACTTTTTTTTAAAAAAAAAAAACAAAAAAAAAAACAATTATGTCTCCCCTGACCTCTTTAGTTTAGTTAATTAATTTCTGATTGTATTTTGTTCAACTTCCTATTTGAAATGGATTAAGTGGTAAGCATTTGTTCCAGGACTGTTTTCACAGTCAGTTCTTCCACAAGGTCATTCCTACATACCAAAGCTAAGCCTGAAACAGACTGATCTTTTCATTCAATAACTATTAGGAGAAGAAATATGTCGACTACTACATCCAGAAATATCCTTCCTATCATTATTAATAGTATCTTCTCCAAGAAATAAAAGTTTCCCAGAGACATGTATCTCCCAGTAGTATTTCCTTCTTCAGCAACATTAAGGACTTCTAGACCAAAGCTGAACCTGGCATCTCCAGCAGACTCCTAACACCATTGCACCGCACCATCACAGCTTAAACCTGCCCAGGAAACGTAAAGCAGGACAAGGGCAAGTGCACGGGTCTTTGCTCGACCCCATCAACCAGGAGAACTTGCAGGCCACCAGTAACTGGAATAACCTTCTCACCACCCCCACACCATTCTGGCACCACGTTGAACACGTTGAAAAGCACAACTTAACATTGTTGCTTATTTCATACAAAACTCACTCAGAATCCATTTTTAAAGTACTCCTAGACACAGCAGTGACAGAAAAATTGAAAACTTCATGAACTCTGCTAAGCTTTTTAAAACTTCTCAATTTGGTGGACCCCTTTTGCCCAAGAATGTCAAAGAACTAGCCAATCTGACCTAACAGAAGATTCTTATCTACATTAGACAGGTGTTTACAGATGGACAAGCTTGAAGACAATTTAATCTTGATTTGGCATTCCAGAAGCACCTCTAACCTTTGTAGTGTAACAAAGGCAGCTTTAAGCAATTTGAGTGCTGCTGTATTTATTAACACTTTGCATGAGTCACTACTTCAAAATGCCTTATGCTGTCCTTAAAATCATACTGGCATGTATTCCCTTTGAACATTTTGCTAAGTGCTACTAGAACTTTACAGCCCTGGGGAAAAAAGATGTAGGAGATAGCTGGCATACTTAACACTTTAAACAATGAGGCATACATAGATCTGTTCCTCTTCTTCCCCATTCAGATTCATGACATGCAAAAATTCCCCTTTACTTAATGTAATGTCATCCTTAAAATTTTACAAGTACAAATTACATTTCCCCCAGAAAATGCAACATATCCCTGGTGAACATGTGCATCACAAAGGGCCAGTGCTTAGCACAAAGATAATGATTCTAAATCTTAAGTGTAGCCATGTAAGACAAGAATAAAGCCAATATGAATGGAAAATGTATGTAATTTTTAAATTAACTCAGTTCGCAACAGATTTTCTTTAAACAGTACATACTGTTCTATGTCTTTTTAATCTTGTATTTTCTGTTTTCTCAAGTTTGGCAAAACAGAAAGAATAGCACCAGTGAAGCAAATGAATTAGGGAAAGGAAAGGGACTGGTGAAGTTCATGTTATTTCTTTCAAGTTGTAGTCATCTTTGACAAATACATACGTTACGTTCCAGGCAGAAGTGCAATTTTCCCATTGGCAATGTATCCATAACTATTGCTAGGCAAATGTAAAAGTTGGAGGCTTCCTTCAAATTAAGCTATCCAAACAAAGATTAGTTATTGTCCCAGTAGTAGTGTGAACAAAAGAAATCTGTCCGTATGAGCAGAAGATTTCCCCACAGTAATGAACCTCTGCTTCACTTACTATGGTTTTATGTGGTAGAGAGGCATCTAGGAGCTTCTTGCATAGCTGCTACGCCAAGTGCCAGGAGTTTTTATACGCCCAGCCATGCCAGGGGTACTGGTGCCAGGGTGAGAGGCTGCAGGGGATCAGTCCTCAGGCTGCAGGCCGGCTTCCAAACCCAATGGCAGCAGGGTCTCCTCAGATAATACCCTTCCCTCTCTTTCTGATCAATACTTTGCCCTTTGCCCTCCTTTTTCATCCCCCGTATCTACAGGTTTGCTATCTCCCAACTCCACCTCTCCCTCTTCTGTCCCTGAAACCAGGAGCCATGCAAAACACTTCAAGAGAAACTCCAGCAGAGTGAGAAAGATGAGGTACGTGCGCAGCTTCCCACTTCCCCTCGGCCTGCGGAGACAGCAGGTCCCAGCCTCTGAGGGGATGCTTCCCCTGAGGAACTGCAGACTAAAGCTGATTAGGGCATCTATTTAAAAGATGGGAAATAAAAGAAAAAAAGCCATGCATTTAAAAGGTCGCCAAGGGCGGTATTCATCTAAATGAAGAACGCTGCAAAGTTGATGTCAACTGCTAAGCTCAGGCTCCATTTATAGTTGGGGTGGGGGAAGGATCGGGACAGAGGACATTTTCTCTTTGACTTCAGGCCATGATATGAGCTCCTGTCACTTTGCTCTCCCAGGCAGCCATTTGTTTCCACCGTGCATGAAGTCCACACCTGAAGAAAGCAACAAGCGCAAAGGACAGCTTGCAGGTAGAGTCACAGAATAAAGACATCCACCACAGCAAAGAGCCAGCTCCCCTTCCTCAGCCAAAACAAAATGAAGGGGGAAAAACTTGGATAAATACCAAGGCAGCAAAAGTGCAGTTTAAGCTAAAAGCTCATGTGGCCCCATAGGCCAATATGAAAAGATGACTATCAGTCATAGAGCTCTGGAAGAGCCCTTCAGCTCAAGGAGCGAACTGAAAAAAAACCTACTTCTGAAACACAGAGCCTGCTGTGTTTATGTAAGGGATTACATGTAGCTGTGTGCAACAGAAGGGGGCAGGGATCCACCGCCCAGGAGGTCCCCCATGTCTTACATTCCTAGATATTGGCCAAGAGGAATTTTGCTAAACTTGCCAAATATTTTCCTTCTAAAGAAATCACTCTCAAGCTTCAAGCAAGTATGAAGAATTACAGGCTCAGAGATTGATTTTCTTATAAAAGGTTACATCAAAACAGAACGAATATGCTTCTTCGAAGCCTCCAGGGAAAGGATCAGTCCCCTAATTTGCCAAACACACGAGTAATAATTGCACTAATTTGTTTCCAGAGTGTTTTTTCTGTTTGCTAGTGCGATTCTTTCTGAAGAAGAAACAGATTCTCAGGGGAACAACAATTAATAGACTCAGTCAAGAGATCATTTCCTCTGGTGCCCCTGAAGTGCTAAATCGCATCAGTCTCCAGGAAATAGAGTAAAGTGCGAGTGCTACAAACAATCTAAGCCTACTACAAATGGGAGGAAGATGTGTACCAAAGCAATGGGGGGCATGAGGATGTTTAAAGTAGCTCAAGAAAAAGTATTCTTTTTTTTTTTTTCCCATTGTACAATTTTCCTTGGAGCTCAAGTTACACCTACATAGATTTACTAACACTAGAAGTACACATTTCAGAGGTCATTTAGGTAGTAATTTAAATACATGTAAGAGGATATAAACCTACGGGAAGTGTGAGCGAGCCAGGAAACTACCAAACACTCCTGAACACAAATATAAAAAAACGGGACTAAGAGGTGACCTGTAGGATCACTGCAGACTCTCCCCAGCACAAGGTCAAACAGCAGACACAATTTTGATCCTGAAGTAGGGAAGAGGTACACAAGCATCAAAAGGCTGCAACAGAAAGCAGGCTGTCAAAACTATCGCACGACCTGAAAAACTTCTGGATAAATTGTTTTTATGTATCAGATCCAGCCTATGTGCTGCAGAAGAGGCACCCTTCTGCAAGCACAGCTGTGAGTAAAAGTCAAGTGCATCAATTATTACTGTAAGTTCACCTATGCTATACCAATACATATATCTTGGCCCTTAATTTTTTCTCCAAGTTGGTGTTTTTTTCATTCCCAGAACTAATGCAATTACTTCTGCTGCTGTCAAAACTGCAACTTCTTTTTCCCTCCTTCTTTTTATTTGAAATTATTTTGTGGAAAGACAAAAGCTGCCACTGAAAAGAGAGGTTTTTTAAGGGAAAGGATTTCTGATAAATAACTGTCCAAAACTCACAGGTGAGGTCTCAGTAACACCAACACTGAAAATACCACAACAGTCCATAGTCACTACTAGGTATTATGCCAGCCAATCTAGCCTTACATCAGAACATGGCACGCTGCTCTCTTTTTCACAGGATACAAGAAATGCCTGTACTCACAAAGAAAACATTTCAAAACAGATAACTGTTAAGCATCTTCTAGCAAGAGAAAGAGTTTTCTGTTACACGCTCAAGAGGCCAACCAGCAAGCCTTGCTCACTCTCTCATGTGGTGCTGATGCCAATCACATTTATTAGAGACCAATCATAATGTGCTGATTGGGTAATCCGGCAGATAACCTCAAGTGAAATACTTCCAGCAGAGAAGAAAGAGAAGAACAGTACATACAAACATAGCACACAAATGTGTAACTAATACATTGTAATACATATACACCAGAGAAAGCTACAAAGCAGACATGGTTGTCATTACAAGGGTCTCTTTTCCTAAAATAACATCTTTTTGAGCATTGCTCCTCACTAACACAGTGGGAAGGTAGGTTGTGTCCTGGCTTCGCCTTCACGTACTTGTGTGTGTCAGCAGGGTTGTTTATAAGCCAGAAAGATGTATATGAATGTAGAACTCAATCTCCAAGCGTTGCTCTTCAGTGATATTGAGCAAACAAAGCTGCGGCTGATGTCTTCGGGAGCTAACAACCTCCAGCACTAATGAAACCCAAGCCATTGGTAATTAGTTGAAAAGACTCAGGCTTCACCAAACACAAGAGGATAGGGTTTTTTCAGCCATTTTTTGAGCGTCAGTGCAGTTTCTATACAAGGAACTGTTTTAAAGTGTTACACTCACTCAGACAGAGCATGCATCAAACACTGGTGCACACTGGCCAAAGAGGCCGTGGTCTTGCAGCAACCAGCTGCTACCAGCAAGACGGAGCTCAGGAAGATACCCAGCTAAACCATCAGTAAGATTGGATCTAGAGTGCCCACCCAAACACCATGTTAATTCCCTTGTTTGAAAGAAATGAGAGCACTCCTGTAGCTCAGAGCAGGCCAATGCAGTAGGGCAGGAAGAGTCCTGACCTTCAGTCTTCACTAGATTTGCTTATTTATACCCATCATGGAGGCTGAAAGCAGCATTCATTGGGATGGGACCATCTGAAGTGCGTGCAGCACAACATGGACAAAAAGAACAATCCCAAATGCAAAGAAACTTCACCATAAGACGTAACAATAATGGGTGATAGGGAATACACAGCCATTTGTTTTCCCACTTCTGCTACAAGCAGAGAAGCCCTGAAAAGACTGAAAGAATAGCTCATGTAAAAGCAACCTCATTTGTCTGATCAATGCAATCAAAAACGTCTGTTTCTTTATCTGCTTATTTGCAGCCAGACTGAGAAACTGCATTGAGAGTCAAATATCTGTCTAAATACCTAAATATGCACTGTGATGAGTCAGAGTATTTATTGTTGCCTTGCTCCAGTCACCCTGTTTAAGTTGCATTCAAGCTTGCTTTAAAATGGATCCACAAAGATAGCTAGAGGCCAGTTCAAGCAGAATTAAAGAATATGACTAGTGAGACACATAAATTCCTCATGGTAACTCCATTTACTGCAGATACTTATCCCAGAATAAATGCAAGCTCCTCTTTTCCCACTTGGTTTTGCATCCTTAACAGATAAGTATCAATTCTACTGAGTTAACAGAAAACTGAATAATATTACCACTGGTTGGGGGATGGGGGCAGGGAGCATCATGCCAGAAAATAGCAAGATGAATCACGAAGAACATAAAGTTATTTGCGAAAACCAAGGACATACATACACACTCCCAACACTATTACCTCTGAATGTGCCAAGATGCATTAAACACTTTACAGAACAAGCTATGTACAAGCTCTGCTCCTACCAGTTTATAAATCTGATTTCGTTAAAAACTATGGAACTGACATGCTCAAAAAAGAGAAGGGGCAACATAAAGGTTACCCTAAGAATCTGGCGTGGTTGCTCAAACAGGGTACACTCTATTTCCGATTCATAGTTAACCAAAATAGCTCTAAGATTACGAGACACGTTTCAGTCAACAGTTTGCTTTCAAATGTTCAACTCCACCTGTGAGCTGATTGCCAGAGAGCAACTATTTGTGATTTGCCTTTTAAAGCAAGGAACATCATTTTTAATGCTAGCCTCTCTAGTACAGAATACACCGCTCTATCAGTTCACACAGAAAGAACTCCAAAGTTTTGCAGTACAATTGTCCATGATTTTAAAGAAAATTTATAGGACATACTGTTTTAATGAAATCAGGACCAGAAATAGGATTCAAATTTCTTCTGATCACAGGAGAATTACTTAATTCCTGAGAACTAAAAATACTGATAAAAGGTGTTTGACAAAATCACATGTTTTCAACTGTAATAATTATATAGGACATAACAACAGTACACAAGGCACTCTAGGGAAGGAAAAAGACCAATTATTGCACAATTTGAGCTTTCATTATAAGTTATTGGCTGAACTACTTACCAAAAAAAACCCAAACCCCACCAGATTCAAAAATCCCCTGAGCTTCCACAGAATCTAAAACAAACCTCAGAGGTGTAAGTTAACCCAGTAATTTCTAACAAATTATTCAGATGCGTGCATGGAAGAAAGAGGTACCACATAAGATTATTTTTTTTTTGTGCTGGGGGCGGAGGGGAGCACATGGAGCTGTACACACAGAATGATGCAGCAGAAGAGAGGCCATGTATAAATGGAAATGGAAAGAGGAAATGGATAAAAACTTACTTTAAACAAAGACCATGTAAGTAACTGAGAACACTGAAACCATCCTCACCCTTGTCAAGCACCCATGCAAATGCTAGGATTTTCAGAAGCAATGACTGAAATCTGCTTTCAGTGAAGATTAAGTTTGTTTTACTCCCGACCTCAGTGTGAGCAAAGTTGCAGCATTTCAGAAAACTTCAGACAGAGCACTTGTAACATATACTGTAAACAAAACATTCATCCATGTAAAAGGAAACCTTGACTTAGGCTGGCCTAGCACCCTTAGGAGAGGAACAGTGTTAGGTAAGAGATCAAACCTACAAGTGTCTCAAACACACAATCCGATGAACAGCATGAAGACCTCAGTTCTAACAAGCCTATCTCAGAGAATGTGTGTTAGCAAATTAAATATGAAACCCTATTATGTCCTGTGACTTTTAGTGAAAGGGACATTCTAGTTTGCAAAACCTCACATATTGAAGTACATAATTATCAATAGCCAATTGCATTATATTTATTTTAACACCAAAGATGTAATGAAGACTAGAAAAACTGATTAAAAAGTGTAAATATTCCACCAGAAACAGTACAGCATCAGTTGGGCTGATAATGTGCTCTGCACAGAGTTTTTAAGAAATTGTTGTGGATGACCTACAGAGCATCTGTATTTCACAATCGTTCATTTTCTCACTTTCTTGCAAGAGATGGGATTTAAAAGAACTTTTTAAAAAAGCAATAAACAATAAAATATCCTCAGGAGCATGTTACTAAAGGAAAGGAATCCAATGATGTTTCCTTTTTCAGGCATGAATTCTACATAAAGGACAAGTGATTTAAACAGCTGGTACAAAATAAGCCAAAAGTAAGATATAAGTAAACAGGTACCGTATTTATACTCATAGATAATAACTGCAAGGGCTTTCTGGCAGTAATATTTCTTGCCAACCTCCCCCCCCCGCCCCCAGCAGCTTGCTACTCATCAGATGTGCTTTCCATGTGCGTTCCAATTACTCTCCATTTACTCTAGGGGCAGAAATACAGCCCTCGACCTTTTTCAGCCCTGCAGAGTGAAAATTCACTGCAAAAGCATTAGAAGAGTTGCTGCAAAAGCATTAGAAGAGTTTGTATTGGCAACACCACGAGAAAGAAAAAAAGCCAACACAGCCCAAGGCTTCAGCTGGCTAAATGTACAGGACTGGCTCCTAGCAAAGGCATCTTTTCAAATTCAGCTCTGCAGACCTAAAAAGTCACTGAAAGACAGTAAATTTGAGAATCCTAAGTGTCATTTTTTCCTACCACTTCACAGATGTCTGAATGCCACTATGACATATTTAAAGGCACAAAAATAAGTCTTGCCTACCTGGGTTTTAGAAAGCCTGCATCAATGCAAATGCAGAATTAAATTACTTTTAATAGCTGATGGAAATACATAAATGAAAAGTGATATAAAATGGTGTGACACATGGCATGGGAAACCCCAAATTCATCCCACTGCAGCAAGGGCCACAATGCTGAATCCAGGTCAGTCTAATTTACAGTCTAGTAGGCATGCTATGACAACTTTAATTTATAGCCAGAAATGCTGTTCTAGTACTGAAGGATTTAAATACTCTCCAGCCATTAAGTAACCTCTCCAGAAGTAAAATATATGATTCTGTTCAGCATCACTGACAACAAACAAATTCTCTAAATTCATGCAAAAATACTCAATAAATGGAAACTCCCAAATTTCTCGTATCAAGGAATGCTTTCAAAGATGACAGCGCTATCAGATAATTAACGAATTGCAAGGACCACTTCTGATGCCCACCTGTAGTGGGACAAATATTCTCCATGAAAGAACTCAGAGCAGGGAGAATTTCCCCAAAAAAAATAATTAGCCAGAAGGTAAATCATCGACTGGTCAGCAATCAGAAAGGACAACAGCATCTTTTCTCTACATAAATGTAAGCAACTCACACTCTCCTTGTTAAATTTAGTAACAAAAAAATTTGACAGAGTAACATGCAATTACGGAGAAGGACTGCACAGAAGGACTGCACAGTCCTGCACAGGAAGACAGCTCTTTTCTGCCCTTTTTCTTCTCTGTTATTCAGACGGAAATTAACTCTGCCCTGTTGCAACATTTTTATCATCTTAAATTCCCATAAATACAGAATATGACATTGCTTCACATGGGCTGTGCAGTCATGCATGGAAAATCCTGACTAAAATGCAGATGCATTCTGGAAGAAGATAGGTAAGGGGGCAATAAATTTCTCCATTTTGCATTGAATTAGTGTATTTTCCTGTGGCCTTAGACTGGATTTCAGATTTATGTCAATCTAAATCTGACCTCTTGAATACATTTCAGGACAAGGACATGCAAAAAAACCCTCGATAAATATTTATAAAGGAATTCATATTGATGCTCCTCCCTAACTCTGAAAACAAAGCTCATCATTAGCAACTTCGTTTCTTGCAGCCAGAACATCCAACTACAGGCTCACCCAGCCACACGAAAACAAAGCAGCCCAGAACCAGCTACCTGCCAGAATGATACACCAGCAAAATCCTTGCTTGAAAGTAAAAACTGTCTGCCCTGAAGCTCAACAAACTGAGCAGGAGTTCATTTTCTGCTGAAGAAGGACTACAAACCACCCCTGGGAAAAACCAAAACTGCCAGGACCTACAGAGAACAGGAGTGACTCATGGCCTCACATGGCATCACATGGGAGTAGGTGAAATCTTTTGCCGTTTGCTCCTGGGTGGTTTAGGCTTTTCGTACATCTCAGGGAAGAGGAAGCGAGGGATGCAACGCTCAGCTGTTACATGGTGCTACATCACCACTAGCAGCCGTCTCCAGTGTTCCTCCAACAGTCACCCCAGGCAGGCAGCACCATGGCAGTTCCATTCTGAGGTTCCAAGGACACACGGTCAGCAGCTCCCTACTAAAAAGGGTCATCTCCTACTCCTGAGCTGAAGAGAAGTGTTAAGATGCACTGCGTGCCACCAAAGTGATGCTGAGAGCTATGGGGGTGTATGCCAGACGTATCTCCAGTGAAAATACGTCATCAAGATAGGTAAATCTTCTCAAGACCTCAACGTCTCTCATCCCTCACTGGAGGGACAGCTCCTGAGGTTCACGTTTTACTTCTCCTGGGTTGAAACAAAAGCCTCTGGTCATTGCTCCTACCCCTACATTTGCAAGACACTGCAGACAGCACAAGAAGTAAGAGATTCAGCAGCTGCAACTCTTGAAAGATATCCGCCCTCCAGCAAAAAGCCAAGTCATGCTCTTTCTCTCCTACCACCTGTTCCTACCATTTGTCCAGATGTGCTCAGATGCTGAAACAGGCTATGAACCCAAGTACAGAAGCATGCGCAAGGAAAGACCACAGAAGCAGGTATCTGGGAGAGGAAGCCACCAGCTAATCAGGTCGTTCCCCAGTTACTCATAGAGATCTCTGCTTGCAAACCAACAAAATCTCTGTTCTGCCACAAGTTACTCAGTATCATACTCTGCACTAAAATAAATCCCTCGCTTTTATTTAAGATCACTTTCATAGAAAATGGGGAATGTTTCCAACATTGAATATGTGCAGCCACAAAAGCTGACGTTAAAGGGGTACATGATCACACACAGTATGTAAATATTAATGACAGCCTGCAATGATACAGGACACAAACAATTTACCACAGGAAAAAAGGAAACATTTAGGGCCACAGTACCAATTAAAGGATGTTTTGCCCAGAGGGTCACTGGAACGCGAGACAATTTGCCAAGGGAAACAGAGGGTGTGGCCTCTGCACAAAGCTGGACTCAACATCTGTTTCAAGGGCTGGGACATATTTCAGCAAGAACAGGACCAGGCTGCAAGCACCTATGGTCTTCTTCCCACACAATTTGTTTATGGGTTTGGTTTGGTTTTCATACAGATAGCACTATATAGTATGCTCATTCAAGACCCCACTCGGAAAGTATAAATACATTTTCAAGTTTTTAAGCAAACTTAATATCCATCTATCAGAGGATGATCTTCAGATTCTTTTCTACAGCTTGTGTTTAAACAACAAAGTGCTTTGCAAGCCTCAGGATATTTATTAATAGGACCAGACTGGAAAAAATAATCTACTCAAATGAGAATTTCAGCCTGCAAGGATACTGAATCCATCCGCCAAGTCACATATAGATGAGCATAATAGGAGCTTTTAAAAACTAACGGGCAAAAGGAGAAAGTAATCAACATTAAACACCACCTAATTTAGGTCTCCAAATCAAATCTGAGAACCCAGACAATGTAATCAACTTTCTAAGTACGTAAAGCTTTGCAAATATTACACCCTTATCAACACAGAAAGAAAGTAACTGCAAGTTTCAGAAGATAAACACACTAGTTTGCAGTTTGGGTGCTACACACCAGGTACCTACAGACATACTTAGCCATTCAAGATGCTTGATTTTTTTAAAATCTTATCTACAGTAAACAAAAACAGTGAAGACTGGCTCTAATCCAATGGAATTACACAGCATAATAGCAGTCAAAATCATAGGATCATCTATGCTCATGGCTGCATAGCAAAGGTGATTGATAATCAGATTCAGATAAAGTAATGCACAAAAATGTAAGATGTTATTTATAAGTAAATAATTCAATTGTATGATGAAATATCAAACAACCTCCAGTATCATTTCCAAAGATTCGTTCACCTGCTTTGAAAGTGTAAAGCATCCAAGTATGAAATAACAGCAGACTACGTTACAGGTAGTTATGATCAGCACTTACTCTTCCTGCATACCTGAGGGCACCTTAGCTGAACAAATCCAAACTTTACTTACATTGCCCTTAGCAACTGAACACTCCTACCATCTATTTAAGTATTGTTGTAATACTCAATTCTCCCATTAGCAACTCCTAACAGTTTTTGATTTAGTAGAGGATATATTCAGGAAATCCTTTTAACTGTGCACTGTCGATAACGCTTAGATAGTAATCATTAGAAAGAAAAACATTACTTCTTTTTCTTTTTGAGTCAGCCATGCCCAATAAGACCCACGTATCTCCCAAGGGAGCATTAAGATCTGACACCCCTTTAGAGAAACTCAGTGTGAACCATGTGGATTCATCAGCCAAGGCTTGCGACAGAAAGGCTGTCAGATTCTTTTTGTAAGCAGTACAATGCAGGCACACCTCCTTTATTCCCTAGATGAGAAAAAGCCAATTTCACTGCATGGAGTAAAATGGCTTTCTATATTCTCAAATGTCGTGGAAAGGCAGGAATAGGGTGAAATTTGAACTTTTGAGCACCTCCTTCCCAAGCCACTGAGAGTTCAGCTGTATTTCTGCTGCAGGTATAGGTATTCCATTAGAACAAGAGCAGCAAATAGCCCTTGCACAGGTATACTACTTGGTGAATGACAGAGGTGCTTAGAGACAAACGAAAGAAGAATTTCAAAGGCGTTCAAAAGACTCTGTAAGCATGACATGTAAAACAGATTTTTTTTTTCTTAGATGCAATTTTTATTTGTAACTTAAATTCTAAATAAATGAAATTTTGAAAAGCTGTGGCCAGCAAAACTACTTGACTACTTTTAAGTCAATAGAAAAAAAATGCCTCAAGCAAGTAGCCTCTTCCTTTACAGTACTATGCAGACACTCAGGCATAAGAGGTAACTGATTAGCAACTGAAGATAAATAAAAGTGGAAACAACTACCTAAATATATCTGTGAGCTCAATCATCTTCCATTTACATGGCTTCACTCTTCAGGCTGAAAGAAATTTAAAAATATACCCGCAAATTTCAAAAAGGGTCTGGGAAACAGAACTGAAATACAAACCATCAGCCTGCGAGGGGAGTATCGACCACATGGAGACCAACTACTTCAAGGTAGTTCTGTATCACACCACCTTCATATCTGAATAACTTCTAAAGGTTAGCATGCGTTTCCACGTGCCAGTTCTTTTAGGAAGAGAAGTATTTCTGCAGAAAAATAAAAAATAAAAAAAGGACCAGAGAAGAGCCTTGCTCAAAAATCACCAAAAAAGGACATGACTGAGACCAAAATCCTCAGTTCTCCTTTTGCACTTCATCTGCATGTCTAACCTTCCTTCCAGGCACAGGTTGCTGATTTTGGCCATGCATGACCTTGCTGCTCAGGCAGACTTCCTCAGTATCGTGAGCCCAAAACCTCATCCATCCAGCACCTTTACGAAGGACTACTGCTCGTTGATGAAACCGAAACCCCCTCTTGGAGAAGCACAATCAGCATAAATTGTACCGGGGAAGCATACCACCACATCAGAGCCGAATGGTTGTGTGCCCTTCCAAATAAAAGCACTGAAGCTCCACTCACATGGAGCTTTATTAAATAGCATCTTTGTAAGTACTACTACAAGAAGTGTAACTGCGCTGCAGTGATAGATTATACTATGTAAAGACAGGCAGAGAAATCGAATGAAAGGGAAGCTTTACCTCCTGCTGTCTATACACGGGGTGACCACTTTCTCTGTGCTTTAGGCCATCTCTAGTCCCGGCCAATACCTGGGACAGACTAATATGACCACATCAGTCTGGCTCTGCATCTGACCTAGCAAGCCTTGCCAAACTCAGCCTGCATCTGCCCCCATCTTTCCTTCTGCACACATGAGGAAGGACATTCATATCCATGTGTCTGCGGAGAACCCCCGGAATACATCAAAAGTTGAAGCGCTCTAAAAAATGATGACCTGATCTAAATTGAAATCGACTTCCTGCAACTTTTTAAAAGCCCGTGACACACACAAGAGCTCTTCGCTTCCTGTCTTCCCCTCATCCCGGCTCTTCGGTGTTAACTCACAGCCTCTTTGTGCAGCAGATAAAAGCTGGCTGGACTCACTTCAGACTCCATCAATCCCAATCAAAGCTTGGCCTTGGTGTTCACTACTGAGCGACAAATAGTGCTCGTTTCCTATATTTATATATGCTCTTTAGAGATTAGCTATAAAAGCACTTTCAAATGTTGCATAAGTGTAAGAATGAATCATCACCATCACTAGGAATTTCACCCAAACGAAGAATGAAAGATGAAGGATGAAGGATTGGGTTTAACAGCAATCGGAAATCATATTCCTCCAGAAAAACATCCAACATGCATGAGGTCAGCGTAAATCCCTGATGAACGAAATCCAAGAGTCTGATGCCAGAAATTTGACACTTAACCACTCCTCTGCTGCTAATTGCCTCTTCTGCAGCTTGCTTATCTGATCGAGTTGGAAGGTTTTTTTCACAATTTCCTAATCTGAAAACAACACCTACAGAGCGATTTAATTTTTTTTAACGAGTTAACTCTGCCTTTGAGTACTCGGAATACAAGAAAATAAGCAGCTACCTCCTGTGGAGCAAAGATGTTTAAGATTTAGAGCCTGGTGGGCAAGAACTTACTCTTATGCCGAGCACTGCCTGAATCCCACAGCCTGCCCTCCACCTCACCAAACCTGACTGCAAATGTACGTTACAGTTGATCTGGATATGCACTGGTCTGGTCTGCTCCTGCGCTGCTTCTTGCTGGCAAGCCCGCTGGGAAGAGAGAGAAACCAGACAAACGGTCTAGGTGAAGGCAGCTCACTTATTAGCCCTGTAAGATAAATTACTTGTAGGATTTACTACAAACACAGTAATAAACGTGGTCTGCTTGCAGCACGGAATTTTGTTGCTAAAATCCATGTGTGAGTGGCTGAAGGCTCAAGTCATCAGGCAACGTGTCTTAAAATCAGAAAGGCAAGCAACTCTCTTTAAAAGTGGATTCTTGCAAAACGCAAGCAAGCCCACAGGAGGATGTCAGTGCTTGGGTCCTCCTCATGAGGACATTTTTACAGCTCTAGCTTAGTTTTACAGCATCACCACCCATCTCACTATTCAGCTTTGAACTGTTCTGTAATCTAATTGTTAAAGTAACAATTAGCATTACTACAACTAGAATGTTGGAAAAAAATGTCTATTATCCTCTTTTTAACTCCCACTGCGCTCCAGAAGGCATTCTGCAGTTCACTAGTGTCATAGTTTCCCTTGCAAACTGTTTCTTTTGTTTCCTCCATCCTTCCATGCAGGCTGACGGATTTAAGATGGTAACAGCAAGAGCAAGTCCACCCATCGCACCAGCAAAGGGTCAGCTGAGAGCAGGCTGAGCCAACACACAAAATAAGACAATGCCCCAAATACTGCTGGAGGCAAGGAAAAAACCCTTCTTTTCCCAAAATACTCTTTGACATCTGAATTGGAAGTGACCTCATTATCAGCGATAGATTCAGAAGCTTAAACCAACTCATAGTTGTGTCCTCCAGGGACCCACACATCCCCTCCGCTCCGGCTGCCAGAACTCCCTGGTTTTGGCCCCAAGGGAGAGTCTCACATCTTCTCTTCAGATTAATCTCCCACAGCACCCCACAGGTCATGGCAGCCACTTCCAAATCCCAGCTCCTCCCCATTTGCTCATATTCCCTGGTTAAACACAGCCAGAGTTTCCTCATCAGGGCAAACGTCCTTTCCCTTCAGGGAAATCCCTTCTGGTAAATGTTTCAAGACAAAACAAGATTAAAGATGCTACACCAAGATTAAAATGACTATATCCAAACCAGATCATAATTCAAGCTTCCTTGAAGAAGAACCCTGAAGAAGAACAAAGCTTCCTTGCTTTGGACCACTGTGGGGCCACTTGGTTGGGCAACACGCAAGGCTATTCTGAGTCACATAAATAAAATTTTTTTCTTCACATAGATAAAAAACTACATTTCAAGTTACCAATGGATCTCTTAAAATAAAGTAAGTTCAATATTGCTTTCTGGTGTTTTAGACAAAATACATGAAGCAACTTTTAATTCCCCCTGTAGCTGCTGCTAAAGTGGAAAAAAAAAAAAAAAAGACAAACCATATGAATTTAGGAACCAACAGGAAGAAATCCCAAGTCAGGAAGGAGACCATCCCTCTTAATGAATTCATTTGAAAAACATTTCTGAAGCATTTGGAGATCTTGGTATCAGTTATAAACACCACAATACCAAAACCAGCTTGTAAATCGGAGTGAATACAGCCAGATGATTAGTGGGCAGGTAAAACTAACCTAGGTCTAAAAATTAAAGAGTACAGCTTGGCCAGGCAACATACAGTAAGAATGAGGTATTATTTAACTTTCTACAAGTTTTCATAAAAATACTACATAGATATAAATATCAAAAAGGGAGAAGAGGTCTCTGGGTTGGTGATAAGATGTTAGGAGGAAAAAAAAAATTCATTTCTGTGACTCAATGCAAGTGTAACCCTCTTCCCCCCCCCCCTTTCTTTTTTTTTGCCTACTGGACCATTTTGGTGAGTCAACACCAATGCTGAGTTCAAAGGGTAACTGCGACATAATTATCAGTCATCCTACTCACACTTAATATACACTGGATCAAACATGCTATAGGATATGTGATCTTCGCCACAGATGTTAGAGTCTTACATTATCAAGTCTTTGTTTGTATAAGCTATGCTTGCAAATACACTATGACGCTTCAGAATCGCAATGGCATCCCTGTTGATTTATGGCTACATTATTATGTTGCACAGCAGTAGCACACTGCAGAGCTAAGGAGCTGGTATAGAAGACCCAATGTCCAAACCACGTGAATTTCAGAAGTTTACACTCAAGCTGACTCTAGCTTGGTCCTGAGGCTCGAATACCCTCCAGGCACTGGGCAGCACCAGCAGCACAATCCCCCAGTTCAGCATCACTGGAACAAATGCTGTTTCCCGTGCTCCAGGACTGCCCTGAGACATGTACCAAGGCACACGAGTGGGGAAGACTGGAGAGTCCCTTCAAAAGCACACTGCTGGTCTGAATCAAGATGCTAATGCAGATGCTTCCTTATGCACTTTTATGGAAATCATGAAACTTTAATTATCAGTCCTGAAAAGCAGAAGAGCCCACCACAGAAATCACTGTAATTTCTTCTGCCAATAAATTAATTGCTATTAAATACTATAAACTGTATAATTTTTATTTCACAGTTATCAATACAATCCAAGAACTTGATTTGTATTTACACCACACAATTATTCGAAGTTAACGAGAATGGTACTAAGTTACACTTAAGCAGTAATTACTAAGGCCACAGTCCAACAAAGCTCTAAAGTCTTAGCTTATCTTCAGGTCAACAAGCATTTGTTTTCAATTAGGCTATTGATAGACTTCACATTAAGCATATGCACAGATAATACACAGCATCCAGATGCATATTCTCCAAACAAACCAGTAACATTACCTGCAAAAAAACCCTAAACCACTTACCTCCTAGATGTATCTATGTATTGTTACTTTATTATTGAAATGTATCTTGAAATAGTAAAAATATTTTAAAGTATTATTCTTCAGCACACAGTTTGCCCTTTGCTGCAATACACAGCAATCAAGAGCAGTGGTTTTGCAGCAGTGGAAGTGGTCATCCGCGATGGCTGGCCATCCTGCTTTTTCCTCTACATGCCTGCTGACCTGAACTTAATGCACTATCTGCTGCTGGCTGCGGGGAAGAAAATGGACTGATACCCAATTGACAGAAACAATAATGTGTTTGTAACTAGTAGTTAATGGTAGACTGACAAGCACAAGCACAGGAAGTAATAAAAGTTTCATGGAGCTAGCGTGTGATGTGACTCACTGGTCTCTCCTACACATATAAATATGAACGGGGCAATTAGCCTATTAAAAGAGGTTCCAATTCATTTGATGCATGATAACTAGTTTCCCAGTGAAATCACTATCACTACTCATACATGATACAAAATGTATTTGCTTCTATATAACTATTCTAGCTAACATGCCGTTACCTCTAAAAGCTATAGTATTTACTACAGTAGCTGAATGCACCAATACCTACAGCTGAGTGGTTATAAGAGTATTTACAAAGACAGACATGACACCCCCCCCCCCGAAAAAAAAAAACCCTAACACCCTCTTCTACTCTGAACTGTTCACAAAAGATTTAAAAACTAAGCATGAAAAGAAACTTCATTTGATGGCCAATACTGAAGGAATCAAAGCGAACCGAGTGAGAAGAGTGCATCGCAGCGTATCCTCCAAGTGCTACACTTCCCAACCCGTCCCCGCAGTGCCAGCAGCTGTACTCACCAGGACCAGAAAAGCAATCCTGCTCTGACTGACAGCCCCCACATAACTCCGTCAACAGCCATAAAACTATCCATTATTTACATGAGTGTAAACGAGAGCAGCATCAGAGCTCTCATGCTAGCATTTATTTACGACCTCAGGAGAGAAGGCAGCTGGCTGGTTTTATGCAGCTTTTTTTTTTTTTTTTTTCTTTTCTCCCCTTCTGCCCGAGCAACCGAGAAAATGCTCCTAATAAGGCCAGTGGAAAGGAAGCACCTTCTCAACGGCACAACCTCTTGTGAAGGAAATAATAACAGACGGTGTTAGGAAGGATCTCAGGCGCAGCGGGAGCGGTGCCGGAACGCAAGGCCAAGAGCTCTTCTGGTGCTGGAGGTTCGACCCCTCAGCCCGCCCGCGACAAGAGGCGCAAACGCGCGGCGCGGTGCCGGGCGAGGCTCTCGGGACCCCCCCCGCCCCGGCCCGAGAGCGCCCTGCTCCCCCCCCTGCCTCCCGGCCAGAGGCTGCCCCGCCGCCGCGAGCCCACCGCCCTCTT
>VYZV01011207.1:0-28272 GCA_013401275.1 Pandion haliaetus | reverse complement strand
GGGGGGGGGGAGTGGTGGTGCATGTTTCAATAAACACCCTACAGGGAATAGTATGGAGGAGCCAAGAAACCCCCAAGTGGAAGCTACAGAAGAAAAAGACTGGCGAAAAGAGAGATGCAAAACTTGGCGTAAACAGAGTAGCTGAGGAAAAGGGAGAAAACGGTCAAGCCAGGAAGGTGAAGAATGCCCCAGAGGGAGAAGCCAGAGAGGGGAAGGACTAAAGGGGAGAGTTTGCAGGCTGAACTCGTCTGACCTAGCAATTCATTGCCACCATAAAGGAGAGTCCAGCTCCCATAACCCTCTTTATCCCCCGCTCCCAGCCGCACGCTGCCACCGCCTCCCTTCCCTCTGCCTGGGTGCTCAGCGCAAACCAATACAGCAAATGGAGCACGCAGTTTTCTTCCCATTTAGCAGGCTGAATCAGTTCTCCGAGGGAGGAGATGAGTGCCAGAGCTGGCACAAAGGAAAGCAGGAGGTTGTCTAGTTGGGAGCAGGATACTGGGGGCAGAAGAGGAGCGTGCGTGGAAGTACCTTTGCAATAGTGACAGGTTCTTACTTTGGTGCAGCTAAGATTAAAAATAAAGAATAAATATGCAAGCAGGAAAATGTAGTGGAACTTTTAACGATGACAAAGAAAGAGTTATGGGTAAAAACTTATGGGTTGGGGGGGTGTCAACCCAGAAAAACGCAGGCTTACTAGATGTGGGTTTTTTCTGTCCGCACAGTATTAAATTTAGAGATAAAAGATTTTTTTAAGTATTTTCATTTATAAAATCTTAAAGGATTGGTAAGTTGCAGCTATCGGAAATTTTATAGTACAGTTCAAGATTTTTATGTACCTTGTAACAAAACTGAAAACTAATTGCTAATTACAAAAGGTGTTTTCAAAGGCCAGACCTTAAAACAAAAGCTTTCTGGATTTTGAAAGCAAGTTATTGTGGCTGTGACCAGAAAGCTCACTTATACTGTATTTATGGTGGCCAAGGAGTCTGACTTCAAATTGATGATCATCAATGATTTGGAGCACAGCCCTTGTCTGCAACAAGCAGTAACTGACTGAGCTGTACTACTCAGTTGCTTGAAATCATCCATCCCTCTTTTAAACCACTGGGATTAACATATGGATCTTTCCCAGCAGTTCTGTCTACCTTTTGCCCTTACACATTCCTTCATTATTCACATTCATTTATGATTCCTCCTTGGTGTTCCTTCCAAATTTCCTTCCTCCTTTATCTACCTGCTAATGGGTACCCAAGGAATGCACGTGGCTCACTTTGGGAAGTGTAAACCTTCCAGGTCAGCTTCTCTTAACAGGTGATACAAAGCATAACAGTTAATTTCCTGCACATTTACTCCAAGGCTACTCAGTCAAGAAAAAAAAAAAAAACCCTGGAAATTTTTCAGTACTTCATTTTAAATCGTTTCTGTTGTACGAGGTACTGGTTTCTTCATTTTTTTTAATGGTTCCCATGGTGGTTGTTCCTTACAGTGCTTTAAGAGACTGTAATGTATGCTTTACACCTGCAGATGTAGATTACAGTAAAACCTTCACTCCTGCTCTCTTATTTATGATTTGTTGTCGACAACAGCAGAGAAGAATGAACAACATTTCAGCTAAAATTTAGTTGCCTCCAACACAGCAGCTGGGCAATGAGTAGGTAATTGACTTTTACTGTGCTGATCATTAATGAAACCAGGTTTTGTTTTTCCAATATTACTCTATGAACGGAGTGCTTTCTCAACACGAAGTGCTCTTAAACAAAGGAAACTAGCTATCCAGTTGCAGACAGCACACAATTATGAAACTGGGGAGAAGTGACTTCTCTAGTTCTCTGCGACGACTCCTGGAACTAGTGACTCAAGCTGTCTGATGTCACATCAGATGATGTAGGAAAAAGTTTCCAAATCCACCCTGTTATGGGAGGGAAGCCAGCTTGTAATTACGGCAGTAATGGATTTGTCTCACCTCCATATAAACATCTACAACCTACATCTCGGCTTACCGCCCTCGGCTCCCCTAGTCCATGGGAAGAAACAGACACATCTCGTGGACAATTTATGTCATTCCAAGCCGACATCTAAAATAGGTCACGTAAATTGCAGTGCCTACTTCACTCCACTGGGAGACCATGACAATTAGTTCAGATGTTTGCCCTTCAGGCATCTGCAGCTAAGTGAGGGGAAGCCCGCCTAGGAGCCCAGCTACGGGATCAGCCTTTAAATGTCACTTTGACTTTCAGAAAAGTCCTTAATAGTCTCAGTGTCTTGATTCTTTTCATTCCGGAGAGCAGGGGCTACCGTACTTACTGGGTGAAAAAATAGGCTATGTCTTCAGGTGAAAAGGCTTCAAGTAAGCATGAAGGTCTTGTTTTGTTTGACCTTGCTAACAGCGCATGAATGCAGCTTCCACAGAGCACTAACTCCAAATCTGGGAAAGCCTTGCCTCTGTGGCTGCTGAACCAGGGCCAAGAGTGATACTGGCAGCACACTTCTTCCGTGGGGAATTAGCACTTTTCTTATTCTGGCCAAATGTTCATTCAGTCATTACAAGTTACAGTTTAAGTCTATTTCCCAAAAAGAAGAGAGAGAAAAGATGACAGACAAGTAAATCAAATATGTAAAGCTTTATAGAGAAAACCTAGAAACTAAAGAACCAGAATTTAGGGATAATACACCGCAAAAATCCTTTGTTCAGAACTAACTTTTTTTTAAAAGTATTTATTTGCTACCTATCAAAATATGTTGGTAGTTTCTCACCAGTGTGTAACAGAAGTAAGGGAAATAGTACTTAATGCCCACGAAGAATGAAGTGCCATCTCACTCATGGAGATGCTTTTTCACAACAGTGACATAAATCTTCTTAGACAAAAGAAATCCTATTCAAAAATGTGCTGTAATTTCCTAGATGGCTGAAACCCCTTAATACGAGATCTAATCCACTAGAAGAGCATGACACCGTTACAGCTCTCAACGAGCACTAGCCCAAGTGTTGCTCACACCGGCGGAGAGGAAGCCAGCGCTTTATTCCTCGGCAGCAGATCCAAAGCCTCCTGTGTTCCCCAGGCACAAATACCCATCTTGTGCTTGCACCAGGTGGGGCAAGCTGAGAGGAACTGCACCCTGTGCACACCCATGTAATGCTCCACACCGTCCAACTCTGGGAAGCCCAAGAAGGCAAACCGGACTCCAGATGACTAACTCAAACCTGTAAACTGTGCCATGCGGAGGGGCAGGAGGAGCAGTTTTTCTTAGGAATGGCATCAGTAAGCATCTAGAGGAGGACTCTCCCCTCCGCTCTTCCCCATGCCCGCTGCCTATGGTCAGTGGAGCTGCTGGTGCCTGATGGGGAATCAGCTAGTACAGTGCAAAACAGCCCCAGGGGAAGCTGAGACTCAAGACAACAAGCCCCAGGGCCAAAACCAGCTCTTCTGATAAGCACTCCATATACGAAAAGGACAACTCATTTAATTCTAGTTACCACATAACTTTTTCATCCAATAAATCACTACACTGTTTAATTTATAGGCCACTGTATATATACTGTATAGTTTATAGGCCAATGATGTTCTGTATGTGATTGTGCACATTACTGCACTATCAGTTATCAGCGGCTTGGCAAAGAAATTTCATCTAAAAGACTTGTATTTTAGAAGAAGGTTAAATTACTTTGCATCCCTTATGTTTGCACGTTGGTCTCTATCTCCAGCATGAGTGAAAATTCACTAGAATATCTTTAAACTACTAACTTGTAAATCAAAAATATGACCCTACCACATAGCATAGAATAGTTTTTCAATAAAAATTAGTGTGGGTCACTAGAATTCATTCAGGTTTTAAAGCTGCAGAAGAAACTACCAGTTATCCTGCCATCTTCTGTCCTCAAAGGCTGCAATTTAAATAAATGGGACCACTCACTGCTTCCTGTGAAGATAAATGACAGTTTCAGGCCTTTTTTTTTTTTTTTATGTTTGGTTTTCCTTGCTGACAGAACAAGCTAAAAAGGCAGACAGGAATGAGGGGAAAAAAATTAAGGGGGAAGGAAAGAAGGAGAAAAAACGGAAGCAAATGTAACTTCCAGGCTTAGAGTTTCAAAACAGCTTAAGGGGCTTAAGCATACAAGCCAAAAATCTCAGTGAAGTCTCATCTCTGTAAATGATACACATCTGGGAAAACAACAATTCACTGCAAGATTTTTCTAGTTCCTGAAAGTGGGTAGATCTCCATGTATTTCCTTCGTTGTTTATCTCCTTGCAACTCACGTTCACTGTAAACTGCATTACTGGGCCGAGCTCTCACTAGCAATTATCTTTCTTCCTAAAATGTCTTCCGAGAATCGGAGAGGGAGAAAAGCACAATTTTCTTTCATTACATATGACTTTTACAGAAACTGCAGCTGTATTAAAAAAATTTTAAAAACACTAACTTGAAACAAATCGGCTACAAATACATGAATTGCTCGCTCTGACTAGAAAGAGGAATGCTTATCAACAATGGATAGAAGCATGGGCTTCTATCTAAATTTACCATCTGGGTATTTGACAAGAATTCAGGAGGGGGAAGGGTTCTTTCACAAACCTAAAGTTTATTCAAAATTGTTTCGTGACAGTATAGGACTGTTAAAATCCATTTAGTGCACAGAGTGATAACTACACAATGAAACCTCCCAAGAAGTAACGTGACTACTGTACATTTTGATTTAACGTTGTAATTCATAAACCAGTTTTGCAGTGTAAAAGTAATTATTTCAAGGCTGGAACAAGACCAAGCCTCTTGTGATCAACAATAATAATATCCATAAAGTTAACAAACCTCTTCAGATGAAGTCATGGTTTAATAGGTTTCAGGCTATATGTGAAGTGGTTACAAACATAATGTTCTTGTAGTTACCAATAATTTGGGGATCGTGTAAGCAGATGGTCCTTGTGTTCTTGTGTTCTGGATTTCAAATGTAAATTAAGAGTCAGGGTATTATTATTCATAGTATTCACTGGAGCTGGTTGAAAAGCTAGTGTTCCAGTTGAGAAGAAACTTTGCTTTTCAAATTTGACTTTCATCTGATTGAGTCTAAAGCCAACATTTTAAAACTTCTTGTGAACTGATGAATTCTTATACTTTTTTTGAACTGGAAGAAGACAAATCATGAAGTAGTCTGCTTGGTTAGCAATGAGCCTGACAAAAATTCCCCTTTCCTCTGAGCCCTGGGGGAGCGCTCATGCAAACTGCCCTCAGAGTGACAGTCCCTGGGAGGCATCCCACTACACCTCAGCTCCAGGGCAGAGAGCCTGGGAAGCCAGAAAACCAGCCCAGGAACTGCTACGGAATTAGGATTTGCCACAGTCCTGTGACACCCTGAGATCTTGGCACTGGCAAGCTGCAGGGCCGTGCCATCTCCGGCGAAGCCAAGCCCTGGCAGACAGCCTGCCCTACAGCCGGGGAGCCCGCTGCAGAGCAGTTATGCCAGACAGCCCGCATTAGAAATGGGAACCCAGCATTTTCAGGATCACTGGATCTTGGTTTGGATCACTGAATGGAATTAACCAAAGATATACACTCTGAGTCGGTCATGGGCCTTGGGCTGTGGGACAGCCCAGGAGGATTTTCTCACAGACAAAACCCAGAGCCTCCGTGCAGCCTGCTTGTAACCCAGGGATAGTTTTCCTGGATTGATTAGAAGTGGATTCAAGGAGTTGCAAATGAAATACTTGAAGGCCAGCAAATTGGCTTTTTCCACTGCAGCAAATTTCTACTCATTACTGTGATTAATGGCTTTTAAAACCTTTCTTCTTTTTTATTTATAAAATGGAATCGCATGCAAAAACCTCACACGCCGAGTTCCTTATGAGGTATTTTATACTTGTATATATGGCTGTCCACCAAGTTAAGAGTGAGTATTTTTACAGTGTGCTCTAGCAATTTTTATTCATGGTCTGGTTTTGCTCTGAAGAACAGGTATGGTTACAATTATAATGTATGGTTACATTTTCACTGTATGGAGTTCTGAGGGCTTCATGCGGTAATGAGTTTTATTCCAGCATCATTTTCCCTGGCTCTAAGTCCATCGTCGTTCTCACCTCGAGGCTGCAGAAGCATCAAAGTGTATTTGTTTTCTAGTAAACGTCAGTCACCTAATGATTCAGGCATGAAAGTTCCCCTCACCTGTCATGACAAGTGAGAGGGAATATGGGGGAACTGACTTCAGCACTCAAAGGAGAGAAGGGGAAATGCAGAATCTTCAACACTCTGGATGACTCCTAGCCAAAGCTGGAAAACATTGTAAAGTAGGTAGGGAAAAAAAACACAACAACAACCATGTCCAAGTGTTCCAGGTGGGATCCATCTTCAGATTCCGAGCTAGGTGTCTTGGTCCCCGTTATAGTCACTGAAGACATACTCTATACAGACAATAGAGTCAAAAGAGTTTGGGACATGTCAGTCTAAAGCAGATACCATGTTTGATCTGCTGAATACATTTCCAGACCCAGCTGAGTACACTGACTATGTGTGCCCACCAGTAGAAGCTGCCATTGCAGACACGTCCAGGTACAGAGCCCTACAACAAGCTGTGCTACCCAAAGGAAAGAATGACTATGTTAAATGCCTTTTGTCCAGCTGGCTGGATAGCCTGTTTCAACGGCCACGTGTTCCCAAAATATAAACCAAATGCATACAGGTTGGACCTTGGGGAAGGGATCTGAAAGAAGGCCTGTCTTATATGTCCAGGCAAAACAGATTACTACCTTACCCAAGAGGATTCATGGACTAACTCTTGTACTGAGCAGCACACATTGCTGAAAACACAGCCCGGTAAACATACAGCAAAAGGTGTATTTATTGCACTTTTGTTCTCCCCTGCAGCAGTTGTGACGACAGTTGCACCAGACGTGACTGCTGTGCTGTAAAGATGGCATTTCACTCTCACAAATTAGTCCTCAAGCCAGAAGAGCTGCATTTAACTGAAGAGTTATAATATGTTAGTGCTCACAACTGCTTCCCAGTTGCATTCAGTGAAAGGCTAAATCACCCAGTGCTTGGGCGTCTGGTGCTCCCTGTTACCTGGAAACTGGAGCCCTGAGTGCAAGCACTGTTCAGAAAGTGATTTTAAAAAAGCAAGAGGAACATGAAAGCACGATCCATATGACATGCACCGTTGTCCAAGCAGTTTCTCTGCCTGCAGAGCTGCATTGTTTTAAGCTGCAGGATCCTTTACTGATGTAAGTATACTGAATCCCTCGTAGCTTGGATGCAGTTATTCCAAACTGGGGCTATTCCCTTTGCAGGGGCGGGAGGAAGGTGATCCAGAGGTGGTATAGCCTCAGCGCTGAGCAATGACACTGATGCTAATCTGGGAGGGGAAGATCCCCCTGGGCAAAATAGCTTGGGAAAGGCTGGGTTGTATAAAAACGCTGGCCTATTCTCAGGCAATTGTTTTGGAAAAAGGTAAACTATGAATTGAAAGCACTACAGCTATTCCTGAATAATCCCCCAAAAGCCTGCTCTCCTTCTGCAATAAGGTCGCCCAGTTCATTTGTAGTTAAATTCTTCTCAAGTGACTTGTATTGCTTTAACTGTCCTGGTAAGACTCACAAAAATGCACGTACAGAAAAGGCCTTTGAAAGATTCACTGCAGTTTTACTCTAGCTTGATAATACTGGTGATTTCAATGAAGCCAGCATAGGGAAAAGCAGGAATAATGCAGCAGTGAAGCAGAGCCATGCTCTTTTTTCCCATTTTTGTCCTCCCTTGATTGAAAAGTTGAGGGGAAATCTTGGAAGTGGTCCTGTACACGATTTGTGCTCCTAAGCAGAGCCAGAATGCTGCGAGCCAAGCGCCAGGCTGAATCTCCAGACTTTTACTGTTTATGTTGAAGCTTATATTCACTGGCTGCAGGAGTTTGAGACCACTTCTCCCCACTCAAGAGCTGGGAGGTATCAAAGCCCTTGTGAGCTATCCACCCATTCACCTCCAATTAGACCAAGTGTCCACAAGATGCTGAGAACACCAGAGAGTGTTAAGGAAAGGAATTCATCTGCACAGGACAAAGAATTTAAGCTGTTTGCAACTTTCTGCGCTCTAATGTTTATTACCCTCCCCCCCCCCAATAAAATCTGCCTCTATCTGCAGTACCTTGTAGTGACAGAGTTAATGAAAACCCAAGCTGCATTCCAAGGATGGCAATACAGATGCGAGGGACCTCAGCATTGTTTTGTTAAGATCTCAAATTGCCAATACGGCAAAATGAAGTAATGCGCTCTGTCAACATGTAGTATGCTCTATAAATGGAATCGCCTGTTCATCTGTTAGTAAAACATGCAGAAAAGCACTATTTGATCGGCCTTAGAGCAGCTGACTGCTTGCTTTAACTTCTTAAGATTTATTTGAAGCATGAAACCGCTGAAAGTCTCCAGGGAGTAAAAAAAAGACAAAAGATACCAAAAAATTAATTAAACATATTTACAAATAGTCCTCACCTTATGTATCTGGTCTTGAGTTAGCAATTCTTTATTGGTAGAATTGAAAGTTAGCTAAAGCACTGAGTGCTCAAAATTAATTTCCATGGACTTCATTATTAGTTTATAAAACTGTTGTATCTTCTTAGGAACAAAAGATGACTTTATTAGTTAACTTAGAAACCTCAGACAGGTTTCATAAATTTATAGACAGCTTCCAGATTGATTTTTGCTGATCCAGGCTTCTTAGGTGGAGTTTATGGAGCCAGACTTGTCACATGAACTATTTCTATAAGCCTCAGGTAAATATACACAGGGTTTGTGTTGTTAAGAGAAAGTGTTTTTTTCTTCTTCTAAAAAAAATTAAGTTAATCTTAAGCAAAACCAGAAGTTCATTCAGTACATTTCGTATTTGTTATTCTTGATCCATTTTGGGAAGCATTTTCCTTTCACAGATTTATACTGCCCCTGCTTCTCTCAAACTCACTTTTAACTCTTTCATTTCTTTTACCACTCTGCTTCACAGTCTGCTGCTCTGGTGTCTGAGCTAGAAACAGCTAGATGGAGAAAAGGAAACGGGGGTTTCCAGTATTTTCTTCTCCTTCTTCCCAACCAGCAGTGCTCATGCCTTCCTTTTCCTACACGTCTACTTTAACTCAAGACTCCTAGAAAGTTGCTGTATTACAAAATCAATTTACTCATGTAGCTGAAGTCCTGATGTGGATGCAATTACAGGGATCAAATGGATAGGTTTTATTTCCATTTCCATTCAAAATTGCTATGGCCATCTATAACAGCTTTATAAGAATATGACTCTGTATGTAATAACAGAGTTCCCCAATTTTCAGTGTACATAAAGCTGTAATTTGTAAACTCGATAGCCCAAGCAATATCTCTTATGTAAGATGGCAGTTTAATGATCTTTCAATGAAATGTCATGTAAAAGTTTACCCGTAAAACAGACTGAAGTACTCAAAGTCAGATATCAAAGTCAGGAATGAAAGGATTTGTAGCTTCCCCTTTAGGTATATGTGTGCCTGGCCGTGAGATGGGAAAATGTCCCCCTCCCTGGTTTCATCTATAACATCTCTCCATCCACCATTGGTACTAAGCTGAAATCTGCAAAGCAATTGTTTTTTTCCACTAAATTATGATATAGTATACTCACTATAGGTAAAGGTTTCTTACTAAATTTGCTAAATCTTTCAGTGACAGATAATGTGCAAAAAGATAGCACTAGCAAATAAAGAATGAAGAAATGGATATGGCAGTACAACAGGGATGACCAAACTTCTTGAGCATTAGCTGGAAATGGACACCTTCAGGTGACCAAGACCCTTCATGTGACCAATGCCCCCATCTCAAGGGCCTTTTGGAGCAGGTTCCAATGCCTGTTGGAGCAGCTCTCTGAGATGAAGACACAATGGCCAGGAGCTCCCACTGCTCCTCTCTGGGACAGCACTAAATTGCACACACAGCTGGGGACCCAGTTGACCCAGCAATGTTGCCTGAGCAATCCCTGCTGGCTTAGCTCTACTCACAGCCAAGGGTGCGGATCAGTCCCTGTGTCAGCACAAGTTTGCTGCTGGCCTTACGATGGAATTACGGCACTTGAACTGTCCCACGAGGATTGGAGAGACTGGCTACAAGCCCACAAGAGACTCCAAAGAAAAGGAGAGCAATGTTCACATGAGGGGACACACAAGCAGGTTGTCTGAGATGGAAAAGAGAGGTTTTTCACTTTCTGTTGGTACTTGTGAGAAGGCAGGCAGCAGTATTTTGCTGCTGATTGTGCTCTAGCCTGGTGGTGTTCTGTAGATGAACACTCCAACAACAGACACGAAACAACAAAGTTATGGCTGAAAACTGCCCACAACAGACTCTTCTGCTCCCTCAGGCTCCCAGCTCTACCAGCACAAGAAGTCCTCTTGTGGTCCTGGGTGAATCATCACTGTCCTAACAGAAATTACTGATCCCATGGGTCCACAGAGAGAAAAATTTTTATGCTGCTCCTTGTATCATTTTAAGCAAAAGCGTCTAGGCTTGCTTGAATGCTTTACACTGGTAGTCAGAGAAGATTTAACTGATTTCTTGCTTGAACCATAAGCACTCAGCTTTTACACATTCTGGTCCGTTGGTACCCCTGAGACCTACCAGCACAGTCCAGTGAAGAAAGATGGTTGCGGTGACCTGTTCCATCAGCCTAGAGGCATCCAGAAGATGATGCCTTTATATGTCTGTCTATTATCTGGATTATTCCAATAAATTGGATGGGTTTTGGACTGCTGTAGTTACCCTACTGAATTCTGAATGAATGCTCTCGGTATTGTGTTAAATTCAAAACCATTGTGAAACATCCAAAGTGCAATACAAATCTCCCTCTTACTCTTTATTTAATCACAGGCTGCTGACAATGGCTGTGATTCAAGGTAGCAGCTAACTGCTCGCACAGCCTTGAGCATCTCTGTAGTCCAAAGACTGTTTGCACTTTTAAAGCTCTGTACATGCTTAAATGTTTGTCTAAATCTAACTTGATTTTTTTCCCTGCGATTCTTTACAAAGCCTTAGGGCCATGTGGTGAATCCCACAGTGACCCCTGGGAATGGTAACTATGGGATTCTTCCTGCTCTCTTGTGGAAAACTGCTCCTGAACCAAAGGCAGAGAAAACTACACGCCTCTGGGTGCTATATCTGCTGCATCAAAGCTATATCTGCTACCTCCAGGATAACCTCAGGTCCAACTAAGGGTCTCACATGGAGAAGCCATCTCTCAGGCATATTATTTCAACTGGACAGAAAACCATTGCAGAACTCCACACGGGAAAACCTTCCATATTGCCCCCTCTGTCGTGGCCTTTTTTCAGTTCCTCTGGATTCACCTCTGAAATACCATCCAACAAGCAGAGTGTTCCACTTTGCACAGTGAGGTGCCCACAGGTGCAGCACAACAAATGCTGCAGGAGGTACCAGAGCACGAACCATGGTGCCCACTTGATGGAGGCTAAGAAGAACGTGGCAGTTCTGCTGCTCGAGGACTGTCATGACACACAGACCTACACTCTACCATTTTCAGTAGGAATCCAATCAAAACAAATGCAGGGGAACTCTCAGCAGAAGGGAGGACAGCACTCTGTGTCTGCAGCAAACAAACAGCTGGAGTCACTGATGTCCCTCAGCCTCAGCTACAGCTGGACCACAGCATTCCTCTGGAGCTTATGCATTACTCAGACCCTTTTCTGTTTATTTTCTTAACAAAGCTTTGCAGACTTTTTAAGTGGGGGAAGGGAAACTCAGATATTCCCCTCCCTCAGTTTTAAAAAATCTGAGTAAATTTTGTAAATAAATATAACAAATAAATCTCTATTAGAACCTGCCAATCTTTTAAGGTCTGAGTTTTGTGGCTTTTTTAGCTGACTCAGGATCTTTTAATGTTTTAATTGTCACATTTCTTTTCAGTTGACTATTATTAAGTAACCAATACCATTATGGCAAAACTGGTATTACTGTAATTAAATAATATGAGGTATATACAAAGGAAAAGAAATTAAGTGAATCAATGTTCTTTCGATTTAAATTCAGAAGTTAAATCCAAATACCTAAGTGAACTTGACAGTGTCTGTTGCTTCGTCTGCAAGTAAATTCTTCTCCCCTACAGCACTGGAACATAAAGGCACTGCCAAGATGTGGATAAGCACTATGCATTATACAAAACAGCAATACGTTAATGCCTTGTGTTGTAATGGAAAATCTCGATTTAAGATCTAAAGAGCAATAACAGAGAGGAGGAAAACTTGTAGCTACCATTTGTAGCATAGCTGGTGGGGTTTTTTTTCCCCGAGTGAGGTCAAGGAAACAGATTAGAGAGCTACATTTACACGGCTCCTCCTACTCAAGCACAATAGGAACAAGCCCATCATTCTCCTTGCAGTTAAAAAACAATGTTCTGTTCAAACTTAGGTGGCTGTTGTACCCATGTCACTGAGGGTGCAATTTGTCTTAGTGGACTATAAAAAAACAAACAAGTTTCTCACTTACTGAGAAAGCCCTGGAAAGCTATGGTATCGATATGGTAGGTTAGACAAACAGTATATGCTGCTCTACACTTCTCAAACACTCCTGCCATTGAGACCCTGTGAAGACTCACGATGGGCTTAACCCGTCCGGTGGTGGGCTGCCACTGGAGGAGTGCTCCTGCATCCCTCTACTTTCCTCAGGTCCCTCTGGGTGCTCCTGGCTTAGTGGCTGTGTGACAAGGCTGCTACTCTGGAGGAAAATTAATAGTCTTATGGTGGCTTAATTTTCTGTCAGATCAACTCCCCCTGAGGTTGCTCAACTGCTATACCTGGTGCAGGGGAAGCTGAAGGAATGGATGATTACAGGTTGCCTTTCAAAAGTGGCCTGCAATTAAACTGGAGTAATTAAACTTTTGTGCAACTGTATGTTCACTCTCCTAAACCCCTGCATATTCAGGGCTTCTTACTCCTAAAAGAGGTTACATTACCTGTTGTTTTCCCTTTCTACAAAAGGACAGGCCCTATCAGGGCTAGGAAGTATTTTTCTGTGCCATACATAACTCCATTGTGGAATTCACTGTCACAACTGTGAGAGCCAGGAGTGAAAATGGGTTCAAAAACTAGACAAGTACCCAGCCATCAGTGGCTATTAAACAAAATTGCTCAGATTGTCTAGTTCAGGAAGACCCTAAATCACTAACAGTCAATAATGGGAAAACATGCCTTATATCTTACACTTAGTTCTTAATTCTTCTATTGTCTTCTGCCCTTTCTTTAATCATCATTCCTGTCTACCATAGAAAACAACATTATGGTGTTAGGGATCCTCTTCATCTCAGCCAGTATGCCAGCTCTTATACTGATATACCTGCATCTCACAGGAGTTTGGCACCTCATCTGTAATCAATGAGTCCCTTAGGGGAAAACACAGTGCTATCACTAGCACTCTCGCCATGCCACTAGCAAAGGTCTACAAATGCTGAACTCCTCTATAAAGAGTTGCTCGCAAAATAAAGCCTGAAAAGGGGAGGAAAAAAGAGATCCATGAAGCTGAATGTCTTCAAAAAGAAACATAGAGCAGGAAAAATGCAATGGCTGCAAAGACAGTTGCTTTTGGACCAAATGAAATCAGTAAAGATGACATTTTTTATGCAAACTATAAATAGGAATAAATATGAAAAAGAAATATTAATTTTTAAATGAATGCATTTTAGATTTCAGATTTGATTTAAACTTCACCTGATCTCTTAGCTTAAGCTTCTGCATGAAGATTCAGGCTGAGATGGATCAAGTTTCTCTGCAGAAGAGGCCTTTAGGTCTCCCTAAGCTGGAAGAGATGTAGTCACATGTTTCAGTACTGCTGTTCACCGAGTCCCCATTCCACAGGACATTAACCTGCCTTTCACTCTAGAAACCAGGATGCCATAAAAACAGATCTGCAAATGAAAGCAGGTGCTCAAGAGTCCTCTTGAAGAGGGATGCTTTCCTGAACTTGGGGCCAGAGGATTGGTGTGGAGGCTCAGAAATACCTGTGTTAATGCATGAACATGAAACACAGTTCTTTGATGTACAGACACACCTGTTAAGAGAACAAGACCTCCTGCAGCATGGCTCTTCTGACCTCCATTTGAATTTATCGGTGATGGGGAGAAGTAAAGCCGGGTGGAGTGTTGTTTGACAGACACTCCCACCCATCAGAAACATCACCCGCTGCCTGCAAATCCCACCTGAGCCCCGAATCCCACCTGAGCCCTGTGCCGGGCACCTTCCCACCTCCCTGAGACACGGCGCCTTCCCTGGAGCAAGCTCCATGCTGGGGTACGACAGCAGGATAATTAGGAGCGGCAAAGCTTTTACAAGGATGTTACAGAGCTGGTCACAGAAGACACGAGGGTGGCAGAGGAAAGGAAAGGATAGAGCCTGCAGACAGGTTTGGCACCCACAGCCCATGAAGCACACTTACCGACCAGGAAGGAGAAAGGCAGTCCTATATTTAGCAAAAAAGGCAGATAGGCTCTCTTGAGAAATGCTCACTACTTTGAAAGGTTAACACAAAGCAACAGCCATGTCCATGCCCTTCCCTGGAGGCCACCGGCGGCCCCCGCATTCCCCCGCTGTCACCACCCTCTCTGCTCCCTCGCCTGCCAAGTGCTCGGGCTTGTCGCAGAAGCCTCTGCTCACCCTCCCGAAGAGCCCCGCTCATTTACTGCTGCTCTGACATGCAACACCCATGCATGTCTTGGCCACTGCCATTTATGAGCAAGGACTAGGAAGGAAACATAATTGTTTGGTAATTTTATAATTGACCACTAAATTTTGATTATTTAGGCTCGTTGTCGGGAAGCAAGAGGGAATTTCTTTAACCCATCACACTGCCGAGTTTGTAAGTCAGGTAATCATGCACTCTGCTCAAGACACAAATCTGAACTCAAGCCTGCCTGTTTCTCTTTAAAGCTATTTTTGTTCTGCTCAGACACTAAGGCTTCAGAAAAGCTGTACAACGTGCACCACAGCTTTGCTCCCTGTTTTCCACTAACACATTTTCCTCCACCCTTCCCAGGAGCCCAGGGCAGTGAGGCAAAGGGAAGGCAGAAAACTGCAGAACTTTCCCTCTTCTGCAGAGAAAACAGTTTCAAAGAGCCATAGGGGATGGAGACTCCACACGTTTCGGTGCAGCAAGAAAGGCACTTTCCGGAGGAGAAGGGAGGCATCCCGCAAGGACAAAGACTCCTTGTTGTTCTCTTCCCTCTTGCTGCCACGGCTGGGGAGGCTTTAACATCGCTGTTTGGCTCCGGGCATCCCTGCAGCAGGGGACGATGGAAGCTCACAGGGTGAGGTATTCTGCCCTCTTGGGTGCCTGATTTCCCGACAGACCCATGGGTGTGATCTCCACCTCACCAAGGCTTAGCACCACTGCATAGACACATCTTGCTCACCCAAGCAAAGCAAGACAGGGAGCTGGCTGAAAAAAACCTTTATCTTCACACAAAATTTTGCTTCTGATCCTGCCCCTCATGTAAATCACCAGTAGAAAAATCTCACCATTTAGGGTTTTTTTAAGGGAACCTACTCACAAAAACTTACTTTTTGAGGGTGGCAAGCACTTTTTGAGACAATATTGTCTTTCAATTAAGCCCAGATTTTCCCTACAAAATAATGTTTTCTTAGATGCACTCTGAGTGTTAAGCTTGTTTTGAGCACACCAAACTCCATGGGTGATGCAAATACTTCCTTTTTTCTGACCGGTCTTACATATTTTTCCCTAATACATAGTTTGAGTCACCCTTTTTCTGTTGGCTTATTTCTTTTGTCACCTGCAGTAATTCCTTTCTTTCTGTTACTACTTTTAAAAATACCAACATTATGTTTTAAAATAATTTTAAAGTATTCCTGGCCCTCCTCTTACACTGTGTATTTCCAACTCTATCTGCCTTCTCATGAAAGCTGGCCTTAAGCCTAAAGTCATTTTTCCTATCTTCTTGGGCTATGCCTGTCATTTGTTCACTGAAGAGGTTTTTTTATTTGTTCTCTGTTCTTCCATGGAGTATTCCTGGTGCTGCCTATGTTGTTCAGAGAGAAGTGATCACTCTGAGGACTTAAAGGGAAGACAAAGGATAAATACAACTCAGAACCACTACCGTGACCTGTAATAATCCAGATACCACCCCCCCAGGCCATATACAACTTGAAACTAAAGCATGCAATTACTTTAACATACATTATCTGTAAACAGTGCTTCATGATTCTGCAAGGTTTATGTAAAAGTCTGAGGAGAATATAAAACTAAGCCCCTATAGGGAAGAACTGGAGGTAATCCTGGATCAGATGTAGCAGAAACATTAGGAACCTTGCCCAAAACAGTCTTTGCCTTTTTGCAAATTACACTGTGGTGTGTTTAATTTGTTATCTATTAATGCCCAGATCCTCTTCCCCACTGTTAACTATATAACTTTTTTTACTCTGGGTTTTGATTGATAAAAGTTTGGCTTGGGATTTTTTTCCTCTCATTGACATAACTTTATGACATTGAATTTCCTCTTGGAAGCCACAGGTTTTGCTAGAACTCTCCACAGCCTTTGGCAGTTTCAGTGGTCTGAAACTGTAACCTTCCACAAACTGCAATAACCATCTAGTTTAAAATTCCAGATCATTCATGAAAGCAAAATACAAACAAAATTAACTACAGATTTACCCTTGACACAAAGGTATATGCATAAATGTCTTCATTAATTCCTAAACTCAGTTTCAATTTTATGGTTATCGGCCCTGAATTTCACATCAACTACCTTACTAAAAAGCTTATGATTGCTTCAAAAATATACAAGCTTTGCAAAGCTTGCTCTGTTTTCTAAAAATCCATGTTCCCCACCTGTTACCATCTGACCGTTTACAGAATAATCTCTTTATTTGTGTTTCACTATGCTAGCTATTGAAGTGAGACAAACTGGCCAGCAGCTCCCTGGGTTGTTTACTCAACCATTTATGAAGAGGAGATCTCAGCAGAAACACATGTGGGTATTGCCCTTATCATATAATCTGAATGGCTCTACTTCTCCCTTCAGAATGCTCCAGTCCAAATCTCCAGGTCTAGCTTATTCTGAAGTGTTTTGCTTATCTGGAGACTCAGGAGTTTGTTATTATGAGTAATGAACAATACATTGCTTTTCCTCATTAGAGCCCTGTGCAAACATTGCCTTGGTGTGAGCTCCGGGGGCCAGGAGCAGGGAATGGTTCCAGCTGGGTGTCTCTCAGCACCAGCACTGGTTTCCTGCTTGTCCCACCAAGCCCCAGCTCATTCTCTGGGGAGCGTGGCCCACTGCCCCAGCCCCAATAGCCTTTTCTGAGCGACCGTGCAATGGGAGGAGGATTCTTTGCTGAACAAAAAGCTGTTTCCAAGTCACGTTTGGCCACTTAGTAATTATTCTGCTATGCGTATCACATTGTAAAATGCATCCAGCAGTTCATAAGCCTGGTGGGCCAGTGGCAATACCAGGGTTAAGGACTTCTTGATGCCCAGGAACTGGCTCCCAGCTGCATCAACAGCAAACCCCACTTCTACACCAGTTTACACCACCATAAGTGCAGTGCCAGGGGTGGGAACTCATTCGTCCAGCACTGCTGCCAAACCATTCACGCTGTGGAACCACAGTCCAAAACATACAATGTTCAATCACAAAACTTGCTTAGGCAGCTGCTGAAAAGGAGAGACAAGTTGCTTACATATGCATAGTCCTGAATGACCTATCTTAAGGCGGACTTCAAGATGCTTCATAAATGTCATCTAAAATCAAGTATTAAACCATCTAAAAAGAAGCCACATCTCTCAGAGTCAGAGCTCCAGCTCACATGCACTGAGGTGATGAAGTGGGTACAGACATCCACCACCCATTTGCTGCTCAGACGCAGGGTGCAGTGCCTGCAGCAAGGAAAGCTGAACAACATCTGGAGCAACTTCTAGACACCCCCCCTCCCGTTTTCTGCCCAATACTTCGAAGTAAATTGAAATTGCACCACCATACTCTCAGGCAGGGCATTATGGTAACTCACTCCTGTTTCAAATCACCAAATGCAGGTAAAAACACGACAACGTCACGTTAAGGGACTTTCTGAAGGCACGTTCATTTTAGGCCAGCAGTGTTGTAGTCTCTAGAGGGAACACAGTTTTGAAGCTCAAAGCACAAAACATGGCTTCTAATCACCTGGAAGCCCCTAGCTGGAATCACAGCTCCTGTGGACTAGGCAGTACTGCCAACAGCTCACTCCCCTACTTGCACATGCTTCTTTTTTGGTGCTTATCACTGTGCTATTACTGCTTTTGCCTTATGTTTTAACAAAAATCATAACCTTATTTAGCATTTTTTACTGTATTCTTCTAGTTACTATGATGTTTTTAAAGTTTCTTTTGACTCCTTTTTACTTCCCCAAAATATTGTTGTAGCCTGGAGAAAGTCTGATGTCAAGAGAGGCCTAGCTTTGAACCCAGGCTGAAGAAACTTCTGATACGCTTACAGGCCATTTAGTTTTCTAGCCAGGTCTCTCCGAAAAAAACAACTTTCCCAGGCCCTGCACGCCTGTGAGATGTCAGAGGGTAAAAGCACCCAGTCTTTCTGAGAGGTAAGGTGCTGATTACACAACTTTCAGGACATCCTGAAAGCTGATTCCAAAAACTAATATTGCTTTTGGCATCACACAGAGTTCTTCACATAGCCTTTTGAAGAGAAAGCAAGTGCAGGAAAGGTGAGAGGTTTTTAATGTAACTTGCAAAGAAGAGAAGTATGGAATTGAGAAATGAGACCAAACAACCCAAGATTCAGCTCAGACTTAGCCAAAACTCGGCCACATCATTCATGACATTTTGTTTCTGTCCTCTCCATTCAATGTGCCCATGCATCAAAGGTTGCTCCACAAAACCGTATTAAACTGAAATTTTTACACTCTCTCCTGTAGCTAGTACCCAGGATGGATGTGCTGCAGAACTGCAGTATAAACTGCTATACTTGTAGACAAAAAAGCTCAGAGATTTCAAAACTGCTCCTCGGACAAAACTTGTTCTTACCAAACTGATGCCATGAATGGTTCTAGACGCATTCAGGAGACAAGAAGACAGCCATCAAAAATGGCCAAAACTTCAGTGCATGTCTTAAGAGCGATTCTGTTGTTAAAATAAAAGCTGTTGGTTAGACACCAAAGTGTGCTGAACAAACAAAACCTTTTTATTACAAAAGCAAATAATTTCCAAACATATATATCTCCATATATATATGTATCTCCATATATATATGGGCAATGAAAATTTCCCCTCTAACCTGGAAGCAAAATATTCTTTATTGGCAATTCTTTCCCTGCGTGACTACCTCTGGAAATCACTCTGGCTTTCCTTAAAATACAATACAGCAAAAGGAATGTTCTCTCCCCTCTTTTCATATTCAAGCTATCCCAAAACATTTACCAAGCAGGCCGACACAACAGCAGCTGTATACCAAGACGCGGCCTCCTGAACGCTGATTTTGTTTAACGTAAGAGGGACCTTGAGCGCAGACCAGGTGGGAGATGTCTGTGCGGCTGCTGGTCCCCCCCCAAAGCCAGTGCCCATGCATGGTGCTTCCCTGCAGCCCGCTCCCACCTCTCCCCAGTCCTTACAGGGGAGCTCACCCCTCTCAACACCTCCTCCTCCCCTCTTGCAATGGAGAATGATTGCAACTCGGGATCACTTCCCCCGTGCTGCCTGGAAGCCAGAGAGACCTGAAAACACATGGAGCCCCTGGCCTCCCCCGGCTCCTTGCACTGGTGATATTCCCAGAGCAGCATGATTCCTTCAGCATGGCTGTGACACCAGAGAGTCCTAGGCGTGAGTGGAGACCACTCTCTGCCAGGTGCTGCACAAACAGCATAAATTCATAGTTTACTGAAAAAGCAACCAGAACCTGAAATGGACACTCCCTTCCTCCAGAGCAAAGGAAGGGAAAATAAATAAGTGAGATAGATAAATAGAAGTCAGCAGAGGAATTAGTGTCTAGCCTAGAAAGTATTTCAGAAACAGGGTGAGCCTCTAAAAATGATAGCTTGAGAGAGAAGCACAGTTGCCAGGAATCAGACTGTATTCCCACCAGGTTTAAGATGTTTTAACAAAATGCAATTCATTTCTTCTGTCCTGAAAGAACATTTAAGCACTATTTTAAACAGTGGGAATTTTCCTCAACCTTCAACTTGTGCCTGTTTTCACCCTTGGCTTTGGAGAAAAAGGCTCTACCCTTAGAGGGAAAAAAAAAAAAAAGAAACAGGCTCAGAAAAAATGCCACCAATTTAATTTCCAAGACGAAAGAGGATTTGCAATTTCAAGCAGGTTCCACACTAAGCCTTTACAGCTAGAGACCACACAGTATTTTCCCTAACAGAGTATCTGGTGGAATACAGAGGTGGCCATCATCAAAGATAGCCCATTGGCAACATAGTACTGGGAACATTTAATCATCCTGCTGTTTTCCTGCATGTTCATCTCAATCAGGTATTTAAGCTAATACAAAGGGGACAGAGACCATATTCTTATGCTAAGCCTGTGACAAGGACAGTAACCACAGGTGAGGCCAGACAGAAGTCTGGCTTTCGTGCAGGAAGATTGACTAGATGGTTTCTCCAATTGGCCTTTCTTCAACAACTAGACAGTGAGGAAAGTAAGGAACAGCATGGACTTCTTTTTTCATACCTGTTACATTTAAGGTGAAGAAAGATACTGAAAAATGAGTTCTCAAAAATGGAAAAGAGTAAACCCAAGGAGAAGGACAAAATTACAACACCTAGTGAGCAGCCATCAATCAGCAGTAGAAACAGATTACAAAGTTTATTTAACTTGGGTTTGCTGCATACTTTGGCATCTGAGCCATATATTGGCTGGGATAGTTTTTTTCTAGGCCTTTTTCTGACCATATTGTTCCTTAACAACCCAAGCCACTCATCCAGAAGCCTTTTCCAGCAGCAATGCCTTCAGAAGTGTACCAGTCTGGAAAGCAAATTTGCTTAGAACGATTTAGTGTGCTCATCTGGGATGTCTCGGGGAGCCGGTGAATGCCTGTACCTTTGATGTCCAAAACACATGGTCAAATGGAATGGGTCTACTCTAGTAGTACAGTCCCAAACCCACTGCAGGTGGGAGAAGCACATGGCCAATATGGAAGCACAAGTACTGCTGGCTTTTGGTGCTTCTGTCTCTTAGATTTTTCCCAGAAATCTCTCCCAAAACAAACACTTTTCTTTCCTTGTGTAAAACAAGGCTTGATGCTAACAAATCCAACATAAACCAAAGGGTTTGATTAGTTTGATGTCTTCTTGTTGCCAAAGCAGTATCAGAAACTACCTGTTTTTTCCTGAAGGAAAGCAAGTTCCAGAAAAGTTATGCAGCATGAACTTAAGAAAAACATTACATTATAATGCAACTGATTGCTGTTTCTTATCACATTAGGTATTCAAGCTGTTCCAAACTGACTCTCACAGTAACACTTGTAAACTATATTAATCATCATTTTAGATTATATTTATCTATGCATGGCAACTAACTGATTACTCAAGAGTTCAGTAAGCCAGAAAAATAACTTTTTTTCCCAAGAGAGAAATACCTGGTGTCCAAAATATGTCATTAAAATATGCATCCACGCATTAAAAAAATGTTTCATAAAAAGCACTTTCCCAAGACAGCAACTCTCAGGACCTAAAGCATGTATTTTCGAAAGGATGAATTTGCTAATATAAGCATTTTCATTGTAGATGTGTTTTTACTTTTATTCACTGGCGCCATAGGTTGCACAAGAATCCATAAATCTAGCATGCTGTGTTTCTTACATCCCAAAATTTCAATATTGTACTCAGGAGGCTCAACATGGTAAGTACATCAGTGACATGCTCAGCAGCACAGAGCACATTTTTTAATCTGCTGCCTATTCGCAGATGCCGTTTTGCACCTGTAGTAATAAAGCAGTGCCACTGGAAGCCTCCAGAAGCTTTGTGCCAGCACAATTAGATGGGCATCTAGACTGCAACAAAACACAGATCAAGAAGAGAGGTTCACAGAGAGGCAAACTAACTTCTCGTTTGCCTCATGTGCATGGGCTGTGTTTATCTATCGGCCTGTCAGCAGCATTCAGGTGACCTTCAGCATCAACTGGACACTGCCTGATGAGGTGGTGCTTGTGAGATCCAATTCATTCTGCCCGTATTTTGAACCTCTTCTTGTTTATGTGTCAGTACCGGCAAGAGAAGCAGTAGTGAGAGTGGAGAGAAGAGGGCTCTGCAGTGCTGCCTTAGATTCAGGGCAGCTCCCAGCACTTCAAGGAGCGTCCCTAGCTAAGATTTCCAGAGGGACCTCAGTCTGAAGCAAATAGGTGGTTGCTATGAGAGTTAGCATTGGCACCAGCCTGTGCTTGTTTTCCTTACTGCCACTGCCCAAGAAGAACGAGGTAAATGACTCGGCTCTCTCCACACGTGTATGATGGCATTTCAGCCATCCCTGCAAGATCACAGCTTTGTGACATGCGACATTTCAGATCACCGCTCAGGGAATCTCTGCCATCCTGAAACCAGGCTTCTTCACAAAGACTTTCAACTCCTGGGACATTTCTACAACGAATATAATTAGCCCCATTTTAAAGATGGCAGCTGAAGCAGGGAACAACTTGCAAAAGATCACACACGGGTCGGTCTTCTGTGGCAGATCCACTCAATGCCAGGCAAGTCTTAAAACACAAGACTCTCATGAATTTAAAACTGAATTTCCACCATCTCCTGTATTGGAAGCCATGCTGAAGAGTACTATTAAATTCAGCCCAAAGTCTTACAGTTAAAATAAATTTTAAACCGATCCTTTAAAAGAACACATGAGCAAGTAACAAGATCTGCAATAACGCAGAGAAAATGAATTACCTAGGCAGACTCCTTTTCAAGTTCATGACTCATGCCAGCATATAAATGTCTGTGTGAAGCCAGCTCTTAATGCTAATTTTGTTGCTGTAAGAAAATTGTAACCTTCTCTGTAAAAAAAATTAGTTTATACCTTGCTATTGGTTTTTCAAGAGCCTGACTGGCAGAATTTTGTACTGTAACTGCTAATGCTCCAAAATATTTTGCTAAATTTTGTTCTTTCACCACAGACATAAGAGACTCCTGGCCATGCTGCTTTCGGCCTCAGCTGCACAGAAGTTGCGGTCACATCCACTTCATTTCTTGCTTTTTACTGAATATAGACATGGCAAGTATATCACTTAATAGGTCAAAAATCCCATTTCATATAATGACAATACCACAGTACAAAGAGTACAAAGAGTAGGAGTAAGAAAAAAAAATGCATTTTTGTTAAAACTAATCCGTGGTTCAAACCGTACCCCCCTTTCGCTCCCCTGCCAGAAGCTGATGTGTTTATCAGCCAGTGCTGGCACCAGGTCGCAGCGCTGCAGCACTGACAGGGTTTCTAAAGGAGCCGGTTCTATCTGCCTCCACGAGACCCCTTCTCAGAGTCTTACCACAGAGTTAATTTAGACTCATGAGCTACCAACCGTAGGTACCTGCTTTTTATGTAAGAATTACCAAAGTGCAGGAGAAAGCAAATGTGTCTGATACTCCATATGCACAGCCGTACTTGCCCACGCAGTGCCAAAAGCTACATGTGCCACCACAAAAAGTACCCATTACAATGGCAGCATCTCCGTAAGGGGTCACAAGCTCATTAAACTGGGCAAAAAGAATGTGCGCACACTGACATGGGTGTTTCTCTCCACCCGAGGCAGGCAGAGCCCGGCCAGCACGGGGAAGAGGGAGCCGCCGTGGGAGGTGCAGCAGCGCTGCCAGGCTGCGCCACCCCAAAAGCTGTTGCTCCTCTTCATCTCCGTCGGTAAATCCCTGGCAGTGGGTGGGATGTCGGCATCATGCTGACATCAGAGGTGTAATCAAGATGAGGACCGCTTGTTGTGGCGGGCCCTCTCCAAATACATAGCCACACAACACCCCTGCCGCAAGGGGCCTGAAGCACCGTTTCGGACAAGGCACTGAGCATAGCAGAGGTTTTCAGCCAGCATGCTGAGAGCCAGTCAAGTGTCCTGGCAGCCGCTGGCATGCCACAAGCTGCCTTCCCATTACACAAAGCAAAAACAGCACAAGAAAAAGGACAGAATAGGGAAAAATGCCTCCCCGCCACTGATGCTTTCCCCTCCCTTGCCAGCCCCATGCCTATGGCAGCATGCACAGGGAGTGAGGCTCTGCACAGTGAAAACCGAGGGTGGAAGGAAAATGCATCCTGTCCTCTGCTGCACCCAGCCTCACCCCAGACACTGGGCACCCAGTGGACCAGGTGTGCTGGTGCAACTGGTCCAACGTTCACACAGGCCCACGGAGCCAGGAAGGGGTAGGAGATGGAGGCAACAGAGAGTGCCCCTCTGCACTCCCAACTGCCCCTACCCAGCTCTGCAGGGTGGCCAGGCTGGCCCCAGGCACAGCCCCAGGGGAAGAAGAGGTGAATAGAGAGGAAGACAGAGAGAGTCCACACTTCACTGTGTACCACACAAAGCCACACAACGCAGAGTTCGCACCCAAACCAGCGCAGATCCAAGCAGTGACATCTACGTGATGCAGTGGCACGTGGTGTGGAAGCCCTAGCTTGCACCTCCAAAGCAGCCCTGTCTTATCAAAGCAGCCCAGTCTTAGCCCAAAGTGCCAAACCCAAGCAGCATCTGGAGGCAACATGGGCAGCAGCATCTCTGCATCCCATTTCCTAGACAATGTGGAGACAGCACTTACTTCAGAGGAGTTAAAGGGAAAGATAATTAGAGCATGTATTCTTTTTTTCAGTAAAAATTATATATTTGGCTTGTATTTTAAGCTAATTTTAAAGGTGAAATGTTTGGTTAGTAAACTCCTTAATTCCTTGCATGTATTCTCAGAAAGTGGAACAGAACATGACCAGTCTTGCCCTAAATTGATTTTATGACTTTGTTATTATTTTTTATTCATACCACTGGCTTAGACTTTTGCATACATGGAACTATCAGTCAACTGAGCAAATACCAGCATTTCCAGCTAAAGTGGAATAAAACCATTTGCTGGATGTTCCAATGTTTCTGTAGCAAATCAATAACAGATATTTAAATTGTTGTTTAGACTTCAAAGCTAAGACGAACGAGGACATTCTCATTTCTTTCCTGCTGCTACGCATTCAGGCTGTGCCTTTAAAATAAGACCTGGCATGTACAATTCACATTGCACAGAATAATTTGTACTTAAAAGCTACAGATCTTATTTTTCAGAGCAACATGCCAGCCATCTCCATACAATATGTTACACTGATTTGGCCTGTTCATCTGAATTGCAGCAACTGAAAAGCATCTGCAGCAGTCTGTTAGGTAGCGTGAATACCTTCTTCATCATGGCATCCACACAACACAGCACTTGTTTGCACTAACTGCCCAGCATGCTGGGGAAGATCTATGGTACTGCACACTCCTGCTCAGGAACCCATCCCATGCTTCCAGAAACCAGGACAATTCTGGGGCTTGAGAACAAACTCACATACACTCATGATCATATTCTTGAGGTCCATTAATTTTGACAGTGTCATTTCCCAAACACAAAGAATTCTGGTCTTTACGTCAAGTCTACTGATATTTTATTAAATTTTGTGGGAATCTGGAGAGAGAAGAGGCAGAGTACCAGTGAGAGGTTTGATGTGGCAATGATCTGTAAAAATGTTATGGATGTATTTATTCAGGTAAGAGGCTCTTTGCTGGATGTATTATTGGATATGTGATTTATTTATTGTTTGCTGCTCTGCTCAAGCTGGAATTTTTTAAAGGCTTTATTCTGTATAACTAGAAGGGTGAGGGATGGATATATTTTACATAGAAGAGGGATGTGGCTTTTAAATACCTGGGAAAATATTTGTATTTGTAAAACAGGACAAACACAAGTGCTTAAATCAACAGCACTGCAAGTACACTGTGAAGGACTTAGACCTTAAAAAGGCCATTTAGCTTGTGTAACCTAAGCCATGCTTGGAGATTTACAATTGCAGAGAAAGGTTATATAATTTCCCTCTTAAGCAATGCAAAAAAAAAAGTTATTAATCTGTGTTTCTGAAACGTATAATGAAAACAAGACGCCTGCAGGTCCTAGATGCATTCCAGAATGCCCCCACTTTGCTGTTTTCACCATGCTGACTCCAACAGTGTATCAACACCTCCTCTCCTCTGGACCCACCTGCAATAAAGCACCAGGATCCTTTCTTTGATAGTGAGCAGGACTACACTTCTCTACTGCCATGAGATTAATAGCTCCACTGAAGCAGAAGCTGATCCTTTGGAGGGACCTGCAGCTCTGACATGCTGCTCGAGCCTTCGCCCTGCAGGTATTATCAAACAGACGCAACAGAGCGGTACACAGCTCAGCTCACATTTGCAAATTTATTTTAAATCTAAGCACCAAGCAGGCCTATAATGAAGAGAACACAGGAATTAGTCATGCCCAAATGTTGCTTCCAGATTGCTGGCGTAAGGTGACCTACCCTGACTAAAATGAGGAAACAAGCTAGGGAGCTGGAGAGATGAGTGGGACAAAATCCCTTGGCGTAATTGATGGCTGTTTTCACCTGATCTTCATGTGATGAAACAAGGCTTGTGACTCATTACATTAAATTAAATTTCCAAACTGCCCCAGTAGAGAAGAGCAAAAATATAACTCAGAAACTAAAAGCTCTGGTTTTCTGCAGCAGGTGAACACTGTAAAGGACGGACCAGGAGAGGAAACAACAGCCATGGAGGCATCTTGACTTCAGCCAACCCTACACTTTATTTAGCTAACAGTATATCCCTTACCAAAGGCTTTGAATTTCTGACTTTTAAATAAAAAGATCTGCAAAAAACATTCAGAATTGTAGAGGCAACATATTCTTAAATAAAGATTCTTCAGCTCTTCACTTCTATCAGGTATCCATCCATATATACTCGGCTGGTCTCTGTCATACTGGTATTAAGAGCATATCCCAAAATATGAGAACAGAAATAGCAAAACTTACAATGTCAGGCAATAACAAAAGACAGAATTTAAAAAGCATACCTAAACTATAAATATATGTTTTCATTTTTCAGCTGATAAGTAAGTTTGGAGGTCTGTTGTGTTTTCTTGTGACACAAAGTAAGTGTAAATCAATAATCAGCTTTCAAACAAGTGAGGTCAGTGGGCGTCCTAAATTCTGCTCGAAAAAGGCATGTGGCCTCTGTGACAACAGTTTCATACCATCATGACCTATTACTGAAACACTGGGTTACTTTTTATGTCAATGTGGTGGCAAAAATGGAGTTTGCTCCCACATTTTCTGGGACAGACATCGTATGTTTTTAATTCTTTTTTGTAGTGGCTTCCAAAACTCAATGGAAAACGTACAGCTTAAATCTTTCATCTCGGAACTGATGAAGAAATTTTTAGTATCTTATGCAATCTTTAGTATCTGTTTTGTTCTCTCTTAAATTACACAGTTATAAAGGGAAAAACTTTGAATGAGAAGACAAAGAAATGACAAATCCTCCGTTCTCAACCGTTTCATGCATAGAAAGAAAACCCAGATACCCACCTACAGAAGAAGGTCCAGACATTATTTCCTTCCCCTGTGTTTTTTCACAGCTAATGGCAAAAACAAGGAGCTTTTAAACCCAAGTTTAGTTACAACCAGTCACTACATTTACAATCACACTAATACTATGCCCTTTCACTTAATGCTTCCATTGTCACTTTTAAAAATTTCTTTCAAATGTGAAAAGATTAGTCTTCTCTTTTATTATGTCTGTGTATCCAAATTACTTTGTTTTCTTAACTGCTCTTCACAGATGCCATTTTTTTTGCTATAGTATAAAGGAAACTAATACATATCAATCCATTGCAGTTAAAACTGCAGTTACGCTCACTTTTTTGTTCTTGCTAGAAATATTATCAGTCAACTTGCTTACATATAGCCCATGATTTATCTGTAAAAATAGCCCCAAGAATTTAGCAGTAATGCAGGCTTTATATACATGTGTGAATAGATAGGACATCAACCTTCAAAGCCCTCTCTTCCTGTAATCCCTTCGTTTTGATCCTCCACGTGGGTCCTATGCTAAAGCAACACATGAAGAGCTCAAGAAGGATACTTGGTGTGCACACAGTCAGGGATATTCCTTGTTGCAATAATCCTGTAGTCCACACAAATGACATAGACTGAAGCAATACTGACGTGTTTTCTGCCAGATCCTCATTTTACTATGAGGTTGGTGGAACAGCTGTCGTGGTTTCAGGTCAGCTCAGTC
>VYZV01011206.1:0-12201 GCA_013401275.1 Pandion haliaetus | reverse complement strand
GATTTACATTGGAAATGCAGGTTTAGATTGATAGGAAAAAAAAGGTTCAGCACTCGACAGCCATTTGAGGACAGAACCACCCAACAGACTTTGTTAAAGTGGTTGAAGCAGGACCATTCAGTGTGTTCAGTACCGCCCTGAGGAGAAGAGAGGGTAACCTACGCGAAGCCTGGGAGGGCCCACCCTGAGTCCTAAGGACTAAACTTCAGCAGTAGGACATTCTACAGAGGTCACTGCCTGCTCGACATCGAACTACAGATATATAAAATCCGTTGGCAGGGCACGGTTTGTACCAGGTAGTTAAAACATCTGCTCTCATGGACACAAAATCTCTGCGAGACGCTCTACCGTCTCACAAACACATTTCCACTGGTAGCAGCAGCAGAGTAAACAGAGGAAAAAAGGATTTAGTACATAGGCAAGGCCTTTGTCACCAAACAGATACTTATCAGGTAATTTCTCATGACATGCACAACTGCTTCTGTAGTCACTGTCAACACAAATGGGCTGATAAACAAACACAAAACCGGGATAGAAAATGGTAACAAATGATCTTAAAGGCGGTACACTAGTACTTTAAGCATGCAGCTAATTCAAACATGAGTGATGGAGTTGCCAGGTCCGAATCATGCAGATAAAAAAAAAGACTCAGGTCTAGAAAAATGCATTATAATCCTGCCAGCAAATTCTCGGTTCCATTCCACAGAATAGAAACAGTGATACATTCCTTTGACTGTAAATGGAGCAAAATGAAGAAAAAATCTGATCACCTCTTTGTGCTGAAAAACCTTTGAACCACCAGTCAATACACTTACTTAGGAAGAAGTCTGAAAAAATTCAATTGTCTCCTCAGCATTATGGGACTAAAGCCACCTTTGCGGAGCGTAAACTCCAAACGCTACTGTTGGAGCTAAACTTTCAGTGCACGTTTTCAACTCATGTTTCGAATTTACATCTTCCTTTCTGACTCCATAAACACACAAACTTCCATCAGACACTGATCCAGGAATGAGTTGATAGTTTAGCCCTAGGAATTAATGTGAACTGTACTGTCTAAAGTTCCCTTTTGCATTTTAGGTGTCTGCAAGGAGGACTGGGCTTAAAGGGCATTGAAACTCTTAAGACAATTATACCCTCCTAAAAAAATTTTTTACAAAAATCTTTGGCCACAATATTCTTGAATCTTGATACTGGCAACGTGAATATTTTATTTTCATATACAGCTGCACATGTATATATGCATGTTCAGCACTTTTTCTTTCAACACACTTACATCCAACTATCAATTTAGTGCCAAATTTAAGTGGGCCTGTCTCTCATTGAGTTGCACCAACTCAGAACTTTAAACACGTTAGAAAAATGCCACTTGTCAGAGAAGGGTGGAGAATTAGTCTGAAAATAAATACCATCCCCAAGAATATTATGGCTTGGAAGAATTTCAAGAACTCGAGTCCCTGATGTTTGCAAAATGAAAAGGCCTTTGGAAATGCACTCGCATCAATATTTTTACCTATTTTGAATAAAAAATATATATTATTTAGAAAATAAAGAGAGCAGGCCAAAGAAGATTGGCCAGAATCACTCTATAAAACTGTTCTGTTCACTCCGTAACTTAAACTTATAAAGCCTTGAAACATCTGGATAGCAGGATTTCCGAAGAAGCACTCTAGAATGCAGATTCCGATCAGACAATACTTCATGATGTTTTCTCATCTTGAAGATCCACTTGTTTTCTGCCCCCCAAAGCTGAAGTCCATGCCAAGAGAAGGGATGTTGACTCCTGAGAGGGAAGCTGAAATTTAAATAAAGAAAAATGTGCAACTGTAAGCACTGATCTATGACCTGTCTAATCTTGACTTTGAGCATCGTTTTAAAGCCATGCAGAACAACAGAGAAAACGGTGGGGTTTCACTCCCTCAGTAGAATGGCAGTATGCGGTCCTCACTGCCTATCGACAGAAAAAATAGTTTGGGGTTTTTCTTCTCAGTGGAAGAAAATGGAATCGCATCAACAATATGCAGGAAGCCCCTTTATAAAATTCTTGTTGCCCTATTTACGTGCAGAACTAGGCAATGGATTACAGTGCTTTGCCGTACAATACAGTTATTCAACACCCACAGAAAACAGAGGGGCAAATTTTATCTGACTATTCCACCTACTGCAAGTGGGACAGCAGAGGATACTGTTTGAATCTTGGTCAATTCCACTCCACTGTGAAAATGTTTCAGGGAGACTAAAGAAGATACAGCCTGCAGCTTACTGCAACAGTACGTGTGTGGGGCATCTCCCCGCTGTTACAAGAGTCAGAACAGATTATAGACCCGTGAACATTCCGGCAGCAGCATCTTCCTCAAACTGTATCGTCTGTTGTTGTACCCCGGTTTCTCCAGGGCACGGGGCGGGGGGGAAGGTAAGAGAGTAGCAGCTGATGTGGGTGTTACAAGTTATTTCCATTTGTTCCTAACTGCAACTTGGCTGTTCACAACTCCAGTTTCTTTTAAGACTGCATCTACACCTTCCCACACCTTTCATGAATCACTGAACAGACTTCCAATCTTGCAATTGTACAAGTTAGTGGCAAGAGTCGTTCCTGCCACATTTACCAGAGGAGCTGCAGGGATTGTATCCTCCTGTGCCAACAGTGCCTTCGGCTCTTGTATTACCTGTGTCAGCATCCAGCCCAGGGCTACTGGATAGCCACTGTTTTCTTTTGGGTTCTCTTAAACAATGTATTTCTGGACAAAGTGGAGAAATATTGGTGAAATACTACCGTGCATAGAGGCATCAACACAATACTCTGGTGAGGGTCTCTGCCCTTCAGTGGGCTCAAAAAACCTGTCCAATGTTACCGACCAATCTCCCTACAAAGCGCCCGTTTTGAAGGTAATGAAGAAAGAAATACTGACCTTTCTGAACAGGCTTTATACCGCTGACTTTTTCAAACTGTTATGTCTCCCTTTCTACGGCAAGGGATGAAGCTTCACCAGAATCTATACAATGAAAAACAAAGTAGTTAAAGATTAGTAAACCTGTTTTTTCTCACCAAGAATATATTTTTCACTAAGTATGGGAGTGTGTTTTTAAGAATCACTCCAAATAAAAACAGACAACCACTTGTCAGAGATAGCTGAACAGCAGTTCTTAAACCGAGATTACTCTATTATTGGCTTTACCTATTTCATAACTGTGTCACAAGCTTTACAGCCACAAAGAAAATAAAGATCCTTCCATTTTAATGGAACATTTCAGGCCCTTTTAGTTAGAAAACTATACTGGTCTACTTCTATTATGTAAGATGGAATCTGAAAACTCGAAGCTTAGAGCACTTCATTTGCTGATGCCTTACAAAAATGAAAAGCGGTGGTGAGAAAACAAGGAAGAGTAAAACACCTTTTGTGCCTACAACGCAGTCTCCTAAAACCCTTGTCAGATGGAAGTGAGGGTACCAAAGCTTAATGAACCAAGAAATCGTGTTCTCTGAATACCGTTGGGTTAATGCAGCCGTGGTAGAACTACAGGATATTACATTTCACGCACTCATGGTAAGTTTATTCCTAAACATTTTCACTTGCAAAATAAAAGTATCATTTTTCTATGGAGACACAGTTTCAGCCCAAATCTTGGAAAACTGAAGGCTGTGAAGGTCAGACTTAAGCCATGTATAAGCAACACAGAAATTTCAACTTTAAACCTATGTAGAGAGGTTGAGGCAGTTGGGCTTTTTTGTTCTGACGAAGAGGAAGCTCGAGGTCAATCTAACAGCAGTCTACAACTACGTGGAGACTGTTTAAAATGACAACTGGCCTGAACAGAGCTCATACCTTGCATTCAGTGGAAACAGCATCCTGCTGAGCGTAGGCAACAACAACATTTTGCTCTACTGGAGAAGTGCATTATTGCAGTAACTAATACCCAAGAAACTCAAAGCAATTTATATGCATAAATCTACCTTCATAGCCTGCCTGAGAGGTAGGAAGGTTATGCTGTATTTCTCCCCACCTGCAAAACATGGTTAAGTGAACCACTGTCCTATTAAAAAAAAATAAAAATCCGCAGCAGCTATAGGAGTAAGATCCAGTTCCCAAATTCACACTTCTAGACTTGTTCCCATGCCTGCCAAAAACAGGATTTCAAAACTGTGTTGCTCTGTAGACATCTTACACTGATCTTGTGCTGTTTGGTTTTAAAATCCAGAGCTCGTTGTAAGACATGACGGTCAAAATGCAAGAACGGCATCAAGCAGTGTCAAATATCAATTTGCCACAGAACTTTCTTTAATTTTCTCCAAATGAATTTTCTCAGTGAAGGTAAAGAAAGAAAAACAAAAAGCAAACACTTCCCCCTTGCCACTCAATGATACATACACAATGAATAAATTTGCCTAGGCCTCTTGTTTCCTCATTATGTATAAAAAGAATCAGTGCTATTTCCATTATCACGTTATTTTCATATTTATTAGCATAGACATCTATTTTACCATGCAAAATCTAATTCAGATGGGAAGTTCCAGAGAACAGCCCTTTATTCTGCATACCTTTAGGAAAGCATATGATCCGAATGTCAAAGGGAACTGATAAAAGGATTTATAAGACCTGCTGGCTCTGGGACATTAGTCTCACTGAAATTTCTCTACCAACTTTTAATGGAATATCTTTTTTCATCTAATTGATTTAGCAGCTGCAGGTCTGATCCACATACAAAACCATATTGGTTTTATTAAATATATTCACAAATTAATTTAGTCGAACTGACGCAGATTCCTGCACAGGTACCCCTCCATTGTTTCAAAACTGATTATAAGGCAGTCATTGATGCAGGGCTTAGCACTGCTTTAAGTTAATCTTTTTGTGTCAGACACAATTTAACCATTTACATTATGCCTAAAATCCAGAGATGCAAACCCAGCCTTTTGTATCAGTTTACTGAATTGGCCAAAACACTGTTGTACCGTCTGAAGCAACCTCTGCTCACTTCTGACATCTAAGTAGCTTTTTAAATTTCTCGACGGATAGAAATTCAATCCCTACAGTCCCAACAGATAACTCACTGTCTACTCAAAGGACTGATATGCCAAATTAGCTGGTATCTCAGGACATGAAGCTCCTTTAATTAGACTCCTACGGATTTGAATTTAAATTCAAATCACATGCCTTCAGACACCTGACGCTTCATCACACCAACAGAGATACAAGCTTCCACCTATTACTCGGGATACGCTGGTTTCTGCTGGAAAGATGTTACGTAGTACAGATGACAAAGTTTTGAAAGCGAAAACAATTTGGGAAAGATTTGATTCATACTCAAGCCTTTTGTACAAGTTTAAATGAAACACATGATTAAATTAATAAATCAGTCTAAGAGATGAGATGTTGCTATAAGTGTACAGAAATGGCTGTCCTGTCCTACGCTCCACAAGACAAAGAGTGCAAGCATTCACAGTACTGACACACCCACGACCAACATGTCAAATACATTCTAGATGAGTTCTTTGGAAGAACTGATAACCTTATAAGCTGCCAGCACGTGATCTGGGGTAGCTCTCTGGCTAGACAGATTAAACAGATGCCTGTGAATAAGGGATGAGCATTAATAAATCTGAAAAAAATTCAAGTTACCATGAATTTGGAAGCAAGTGGTTTCAGTCTCTGGCTAAAAATGAACCAAAAGGTTCCCCGCAATATTTTCTTCTCCCTACATGAAACAATAAAAGCCTTAGCAAGGCCAGGATTAAGAAGAAAAAAAAAAAAAAATTCAACCAGGAAGGGCACATTTAAACATTCATATCACAGATAAGAGGACAACCCTGTGGGTAAGACAACTGAGAAGATGGCCTGTTACACTCCTGGGACCTAAACGAAGCTACCTCATCTCCTTGCTTTCAGTTGGGCTTGTCCTCTCCTCATGGATCTCCCAGTCCGTTAATGCTCATCTCCCCCAATACCCACACGTGAGCAAGCTGATTTTGCAGTTGTGGGGGCTTAAAAATGCCCCGCTTTATGCAGACACAGAATAATCAGGGTGGAAGCAAAAGACTGCAATAATGCAGTTAGGCACAATAACATTACACAAAGAAACATTTCATCAAGCTCCTCATTTTTTTATTACTTTTGTGGTGTTTCTTCTGCACGAGCCTGGAGTGAGGGACTCAGCTGATGAGGAGACCCCTCATTACTCCTGCTACGTAACACAAGCGCACGAGCAATTACAGGTGAAACTCCAGGAGGCGAGAGACTCCACTTACATACAAGAGAGCAGTTCTTATTCTGACCTCGGTGCAGCTGGCACGGCCATCTCCCGAGACTGCAGGATTGAAAAATCTAAACGTTCACATTTCCTCAACTCCTGCTTTGCCTACTGTCCAGGTAATAGGAAAAAGAACAAACCCGGTACCCTTTCTTCTACAATTCCCTCCCCCCCAACATCTTTTGTATTAATCAAAACAATACACAGACATTTGTTACTCATGCTAGCAGAATGGTACAGTCAAGAGCTTAGAGCAAAATGCTCCACGAGACAGATTTAAGCTGTATCGCAAAACTACTTAAAAATATTTTACATGTGTTATATGGTTGGACTCGATGATCTTAAAGGTCTTTTCCAATCTAAATGATTCTACGCTTACTGAATCAACTGTGACCCTACCTGGTGGTCACAAAGCCACAGAACTTGTAGAGTGCAAGATTCAGGCAACCCAGCCTGTGGTGGAGCTTTCTGACGAAAGCCCTGTGCATCACTCAGCTCACGAAACTGGATCAGTGGCAGGGCTGAAAGCTGCGTTACAAGTGCCAGCTACTCTCAGTCCTGCAGCACCCGCCACAGAAACATCCAGGCAAGGCTGTTAGCTTCCTCCCCTCCCAACCACACACACTCCCCTCGGTCTCCGTGTAGGATTTCATCTTGCAAAATTCAGATGTTCAGACTGAGCTGAGAGGAGGATTTGCCTGTTTGTAAGAAAAATAAAGGGAAGTGGATTTCCACCAATCTTTGCTCTAGCAGCTGAATTCCAGTTCTATGTCACTGATTTGTAGACATACAAAGTACAATCTCCTTATCTAGGGCATTCTTTTATTTGTAGTTCCCACCTTTTTTTTCTTTTTACCTCACAGCCGCTGCAAAAAAATTAACGCTTCTCCAATCATGGACCAAGATCCACATACTAAGAGCTAGCCATCTGCTCACAGCGTGTGTTCAGCCTGTTTTTTCACTTTTGTCTGTAGCTTTGTATAGGCTGTTTGGCTTTTACATTACAGTGAGAGGTTCTAATTTTACCAATATTACAGTTCTACAGTTTCTTGGAATATGATTACAAACTATTTTTTCACTGAGAAAAGACTAGTAGAATAGAATAGAGTAGAATATTAGTTGGAAGGGACCTACAATGATCATCTAGTCCAACTACCTGTGAATGTCATTTATTTTATAAGCACTATAAATTGTGGGACTTCATCTAAACTCCAGATTCAGATTCTGGCGTCTGATCTGGCCAAAAATCATCTCACTGTCAAATACTTAAGTATTAATTTTTTATTCAGTGAATTTATACTTTGTAAAAGTTGGAAGAAGTTCTGACTCATTCCTAAAGGAGTTACTTTGAACAATACACAGAGATGCCATATTTTGTTATTTTTAAAGCCAATTTGTGTTACCTTACAATTGCCAAAATGTATAGAACAAAGCAGGAAGAACAGGTAGTTTTCTAATGCAAAAATACAAACTAATTAAAGCAGTTAATCTGAAGAGAAGCTGAAATGAGCCTCTTCAGTCCTGTTGACAAAATCCTGGAGAGTATATTTTCCCAGCTGTATGAGAAGTGTGCCTTGGAAAAAACACAGACTGTTTATTTTGCAGTGGAATAGCTTGAACAAACAGCTGCAGGTAAGAAAGACGTAACCAGAGATTGAAGAGCAAATACTGTGCTGTTAGGATTAAAGAGCTCATTGCACAGTACATTGCACACGTCTAAGAACGTTCACATGAAAAGTTTCTTTACCCCCTTTAACCAAGACTATAGTCTCCCTCACACATTCCCAAATATACACTATGCACATATGACTAAAATGTATACTCTGAAAGGGAACATTATCAGCAAAGTTTCTGAAAACCATTCTGAGGCAATAAAGAGCGCAACTACGGAAATCATGTCTCTGAACCATAAGGCAGTGATATTTGGTTCTCCAAGTATACTTGCTTGATCCACTAATTGCAGTAACCTGAGAATTCATTAACACTTTCACCATTCCTTAAGGGGAAAAGAAGAGTGAGATTATCATTTTTCTTTTAAAGGGAACCCGTGAACGGAATCTTTGCTCCACAGGGAAAAATATGAGCCCTTGCTTAACCTTCCGGTGGAATTTCTGAACCCTCAAACATGATAACCGGCGCCTCTGACACGAATCCTGATATTGTGACACATACTGTATTCTACAAAGACCAAAACGTGGAGGTAAATATGCCAGGAAAAAAAAAATCAAGTTCAAACAGAGTAATGTAACAGTAAAGAATCATTAAACTAATTCTGGATCCAGCTAACAAAAATCATCAAAGAACGGATATACATATAAAGTCTTTTTTCCAATAGGACATCCATAGCATAAAAGGTATATTCAGAAACTGATCAAATCTATTGTACAAACATGCCAGTTCACCTAGAATTGCTCTCAGCACAGATATTTCTTCTATAGAGATTAGCGCATAGCTAGGCAAGCACCGAAACCAAATGAACTTCTTTACTCTTGTAGTAAAGTTAACAAAGTATAAAGTAGCTTCCTAAATGTATCACTGCATTCAGGTGTTTGCATGCATGTTTTCACAAACTCTCAGAGGATAAATGCGCTTTTAAAAAAATCTTAAGTCTTTTCATTTTTACAGGCACAACTTTATGTCTCCAATAACTGTGCTGCATGCAGCAACATTTACATGTAAATACACTCGGTTTGTGGAAATTCCAATTTTTCTCTGCAACTTGTAACAACCTCTCAGTTCATTTACTTGAAGTAGAAAGCTACTAANGCCCAGTAGGGGAGGGAAAAAAAAAAAAAAGTTGACTCCAAAGTAGGGCTTATTTTTAGTCTGTGTTCATTAGTCAAGTCAGAGCTGCCCAGTGACTTAGCCAACACAATTTTTTTATTTGATCAGCTCTTATAATTCATCCATTAGTCACTGTAGGTCAAGACACAACTAATTTCCTTTAGCGTTACCTTACCATGAGGGTCTTCATCTATTCCATCATCTTCCCACTGCTCTTCATTTGCTAGGAGAGGATTCTGAGATTCACACAAAGCTCTCATTGGGAAAAAATGCCCATCGCCCTGGCTACATGGAAAAAGGCAGAGAAAGACACTGTAAAAAGCAGCAAGTGACTCTGAAAGATGACAATTTCTACACGTTTTATCTGCAAAGTCTTCTGTTGCCTGTATTTCCAATGTTTATTTAAGATTATTTTTAAGTTTTGAAAAATACTGTGTTTATTTTTTGTGGCAGCTCAGATACCAAGTTTTACTAGCAAGTAGTTTTGGTCCTCAATTCATTCAAGCTTTCTAGAGAATAAAAATTCAAACCAATGCCTGGAATTAAGTAACATGTAGCAGAATTTAAATGTGCCAAACTTGATCAAGTCATTTGGACACAGGAAAAAAAACAGAAAAAACATTAACTTACGGACAGCTAGAAGTGAGGGGGAGCTAAGGAAAACATTTTTGTAGAAGGAGCAATTTAAACCATAGGTACAAATTTTATCAGTTTATACCATAGATTCTTCAGGGCAGAAATCACACTTCTGTGTTTGAATGACACCCAATAGAAAATAGCCCCAATCTTAGTTAGATGTTACCGAAAGAAAAATAAAAGGCTCACTTTCCCGTGACCTAAACCTGTACACAAAATGCAAAAAAACCCAAACCCAAAACCACTCTGCAAAGATCTAAAGTTGCAAAAGCTTTTTTTGCTTTACTACTGCCCAAATAGAAACTCGTATCTGGATAGCACACAAGAGTTTGAGAGTATGTTCAAATTCATGTAATGTAAACTAACAAAGTTAAAAACTAGATGTTCTGGCTTGGTCTGCACTGTACTGCATTCCTTAACATCCAGCAGCATAGACAGAGGAACTGTAAACTAGCTGAAGTGCCTTTTTCCTCCGGTGAGTCATCCTTATGCAAGGAAAATAACCTGTGTTCTCCCTCCGATGACTACACACACTGGTAATGCACCTCTGACTGGCACTTCGATGCTGCCTTTCATTAACAGAAAGGCTTTCCTATACTTAAGAGTGGAAAACAGATGGCAGTGGGGGTGTAACTCGGCCTTAGACTTACACATTGCTACTTGAAAAAGTTGTGAATTGCTGTGCTGGTAAGTTATTTTAAATTGTGCCCAATGACTAAAGGAATTAAATTCTAGTGTACTTTACTACTGGTCTACTAAGTACCAAAACAACATTTCCCCCTACATTAAGAAACATAAGCTCTGTTTCAGGCAGAGGAGTCTGACAGATGAAGAAAACAGCATCTTTGAAGTGAACACCCATCCACACGTGTGCCACAGGAGCCCAAGAAGAATTCAAACACCCCGTGCAGTGCATTTAGCCCTCAAAACCTTTCCCTTCCAGACTTCTGGTGAACAGGTTTAACACAGATCTTGTTTGTTGGTGCATTTACAGTGATGCACAATAGCAGTCAGCCAAGCCACACAATAACTGGCATAACACACAAGGCTGTAGGAGATATTTAGAAGTCAGCCCCTTCAGTTAATTGTATCAGCTTTTAGCACTGACTTATTACTTACCTAGAGGCAATAGGTAGTAACCAGAGCTTTTTTTCTTCTCCAAACACTTGCTGAAGATTCTTTACAAAGCCAAGATTGAATCCATTTTTATCTGGGCCATTTTGAAACACTGGAGCTGAGAAAGCCTCTACATACAGATGCAATTTTGGTGAAAAAAAATTAAAAGCAATGCCAAATACTCTGAAACAGGATTGTGCATGTTGTAGCCATCTAAAGACAACATGATTAACAGATTATGAAGCAGCATTACAAAGATAAAAAGTTTGAAAATAATAGTTTTTTCACTTTGCAAGCCTGTAAAGACTTTCAAAGTGAAGGCAGGAATTTGGTCTTGCAACTGAACCATATGGAACAGTCAAACCAAACTACAAATGGTTTGTTTAATCTAGAGAATAGAGTTAAAAGATCTTTGCATGAGACTTGTTGAAATTCAGTGTGTAGAAATTTCTAAGTAAAAAATCTGCAGAATTAAGTAGTTGGTCTCCAATACATATTTCAGAAGTGGCACTGGAGATTTAAATTGCCTCATTCATTAATGATATAATGAACACGCATTAGGAACAAACATATGCAAATCGACCCTCTGTTATGGTGAGACATAAAATTAAGAAAAGAGAGGGGAGGAGAACCTAGAGTGCACTAGAAAATTTTATCTACCTTCTAAGCTGCTGCAGAGGTCTGATGTTTTTGGATAGATGAGCTTCAGTGCCCCACGAAATGAGTTATAAAGTTAGTAACTATACAAAAATCTGAGTATTTGCTCAAACTCTTGATAGTGTGTGTTTTGTTATAAAACTTCATCCAAAAGGCTTTGAAAATTGAACATTAATCTGAGGAAAGACAGAAATCACTCGACAAAATCATACTGTTTAGGATCTTCATTTCGTTGGTTTTATAGTCATAACTTCTTTGCCTTTGTCAATGAAGATGGACACTGTTTTTCTCAATCTTACTAAGCTGTTTTAGGATACACTTCAGCATACGAGCATAAAGAACCATTATTCCTGAAAAGCTGCACTCATTTCACAGCAAATGTAGTTATACATATGCATAACATTTTTATAAATTGGACTTTTACACTTTAAGGCTCTCGTTTCCCTAACAAAGCTTTTGTCACACCAGCTAATAAATGCAGCTCGTGTGAAGTGACAAATTTCTGCACCATTGTGCCAAGATCTTAAATCTTCCTCCCCTCATAAGCCAGCAGGCATGTATAGAATGCAAATGCCTTTTTATTTTTTTCTTTTTTTCCTTCTTACAGCACTTTCAGTGTGTCTTACTTACAGAAAAAAAAAACCACAAGAGACTTACCTAAAGTAGATCTGTTTCTACTAACGAGCCAACAATGGTAGCCAAATAGAAACATAAGGCTTACGAAGAACATGATAGCCACAAAGAGAAGGAAAAGGACATGAAATT
>VYZV01011200.1:29743-53998 GCA_013401275.1 Pandion haliaetus | reverse complement strand
TCTGCAGGAAAAACATAATATGCTTGAAAGTAAAGATTTATGTTGCGGTAATTGACTTCACCATTACACCATGGATTGCACAGGCACTTCCTATTGCATGCGCTAACGAATGTCTGTCTGCAGCTACAATATATTAATATGTCTGTGAATAAATAGTCATTGTTTGTGTCAAAGTGCAGAACTCGCCTAGGAGGACTGGCCTTAAATAACACTTCTATTGTTCACAGACAGGATTAGGGAATTGGATTCTGGAGAGCAGAGGTCATAAAAAACAAAACAAGAGGCCTGATTCTCTTGTTACATGCTCTTGTTTGAAACTCCATCAACTTCATCAGAGCTGCCCCTGAGAAGAGGCCCTCGGGGTCGTTTCTCCCAAAGAAAGCCAGATTTAAGTACCTGAAATGAATAAATTATTATTTAGATTCCTCAAGCAGAGATGAGAAATCCTAACAACAACATGAAGTTGTATTAGGTGAATATTTTTTGTGACTCTAAGATCAGAAATTTCACTTCACCTTTAATACCCTAAAGTGCCAAAGCTGAAAATAAAGCTTGCTGTATGACATTTAAAATCAAATTTCCACATGGATGATTATTCACAGAACTCCCGTTAGCTGTCTCTACACATCTTTGTGTAGCTAGAAATATTTGTAACTTTCTGTATACTACCATTGTTTGAAATGTGAAGGAAGGAGTAGTACATTATTTGGAAAGAACTGTTTGGAATTTTTTATCTTGCTTGGGGTATTTTAAAGCAAGGGACAATGGGTTTTGCTTGCAGCAAAAACATTCTCTGTTTTCTATACTTTCATTGTTATGGTCTTTTTATCATTTTTCCGTGTATGCAAAGGCACATACGTGGTCTTTTCCAGGTGAGCTCCAGTGGCAGTAGTCTACGTTCCTCTTGGAGTTTGGCATAGACTGGGAAGGAATAGGAATGTTAACAGTTACAAATAGCAGGAGTTATGCAAACCCCAGGTGAAGAGTGAGTGAAGCAGATGGAGGAATTTAAAATTCTGTGCAGCACAAAGACCTTGAAAAACTAAAGAAAAATCAAAACACAAGCTGACTTTTCAAATGCATCTTCAGTCAGGGAAAATAGGATGCAATTAAGTTCTTCCAACAAGACTTCAGTACCTCTAATGATAAGCTTTAAAAGACCAGCTTAATGAAATGTCACAACGACACTGGCTGTAACAATTCCCTATATCCTGTCTGCTAAGCAGAGCTTTACCTGATGGAGGAAAAATAACAGGGGGGATATGATAAGTGAGTGTTAGCATCTTTATCCCTGCTGTAAGTCCATTGAAATCAATGGTGTTATACTACAGATAAATTTGGCTGTAGAATTTTAAAAAGAAACAACCACAAAAGCCTTTGAATGAAAAGTAGCCAGGCTTCTTAAATGAGACAGGAATTTTCCATTACATTATTATTTAATTTCCTTTAGGTATTAGACACAGAACGTCAGGGTAAGACACGCAGTTTCTGTTCCCAACTCTGCTGATTCACCCTGTGGGTTTAGACATGTCACTACTCTCTACCAGGCTTCAGATTTGTATCTTTAATTCTCTACATGATGTTTGCCAATCTTTAGGGGTGCCATGATTGAACTGTCCAAAGATGTCAGAGCCAACAAGTACGTCTACAGCTGTTATTTCCTTCCTGCGGTGGCAAGTAGTAGAGTATTTCTCCTTGAAAAGGGGTGGTTTATGTTTTATGAAGCTTCCTGAGTACTCTATTTTTCTGTATTTGTGTACCGCACCCTCTTTTTTCCAAGAAAAAGATAATTTAATTTTAAAGGCAGGACTGTAACTCAGGATATTCAGATTCACCTTCAGGCTGTGCTCACAAAATACCCTGGACCCGGGGCCAGTAACATCAATTTCCTCTCCACTGTATTGGTGGTGGAAATAACAAGAAACTCTGTTAAAACTGCAGCAAGAAGGTTGGGCATTAGAAAGCACTTGCTATAGTTGACTGATAAAGCGCTGGAGTAGACGGCCTGCAGAGGTTGTGTAATTTCTGTCATTACACATTTTTAAGAACAGGACAGTGCTCTCTCAGCAGTTACATAGGTAGTGTTGATCCTGCCTTCAGGCATAGGGTTGGACTAAATGATTTTTTTTCAAGTCCCTTCTGCCCCTGTTTCTGTATGACTGATCTAAAGATGCCATTGTGATGAATATGGAAGTCTTGGAAGAGAGATTTTAAAAGGCCACTTGGTACATGCTGCGTGCTTGAATTCCATGTGGGTTTTTGAAAGTGTCCTCCTCTGTAGGTAGATTCAGTAAATTCTCTCTACTCCTCTTTCTTCTAAAAAAGGCCCTGCCAGTCCTGAGTAATAGTAAAAAACATGTCTCTTAGCTTCACCCTCCAGCTGCAAAATTTAACATGCCGTAAGTCGTCATTCTACGCATAAGCTGCCTCATGTTTTAGTCTTACCCCGAAATCAAATTCTTTAAGCACAACTCCCTTGGGGCAGGAAACTAACTCTGAATACATTTCTTTTGACGACCATGTCAACCTGCTTTAAAAAAAATAAATCTATATTTAGAATGCATAATGCAAGCGTATCATTTTCTAAACAAGAAAGTAGGACACATCCTCAGCTAGGATGAAAAGAAAATGGAAAAAAAAAAAAGTCTGAATAAGAAAGTCTGAGATTGCTATTATGGTAAATGCAATGTCAAACTGGCAGGTATTTCTCTGATAAGATTCATGTAAATACAAATATAAACATACTTTGCTGCACAAATCACATAAATACAGATACACAGAACAGAAAGGAATGACAAAAAAAAGATGGAAAGTGATGAATATTTCCAACCTTCTGCCTCAGCTGCTGGTGCAGATTATAGGTAGCATTCTGGCTTGACTTAGTAATTGTTCTTACATCAAGTTGATGCTGAGCAAAAGCTTTGAAAGTTGGTTTATCAAGTTCCTATGAACAATCAAACGTAAAAACCATTTTTAAATACTCGAATTCTTGTTATCTTCAGTGGGATTTTTTTAATGATAGTAAATAGCCTCTTTTCCAGTGAGGTGCTAGAACCTGCTATTAAGGCCCAGTTTCATGCCATCAAACTGGAAGATTTTATCCCTGGGTTGGAACTTTTCAAAACCAGGTGCATGAAAAAACATATGGAAAGCTTACCTTGAAAGCTCTGCCTAAGGCAGATACTGATAAGAACACAGAGCATCTTACTGTCCTGCTGAGGCATCAGGTAGATGTTGCCCAGGTGGTTGGCACTGAAGCTGGACTGCAAGGTTGTTTGGAATGAATCGTTGGTTTCCATCCATGTATCTTGGGACAGGACTGAATTTCACTCCATAAAATTATCACATAGATACATACATTTGATATGATAAAACTTTAAAAGAATGCTTAAAGAAAACCTTTTGAATTATCCAAGAAATCACAAATGGTAAGAACATTTTACTGGTCATATTGTATATCTGTAGAGTATTGTTCGTATGGACTGCTTATCAGAAAATGGTTCTTAAGTTTTTTATATTATTACCAGTTTTCACTTGTGTTAGCTTAAAGGGGTGTTACAAACTTCAAGAATTACAAAAGCAAAGGTTAAAACAAGAGATGGACTGCGTGGGTAATGACACTCAAACTCTTTGTCCTAAAATGTTATTTCCCGTAATTGGATTTGATAATATTTTTTTGTGTTCCTTAGAAGCCACTGAAATTACCAGTGTTACTAATTTTGTAGAAGCGGCAGCGTGGCCACAGTGTGTCAGATGTGGTATATACGTATAAAAGATGGTCGAGCAAGTTATTGGTCTGGTTTCAAAGGAATAGCCCTGTGCATGAGTGTGGAAGAGTCCCATGTTTTACCCCGTAAGCTGGAGACGCAGCGTGCACAGCCAGCGTGGAGCGCAGCACCTCTGCCAGCTGCGTATCCGCACCGTTCCCACGGCAGTGCAACTGCAGTGGTGGCACTGATACCAAATTGTAACAGTCCCAGGAAAGTGGAAGAGCTGGTAGCTTCAGTTTTTTCAGTCTCTTGCACTGGAAAAATCCCTTCTCCAGAATTCATTTTTGGGGATATTTTAACCACTGAACACTGGTAATTGTAACAAAGTAAGGCAGGATAATGTACGAGTAGCAGCATTTCAGTAGCACTGTCGCATCCTTCCATTTTAGCCACCTAAGTTGGATTCTCTGCTGTGGGCTGAGCGCTACCCTGCAATGCTGCTGCAGTGTGTTAGGTTTCTATGTGATCATTCAGGGGCTGCTGGACTTCTTGGCCTTGCTTCCTTGATATGAGTGGATCTTTATCAAAATGGGAGGGGCTGGTTTAAGAATATAACCCATATAATTTAAATTCTTCTTTGAGGATTTGTCAGTTTTCTGGTGGAATAAAAGTAGTGTTGGCAAGGCAGAAGGTTAAAACAAAACTGTTCGTAGAAATATCCCGTTTCAGAGGGTGCTGGAAGGAGACTCCTTCAGTTACTGCAGCAGTTAGAGAAGTCAGACTGCATCTGCCCCAGTCAAATAGCATCACAGAGATGAAATCCAGCCTGCTGACCAGCAAATTCTCAAAGCAGCACTGGGCTGATTCTCCTGTGTCTTTGCCATTTTCAGCCCCTTACATCCGTTGGGCCATTGCCCTGTGTAGTAGCTGCAAACACTAAACCATGAAAGTGGATTAAAGAAATACTTGCATCTCCCGGGTGCAGGTCAGCTGGTCTTTCTGCTGCCAGAGAAGAAGCTCCAGCTGCCTTCTCTAATGCAAACATTTGGCTCTCAGACCCTAGAACTGCCAGTGTTTTGTGCTTTCTGCAGCAGCCAGCCCTATAGCTTGGCATGTATCAGTGGCCATCTTCGCCATATCAGTGACTCTGCCACCGCACTCATTCCCACAGTCTCAGGACAGTCCTGATTTTCACAGGTCCTTTTCGTTCCCAGCAAACACCTCAGCCCACAGAATCTGCGGGAGATGTCCTTGGGCAGTCAGTGAGGCAGCTCTTGCAGCACTGTTTCACCAGCATTTCTAAAGTGTTTATGTCAGTTTGTTTCCTCCCTGCCTCTCTCCCCTCCCTCCTACTACAGTGAGCTCCAAAAAGAGCTGGGAAATGTCCCTATGAGCATTTCAAGCAAGCAGCATATTCAAGTGTCAGCAGAGACTGTTTACAGGCCTTAAATATATTGTGGGCCTGTGGCTGTTGGCAAATCCACAAGCAAAGCGATGAAGTGTGCGCCTGTTTTCAACCGAGGTGCCCATCCGTCAGCTCTGCCAGGCAGCTGAGGAATATGAGGTGTAACAGCAGCTTCTCTCCTCAGTGCCCAGAGTTTAATATGAACGGACAGTGGGGCACTGACAGCTCGGTCTGGAGTCTGCCCTCACACATTCTGCCTGTGACAGGGCTGGTAAGAGGAGGAAAGAAGAGTTGATCTGTTGTATTTTAAACACACATCAAGGGACTCTTACTGCTCCTGCTTGCAGGACTTGTCAACATCATGAGATTCCTACCCTAGTCTGACAAACGTCAAAACTGGGAAAGACATGTCATGAGAAGAGTCGGGTCTGCCAAGGTCAGCTTCCCTGCCAGCCTCTCCCTGTATGTGCTGGTAGCAAACTCAGGGCTTGGCCAGTTTTCAGGCAGTTCCAATTTAAGCAGAATCCCCATTCAAAATATAACCTTGAGGTTTTCTTCTGACTCTCAGTACTGTTCTTATTCCTCTGTTTAGTCCTGCAGAAGAGCAAACCACTGCATTTTTGATGCTTGTCTCTCCCTTGTTTGCTGCTTGGGTGTCATTGGGCAGGTCGTTATAACCACACTGGAAATTGTTGTGGGTAAATGCACATGTATCTTAGATGCAAAGTAAGTCATCGTGGCCATGGCTGGATACCCTCGGTGTTCTGTAAGCAGCATGTGCTAATAATACATTGCATTAAAAAATAAGTGATAATCCCTGTTTTTTCATTAATGCGCAGAGATGAAATTCAGTTCAACATGCAGGGCCAGCACAACCTGAACACTATTTGGGTTTTTTGAGTGAAACGTATTTGGCATTTAGTCATATGGATATTGGTTCTGGAACACAAGGAGATTTTGGCATTTCCTTACCACAGCTTATCTCCAGCTGGCCCCACCAACTCCCAGAGCTGCTTGAGTAATTTCTAAATCAGCATGTCCTTTAATTTCTTTACCATTTGCTATGCATGTTGGATTTTGCCATGAATAAATCAAGACCTTAGATTTTATATGCTGAAGTAGAGCATGATGATGGATTCCTTGATGGCGAAAGGATTAAAAAGAATTTGTATTTTTATACACATTCACTTCAATGGCCAGATTTGTTGGAGCATTATGCTCCCAGTCAATAGTACCCTTGTAGCTTGTTTGTTTAATTGATTGCAATGCTATGTCAACCTTCCCACGCAGAAGCCTCAAATATTTGCAAACTGAAATACACATAATGTTTGGCATGACTTGATCCTCATTGCAATACAGCTGCAGCTGCTGCAGTTTACACAACAGAGACTGGAGGACAGGAATCCAAATACACTAAATTAATTAGGGTTATGTCTATAAACTTTGTTTGGTTCTGTCAGGTTTGTGTAGAAATGTTCCCTGCTTGTGCTCAAATATGTTGATTAAACGGTGCTGTAGTTTTTGATTTCTCATTCGTGATATTAAAGATGACCAGATGATTATGGTGCCCCACTAGGCAAACATTTGTTCTTTGTCAGAAGCTGCTGCTTCCTCCTCTCCAGTCTTCCCCTCTGCTGAGTTTCATCCCAAGGGCAGTTATCCCTTCAAATCAATATAACAAGGTTAAGATTAATTCTGAAAAAACAAAACAATGGTTTTGCGTTGCCTACATAAATGTAGCTTTCTGCCACTCAGTGGCATTACTTGGTTATCGCAGCCCACCCCACCTGGTCACTGCAGGGCAAGGTTAGGCCCTTCCCTTGAAAATGGACCGCTAAGGGCTCGTAAGGAAACCGTGCTGTGGCCTCAGAATGGTGCATTGCTCTCTACAAGCATATATAGTATGAAATAAATGTTCCTCCATGACACCACAAAAGTGCCAACTTATTGATTGCTATTACTTTGATTAACCTTGTTCCCCCATCTTTCATGCAAAAGGAGGGATAATTCATAAACATCCATGATGAAGTCTGCTGAAAAGAAACTGCTTCCGTTACTAATTTGTTTTCCTTTGTATTTCCTCAGGTATGTCCATGTAGATGTTTATCCAATAGGTCTCAGTTCAATTAAACAGTTCATCAGTGGAGAAAATCAGCATTTGAATAATCCTGCCGTCTTTAGTGGGACTAATGTGAGGCTTAAAGTTAATTCAGAAACACTATTTGTCACTGCTTTTAAATATCTTTTCACCACTAGCCCTTTTAATTTACTGTCTGTCTGAAAGCAGCATTGCTTCTTGGACTCGTAACAGAGATGACCCGAAGCTGCTGTTAGCTTGGCAGACATCAGCATCTACTCCTGAAACTCTTCCCAGTTGGTACAAATCAACCACAAATAAGAATTTGGCCCTAAGTGTTACACCGTTAGTCCAAAGCTTTGCATGTCGCACAGTTTGTTCTGCGAGGTTTTAGGCACATTTTTGAAAATGAGTAGGAATCGCTGGATTTATTGCAGTGGACTTTGGATTGTGCAATTTTGATATGAACAGTAACTTTTCCTATTGTGATCATCTAAATTTTCCCTTTCCTGATCATTGCCAGCAACTACTGCTTTTTTTAATCGTGTTTTGAATTATTTTTTTTTGCTGGTTTCACCAGCTGGGACTTCTTTGCTCATTTAATCCTTAAGAAGATTCACCCATTTAATACTCAAAACCAAAACTAGCCTAATGACTTTGTGGGCAACCTGAGTGTCTACATTTTCTTATCTTGATACCAAACTATGACTATATATTTAGAAACATATCTAATATAAAGCTACATAATTAAATAAACATCACTGATTTACATGAGCTAAATACCCTGTTATTTGTTCCCTTACAAAGGGAGATAACCTGCTGGACGAATCTACCAAAGTAGCAGACAGATGTGGAGAGAGTTAAAAAAAAAAAAAATTTTGCTTTTGAAATTTTCTGAAGTTTGGTAGAACCAAGATGACAGCAACACGACTAGTCTGTCCATCTGAATTTTCTACAAAGCTTTAAATATCTCAAAAGATAGCCACATTCTTTATTCTTTCCTTTTTTATTCTCTTCCTTTTCTCTTTTTTTTTTTTTTTTGGTGGTAGCTAAAAAGCTATCCCAAAGTCTGAACCAATTTATCAGTTTCAAAAGAAAGGATAATAAACCTGTCATTTGTGGCCTAAGCATCGAGGTTGCTGCTGCTACTCTGATATTAAAGCTGATTAAAAGAAGACCTGTCTTTTAGTAGTTCATGTCTTCTTAAGACCCTGTGTTATTCTTGGGGGGAGGAATTGTTGTGACCCAAAGCATGCTTTGAACTGACAGGACTATTGAGTACCAACCTAAAGGAGGGCATTGCTTAAATAATACTTACCTGTGAAGGTTCTCTTTGTGCAGTTTTTAATTTTATTTTATCTTGCTCGTAAGGGGTAAGAGAATGTCAGGATAAAAGGCTAGGAAGGGGTCTGTATTTTTTTCTTTGTGTGTTTGTTTTGACTATCACAAAATTTCTGAACTAGCTCTGGAAAGGATTTACTGAAAGCAGCCAAAGTCTTTTGTGATTCTCTGGAGAGATGCTTTTGGGTTGTTCAGTTCCAATTACTCCATGGAACCTAGAGGTATTTCTTCTTTCTGACCAAAAAGCGAGTCCCTTGAGTAGTGAAACTTTTCAGTCTTGAGTAGTGTGTATCAATGTAGGATCTTGTGGTAAATCACTTTGTTAGATCCTGTCCCCATTCATTAGAAGTTGGCTCTTTGTCTGATGCAAAAGATTTTAAGATACAAGGATGGTTTTGCTGGAGGTGGAAGGCTGTTCCTTAAGCTCATATGAACTTCATTTCTCATCCTGTGATTTCCATCTAAAGTAACACCTCCTCAGCTGGTGTAAAGCATTGTAGCTATGGTGGCTTCTGTGGATTTATGCCATCATTTCTCTGAGGGTTTCAGGGCATACACAGTTAAACATCGTTACTTCATTGTGCATTATTACAACGTAAGATTTATGTAACAGCAGGAATTGAGTCTAAAATGCAGCTAGGACTATAACTCACAATTCTAAAATTTGTTTATATTGATATGGCAAGTTCAAGTATCAGATTGAGGGGATATAAAAACTAAAAGACTGGTTCTGTTAGCCAAGTAATTTATTGTGAACAGAATCTTAAAACCTGGCTCCTTGTTTAAGATACCCCCAGGCACCCATCCCTAAGCAAACCTTCCCTAAATGGGAACCAGCACCCTTGAGACCGTGATGCGAGGTGGCAGGTGTCACGTAGCCTCAGGTTGCTTCGTGTTGTGTGGCACCACTCAGTTGGACATCTCCTGTCTGGTACGATGTACCACATGCATCTCTACACCTCCACGTTCAGGGGAGATTTCCACCCATCCCAGAGAAAGGGATGAGGTATCAATATGCATTAGCCCTCCTAGCAGCAAGTCGCAGCTCTCCTGTGAGCAGAAGGGCCCTGGGATAATCGCAGGCACCTTCGTATCGTCAGAGTCACGTTCTTTATGTCCCATGTCTTTTAAAGATAATCCAAACGCATGTAGGAATAAAACTGATCAGCAGAGGGAAAGCAACATTGTCTTAGACAATAGAATCCAAGGTTTAAAATAAGGGCCTTGGCCCAGATTCCCAGCTATGCTACTTACAGGCTAAATGAAATGTAAGGAATTGGGCAAGCTGGCTTTAAAGCACCTTGTGCAGTGTTGCTTCCTGAGGCTGTGAGGGTAACGGAGAGATGATGATATAATAGCAGAGTATCTTCAGGTGTGGTGTAAATTGTGTCCGGAGTATCAAAGCTCCAAACGTGGAGTGTTATCCCAGGATGTGTCTGGGTCACAGAATGGAACCAACAAGCCAAAAGAAAGGCTGGCATGGTCTCTGCTCTGTCAAAATGATATTAAAAACTGGGCAGAAAGAAATCCACACAAGTCCCTTAAGTTTTTTTTCCAGTGACGTGATGTACACAGCACATCCGTCATCAGATCTGTGCTATTTTCCGTGATGTAACTTTACAACAATTTAATAGGCCAGATAGGCTTGACTGTGATAAAGCAGGAAATTGCTCTGAAATGTAACTTTTCCATTGTTTCCCAGGTTTGTGCTTTCACACTGTGCAGAAATATGCTTCCCAAACTCACAAGTTGCACTCTCTCCGCTGACGTATTTGTATGTTTTTTGGAGTAGCCCCCCCCGCCCCTTCTCTCCCTAGCTTTTCGGCAACGTGCCCTGCTTTCAGGTATTAATGAGTTCTCGGTGCTCCTACACACTCTCCTGCTGAGACACTTCAGTCTCCCTTCATCAGAGAAGACTGAATCTGCCCCGTATCTCCTTAAACAGATTTCACCCTCTGCATTTAGGAACACCATTCCCCTCCAGGACAAGCAGAGGGCTAGTTTAATTAATTATAGTATTCAGCCTACCCAGGATGACACAGTTAAATTTAATTAGCTTATTCCTTTATTTCAAAATCTCTTCACCTACCCCAGGGAGATTTTTTTTTTTTCCCCTCTTTTGCAGTGGGTTTCTATGATAGATGGGGAGGCCAGCTTATGGTGCTTAACAAAAAAAAAAGAAGAAAAGAAAAAAAGAAAGCAGTGGCACAAACTTAGGGCATGGAATGTGTTCAGAAGAAACTATCTCCTAAATTATAATAATTTTATAATCACAGGTATCACTTGTATCGCTTGCTTTTCTCGACCCTTATTACAACAATAATTTCATTATTGTAATTGGTTTATTGCCACATCATTCTTTGACTTAGAGGATTATTTCATCCTTTTTTAAAGGATGAGGCCAGTATTGATTAAGGGGCTTTGAAAAAATTGTAGCATAGTGATTACATGGGTGCCAAATTTTTTGAAAATCAAGCACTTTGAGGAAATTGTGCAACGTGATTGTGATGTAGAACACAAGCTTCAAATACATCTATTTCAAACAAGAATTCATTATAATGTCTCATTTGCATCCACAAAAATATAGTCCATCTCAGCACTGTAATAAAAATGCATTTTCATTGCTCAGTGTTTTTTTAAAAGTAGTTTTCAAGTACTTCATTTTGTAAAGCCTAAAATCAAGATGCTCGTTGGATTCCAGCAGGTGTTCAATGTTCTTCCCTCATATTAAAATATGACCTGTCCTGTATCTTGGTTACCATCTTTACGACTGAACTGCAAGCAAGTTAAAGTGAAAAACTTCAGATTCCTAGAAACTCCCAACGGCATGGCCTTTGTATTAAATTTAATACATCAGTCAGATATAACCGTCTCCAATAACTACAACCTTAAATTCTTTTACAGTTATATATGTCAGTAAACAGAAAATACAGTAATGCCAATTCCAAAGTGACTGTTAATTGGCAGGATCCCATTTCTGACCTAAGACTAATTTGGGATCGTTCCACAGAAGGCAGTGCAGGGTGACAGCAGTTACTTTTCACTCTTATGCAGAGGAGACCTTTTGAAAGAATTCCTGCAAACCTTTCAGACTTACATCTTAGCTAGCGAGGACCAAGAGAAAAGAGAAGAGTTGCTTTTCAATTCTCCGTTAAGGACTTGAAAGGGTTGTGGGAAGCCAAAGAAGAATGATTCAGGGCACCAAGAAGAGAGTGAATGGGCTGTATTGAATGAGCCTGTTGCAACGCACCGCTCTTAATGTGAATTCTGGACTAGAGGTCATGTTTGAAAGCAGCAATAGCATCATGTGGCCTTCTGTAGCTCAGATTCTTTACTTTCTACAAAGAAATTTTTCTTTAAAACAGAAAATGCTAGAAGAAACAGCAACATCTTTGTGTCATTCAGCAGGGGGGGGGGGGGGAGACNCTCGAGAAGCGGGGGGCGGGGAATACCCTAACAACCACCGCAGCCGTGATGGGATGGAGCTGTGATCATGTGTGTGTAATTTCTTGAAGTCAGGGCTGGACTCCCAAGGCACCCCTGTTCTAATTAGATTAACTGTTACTGTCAGGGCTATCTAATTGCTTGTACTGAAGAAAGCAAATTGCAGACAGTACGTATCAGTGTAAAATCAAACACAAAACAGGTGTTTGCTAATTAAAACTGAGATTTTAATGAATGACCTGTGTGGTTTTGGTGAATAAATACCACTCTCGGCATCTGCTATGTAATTAGGTTCCAACTTCTTTTTTTTTTTCCTCCTCAAGTCCCAGTAAATAACTATAGAATGCCAGGTTTAACTAAATCTTGGTAGTCTTTGCTTTTTAATGGGGAAAAAAGCAGATGTCTCCTGCCCAGGTAACTCCAAGCAATAGCAATCAAGAGAGAAGAAAAAAATCCCTGAATCCCTCATAATATTTTAACATTTTTTTCTCTAAGGTTTGTACAATAAGGACAATAACATATTGGAAGGAAAAAGATTGCATAAAATCCTACTAATGCTGCAGGTTGATTACATTTGTAGGAGGGCTATTGCCCGCACCGCTTCAGCATTTGAGATTTTATTTTTAGCTAATTGGGCTTCCTGCTAGGACAACATTACTGGTACTTTTTTCCTTCTGGACTTATTTTCAATTAAATCTAAATATAGATCTGTGGATATCTGTGGGGAGAAGGAGGTGGGGTGGGGTCAGAAAGCGGTTAGCCCAGAAAGCCAGCCCTGCCCTGGACCGCATCAAAAGAAGTATGGCCAGCAGGTCAAGGGAGGTGGTTCTCCCCCTCTACTCCCCTCTTGTGAGACCCCACCTGGAGTACTGCATCCAGCTCTGGGGCCCACAACTTAAGAAGGATGTGGTCCTGTTTGAGAGTCCAGAGGAGGCCACAAAGGTGATCAGAGGGCTGGAGCACCTCTCCCATGAAGACAGGCCGAGAGAGTTGGGGCTGTTCAGCCTGGAGGAGAGAAGGCTCCGGGGAGACCTTAGAGCAGCCTTCCAGTGCCTAAGGGAGGCCTACAGGAAAGCCGGAGGGGAGTTTTTACAAGGGCATGTAGTGCTAGGACAAGGGGTAACGGCTTTGAACTGAAAGAGGGTAGGTTTAGATGAGATGTAAGGAAGAAGTTCTTCACTGTGAGGGTGGTGAGGCACTGGCACAGGTTGCCCCATCCCTGGAAGTGTTCAAGGCCAGGTTGGATGGGGCCTTGAGCAACCTGGTCTGGCGGAAGGTGTCCCTGCCCATGGAAGGGGTTTGGAACTAGATCTTTAAGGTCCCTTCCAACCCAAACCGTTCCATGATTCTTCAACATACAGGCACAGGACATTTTCCCTTTAGCAACATTCCTGCAAGGATCTCAAAGCACTTTCTGGGGGGTGAACAAATGCAACTTTGCAGAGCTTGGCATTAATGAAATGCTTATTTAAGATCGTGGGTGCCTTTCCATAGAGTTTACTGAGGTCAAGATACCATTACCCTCCTAATTTAGTTACATGATCAAGACACTGAAAGAGGAAAACAATTGGCGGTCCTTCTATGATGTACGGTATGTCCACTGAATCCAGTGGTTCTTTATCCGAGCAGAGATACATGTTCAAGAGCTTTGGGATTTAGTTTGTGTCTCTTTCTACAGTATAAAGGCAATCGTCTCTCTCTTCCCCTCTGTACACCTGGAGATACATGTTATACATACATTGCTTACATAATGTGCATACATTAATACAAGCCTGTAATCCCCTCCACTCTCTGCCACCTCTCTAAAGGCTGTGCTGCCTTGGGATGTATGCCTTTGTATACCCCATCCAAGGGACTTCCCATTACTAGAATCCAGTTGCTTGCTGGTGAAGCTACAGCCCTTAATGGAGCTGTTTTGTAGTGTTTGCAATGAAATAGGGTTCCAGTCTTCTGTCCAGTTATTAGTCACTTATTTTAATTAAAATGAGAGTTGCATTTGGGTGACTGAAACTTTTGTTTGCAAAAACCTGCTAATAGGCCTTAATAGATGCAAATTGCACTATGAATTCTCACTACGTATGCACCTTTCATGTTATATTTAGGGAAATCATAAGGCATTGGTGAGACATTCTTGATGCACCACATACATCAGCTGATTTCCAAGAGTTGGAGAATTTAGTTTATCTTCTTTTTTAAATTTTAGAAGCACTGCCAAGAATGCTAATGCCTAGGAAGTTCTTCAGAAAATTCCACCCACGAAGTCTTTTGGGTCTGTAGTTGGGGGGCACGTCCTTCAAAGGTGAATTTTACTCCTGTGCGTCCAGCCAGTATACTGCTACTTTACATCACTTATATCTCTCTCAGGCCTGCAATACTTTGTGAAAGCAATATGAACATGGCTGGATTTTACTCTAAGCGTACCAAGCCATTGGAGAAGTCTAGCTGCAGGGAAAAATTACACGAGCTCTGAAGGGCTGCAAAAGGGATGAGTTACGTGCATCAGTTCCACATCTACAAAATAGAGATGATAATACTTCTTTCTCCTGCTGTTTGTTTTGTAAACCTTTTTTTGCTGAGCTACAGATGTGCACAACACCTACTACCAGTGCTATTTCAAGTCTGGAGTATTTGCTCAATCTTAGTCAAAGTTCGTATGTGCTAGTGTAATACAAATGATGCTACCTACCTTAACGTCTGTCTTTAGTATCATTGCAATGCAAGCAGTGCTAACTAATGATGACTGTAAGATGCAGAAGAAATTCCTCCGCTGGGAATAAAGATGACAGTCTTTCACTACAATCACTTGGAAATTGCACACTGAGTGTATCTAAGGGAAAGAAAGTGTGGGTGGAGGAAAAAATTGAGGCTTAGCTCATCTTCTCCAATGAGAGTTCACATTAGTAAATTGCAATATTTCAATACTGAGACTTGTCACTTGCCGTTTGAAGGCTACATAGAAAATAACTGCCTCCCCCCAAAAGAGGGCATGAGAACATTACTGAATTTGCACTGAGATTAAGGTCTGTTTATTGACTGTGCTGTAGAGCTGAGGGATTATACAATGCTTTCACTCTTTACAGAAATATTGAAACCTTGGTCATTGTTTCCTTCTCATGAATATCTGATCATGGAAGAATAAAAGGGAAAAATAAAGATGTCGGTGATTAAAGTCTCTGGATAAAATAAAGCTGTATTTCCCCCCCTCTTCTCTTCCCCTGCAGGCAGGCGTTTTGTGTGATTGTCTCAAGGCATAAAAGAAAGAAAAGTAATCTAAGTGTCAGGATTTAACATTTTGTTCCTCGTTTTGGTTTATGTAACAAAGCATTTCCAGCACAGATCAATCAGCAATTTGTTGGCTAGGTTCCAGAATCTGTGCACAATCCATTCTTAAATGTCTGGTGTTAAGCTGCTTTTTGTGCATATATATGCAAAATCAAAAGCAAATGTGAAACATTTAATCATAATAAAACATAGGCTATAGCAGCGTTGTTCTGCACCATCTGGGATCACTGATACTTGATAAAAAGTGTGTACATTTAGAATTAGCACTCTACCCGAAGTTATTACTGGTATCAGAGGTGTTCAGAGATCTATTTAAAGGGATCAGATGTTTATATTATCTCATGCAAAAGACAAAAAAAATTGCTGGGTTTGTGCTTAAAGCCTAGGATTTCATTTTCCAGGTTCCTCCAGGTCCCTGCAGCTCCCAGTTTGCTCTTTGTGTAATTCTTAGTGTCAGTACACATACATTCTTATGTATTCAGTAACAGTGAATCTACTTCATTTTGACTGCAAATTCTTTGAGGAGGAGTCTCTCTCTCTTACTAGGTATAGGTGCAGCATCTGGCATAGTAGAGGGCTCCATTTTGGATAAGGTACACCTCTAATTCAATACTTAGAAAAATGCTGGTTGTGAAGAAAAAACGTGCTTAAAACACCAGCATGTAGCATATACAAAGACATAATCAGATGTGATCTTTACTGCAATAAAAAGCAGATTAGAAATCGAGATCCACAAAGTATTGCAATTACTTTAACTTTCAGAAATATTGGCAGGGCTGGTAAGGTATTTGCTTCTGTAAAACTGGCAAACCTTTATGAAAATCCATAACATTTCTTTGACTAATCTGAAATCTTGAGAGAATACGTGGTTGCTGAGGTTTTTTTCTTGGAACTCTGCTGATACAACAGCAAGGCAAACTGCAGTACAGTGCCTTTTGGAAGTGTGAGAGACGGAAAGCGTTCATAAATTTTGAAGGCGTACTTCTTAAATTCATGGTTTTTACGACAGCTTGTTATGAACATCCTACTAGCTGTTCTGTATAATGTGAGGTGGAGAATTTCACCTGGTTATTTCTGGGTTCAACTTATGATTTAAGAAGGTTGATTTTATGTCATCTCAGTTGTGAGATATCTAGTGATGACAGATGCACCAACTCTTTCAGTATTAAGTTGTCCTTAAAGTGGCACCTTATTTCCCATTTGAATCTTTTTCAGCTGTATTAGCCAAGAGTAGGTGTGCCTTTGAGAGAGATGAGGCTTCCTAGTATTGTTCCACATGTGTACTCCTACCCCATGATTCAAAACCTCTGCGTAAGTAATTCTTTTTTTTAGTAAGGAAAATAAACATTCAAGATTTTCCAAATGTAAAGATGTTTTCAGATGGTATTAAAGCTCTCTGCAGTTTTCATGATTCTGTGACTGGGAAATTTTGGCAGTTCTTCAAATTTCTAGGCACCAGATTTTCTAGAGTACGATAAGCGTTTGCTCCAGAAGAGAGCAGACACTGCTAGCTGGATCAGGAATGCTCTGAAAGTGAAGAGTCAGTGGTGGCACTGATGGCACACTGAGCAAGATGGTAATTAGAAGAAAGATAATGTTCTCCAGTGACAGGGATATCCAGATGAAACAGATCTCTTCATGTTAAAAATCCAACTAGTCTCTAATGAGCTAGAAGCCTGAACCCAAACACGGGTACAGGAACACAGCATGCAATAACATATTATTCACTTTTCCTTTAATTTCTTTCTCCAATTCTTTCAGACTACGTCCAGGTACTAATGAAGGGAAAAATGATTGCGATGTGAAAGAGACTGTATCTGAAAGGTAGTGGTACATCAGCCTGTCAGTCCTTTTTCTACTACAACCCATGATCAAAAAAGATTAATATGTTTGATAGTATTTAGGTTGGTGATAGCCTGTATCCTGAAGGGTTTCATGGCATTACTTGCTTTAGAAGTCTCTGCTTAGAGGGCTGTTTGTTTTTCCAGAAGCCGCGGGGCGAGGAGATTGAACGTCTTTCATATGCATTCTGATATTTATCATGTTCTGGGCGAATCCCTCAGAAGCTCTCAGGGAAGAATGACACATATCAAGTGGAAAAACCTTAAACAATAGATCTCAAGTGTTTTGTCTCCCATATTTGCCACACAAAAAGGGTATTGTAAAATGGCCTAAACCAATCAAAAAATGTGATTAATATGCTGAGCCACATGGCTGAACCAAATTACATCCCAATACAGGGTAAGAGGCTGCAGGGTTATAAACAAGAATCTCTGTGGCTTCATCTCTCCAGCTGTTAATGAAAACACTTGACATTTAGCAACACACACTTGATTCTCGACAGAAAATGGAAATATTGCTTCTTCCTAGCGACTGCCCACAAGGCACCTTTCACTCAGTGTTCTCTTGCCAGATGTGCTCTCCAGGCCAAAGTCAAATCCTCTCCTGGGGGAAGTTCTCTGAACAAACCATTTTAAATGATTGTAAATACATATTAGAAAACCCCTTGTAACTGTTATCTCTTCACCTGCAATTTTTCAGGAAGGAGGATGTTTTTGTGGAAAAGACTCAGTTGCCTTTAAGCCATTTGCGCAATGTCACCATGATAATTTGGCAAAAAGCCAGGAATTGGGTCTGGTGTCCAGATTACCTGGGCCAACTCCTCAGCTGGTTGCAGATAGGCACAGGTCTGCTATAGAAAATGGATGTGAACCGGTGAACACCAGTGTCTGACATTTTATGAAATAATATGCTATTCTTTACTACACGTTGGCAACCTTTCCTCTTTCTTTTCTTATTTTTCTTTTATGTGAAATCTGTCTTAGTTGGTGTGAGCTCTGCATCTGATGAGTGAACACTCAGCATGTAAAATATGAGCTCTCACCATTGTCCTATTTCATAGTCTCATATCTGGTAGTTATTTGTTTCATATTTAGAAAATATAAAGCTTGGGGGGAAAAAAGCATGAAAATGAGGTTCTGGGGGCTTATTTAGCAATTGACCCTTTTTTTAAAATGCTATGACTTATATTCAATGATATTGCTAGGCAACTGAACAGACATTTCCTTTCAGGCCCTAAGTGGATACCAGGATTAATACATGATCAGTCAAGATACACATTTATTCACCTGCCCTCAAAACAGTAATAGGATTTTTCTGGGCCTGGTTTAATTCAGTAGATGAGGCTGACACTGAATTAAAGCTGGTTGTACAGGCTTATATTAAGGAGGTGAGATCCCAGCGGGGAGAAAGAGGGTGAGGGAAATGCACACCCAATAGTGCATCAATTGACAAAACCGGAGGATTAGAAATCCCAGTGGAGGAAAAAATACCATTTAATAAGATTTGAAAAATCCAGTTCACATTATTCAACTTCATCTGCTCTCCCTCAGTATCAAAGTTTCAGTGCAAGAACTTGGAGCACTGAGACATACTCTGGTGTTGGCTCCAATGCTGACTTTGTTAGCCACTGCTTACTCTGCATCACTCAGGTGATGGCAGGAAAACTTTAAACCATCATACACATGGGCCTGCCATGACTCTACACTCCTCAGACAAATTATTTTCCTTGTTGTACTTTGCTTGCAGTTAAGTTGAAGGCTAACAGCTTTTCCTCTTTTATAATATCCACCCTTCCTCTCTGTACTCCACTTCTCTGAAGTTTCTAAATGGCCACTGCTTTTAAAAACAAAAAACCAGCCTTTGTGATTCTTCTTCTGTCTCCAGGCTCCTTCTGATGTGATTTCCTCAAGGGCCTGTGAAGGACATCTCCAAAGAGATGACATGGCTCTTTGAATGCAACCATTGTTTTGTAGCACTCTCCTGGCACAAACAGCTCCGCTAACAAACAGATTAAATTTTTAAGTGGGGAAAGGTCTATTAATCTATTATTAATTAATATTCCATATGCCGCCTTGGAGGCAAAGTGGGTCTTTTGAAGCCATCTTGTTTCTCACTGCACTGGAGGAAAGCTATTGTCTGTTGTATGCTCATGAATATGATCTGGAAAATGGAGATGCGTATATGATACAGATGTCTGGTTATCTCTCTGTTCCCACAAATAAGGAAGCAGAGACAGATGGATTGCAGCATCAGTCTCATTGGATGATAATATGGCAGTTGCATTAAGATCACATTTGCCCAGGCTGCTTACAGATACTACAATTGCAGAACTGTCTTCTGTCCTATTTCTTGGAAAGATGTGATATTGTATTGGGTCTCTACCACTCTTTTCCTCACATATGTCCTGTCGACCCTTTTTGGGACAGGGACACTGCCAGTTAGGAAGTATGGGCCAATATGAATTTTTCTTCATGTAAACTGGGAGCATTACTTCACTACTGTATATGTGGTTTGTAAGAAAAAAGGTGAATAATTAAGGTGTAAGACTGGGACGTTACAGTAACCATGGATGTATTAGTCATGAAATAAATAGAGTAAGAATTTACTGCTGCAACATGGAATAACTGGGGAGGTAGGAGCCCATGACATTAGTACTGAACATTACAAATCAAATCCTGCAAGCAGCCCTGGCAGGGGATTGCTGCGTCAACCTCACACACACACACACACACACACGCACAGACACACGGACACACAGACACACACAGACACACGGACACAGACACAGACACACACGGACACACACACACCCCGCTTTGTACTCTCTAGCTGTCACATTCTTCAAGAACTCAGGTTTTCCCTTTAGTAAGAGGAAATCATTGTCTTTGATATGATGAGTTATGAGGATTATACCATGCGCTATACATACAAATGGTAAAAATCAGCACGTGCTTCAGAGACCTTTCCGTTCAAATAAACAGTACTGACAGAGATCAGGAGCAGAGAGAGAGGCATGGGGGAATGCTATGCTTGAAGTCACCCGTCGTGTCGGTGAGTAAAGGTTTGTTGTTTCACAATCCTTACCCCCAGATGCATTCTACATCACATTGCTAAATCTCCATAAATAACTCAAACCTTCCCAGAAAGAAAGAAAAAGGGAGAAGCGGTGCATGTTTAAGGACATTCTGATGGAAGTCTGGTGTTGCTGGTAATGTAATAGGGTTGTTATCTCTGTTTGACGTTTCTCTGGACACGGAAGCCAAAGTATGGTGTTACTCAATTAACTTGTGTTCACCTACTTCACTTAGCTTTGCTCTTCCTCCAAGAAGCATTGTCTAGTCTACAGTCTGAGGTTCAGAAACTAGATGCAAATCTTTCACCATAATCATGCAAGGTACTAACACCACAAACTGTAGATGGGATAGAGGAGGCTTGAAGAAACATCAGCATATTGAGATTACTTTCGGAAACAGGTACTAAGTCAAGGAGTCTGGAACTTATGCATGGACCCAGTTCTTCTGTCTCTCCAACCTTGTTTACATCCACCTTATATAGCTCCGTCTATGTATTCACTGTTGAATTTTCCAACAGAGTGATTTTACCCAAGGCACTGCCTTCCCCTAAATCAGCAGGCCAGACTGCAACAGAGTTATAAACTCAGCATCAGTGAAAGCCATATTGTTCGGAGTGGGATTTACATAAACTGTGCACTAAAAACCTCCTAATATTTAAAGTGTTATAACAAAGCAGAAAAAAACCCACTTTCAAGCTGTATGACAACTTATGAATATGCAGATTAGGATCCAAAGACAATCTTCTACTGGTTTACAGTATATATTGAGGCATAACTGTGGAGCACTAAGTGGCAGATTTAGGTCCATATTCATTCATTTTTATTTATTTATTTTTAATACAACACTTGGAGACCAATTTTATTGTAATGCACCAAATCTATTGAGTATTCCAGTCAGCTGATAGCATTTTTAAATCATACTTATTTTGGCATTTCTTATTGAAAGCAATAGAAGAGCAACCAGTGGTGATAAATTTGTTTGTGGAAAGCAGCCTTGCTTGTCATAGTTGTACACTGTTGTAACTAGGGCAAAATTACACTATACAGTTATGGATTTATTGTCCTTTTTTTTTTTTTTTTCTTCTTTGGTACTGACCAGATTTTCATACCTATGTGCAGGGGGTGTCCTGTGTTCTGTCAAGAGAGAATTGCTATAACAACTGCGGTTACTGTATATCAGTAAAGGGACAGTGTGGGATCTTGTAGGGGAAAAGGTGCCTTTAGTGAGTTCACCTTGGCTCGTGTTCCTTAGCCTCACAAAAATCAGGGGTGGAGTTTGAAGGCTTGACTGTGTTATGTACCATGCCGGCTATACGTGTCCATTCACTGCAGAACTCAGGTGGATTCTCATGTGCTGAGCGTGTGGCTCGCAAATTCTCTACACCTGATATATTTAATAGCATGCAGTTGGTTTTATTTTGCATCTTCATCAGATAATATGATTATATATTTTGTTCTGAGTCATCATCTACATATTTTTATCTGCTGATAGCTGTTTCACATTTGGACTCCATCCAGTACTAATGGCACATCTATGACTGTAGGGTTTGAGCAGTTCTTGCATAGTTACGATTATTCTCACAAAATCCCTACAGGGGCTAAGGTAAGGAATTGGGCTTCCTTTCAGTCTGCATGGCAGGACTCCTTATAAAGGAGGTCAGATTTTCAAAAATGCTTTATGTGCTTAATAGGGAGGTAGATAAACGGATTTCTCAAACTCATCATGGTAATACAGACCCTAACCTTCTCAGGTAACTTTGAAAAAATCCACAAGATCTCAACGTTTTTGAGTACATGAATGTTTTTAGATTATGACCCATGGCCAGGTGAGAAGTTGGTTTTAAAGCCAGAATTAGTACCTAAATCCGACAGCCTATTCTTAGCGAAGGCCTCATTACCCTATTGTTAGCATCAGTGTATCTCATGTAGAATTACTATTTGGACCAAGTATGAGTGCTTTGTAATGATTTATTTATCAATAGGCCAAATGTTGTCATGTATAGTTTGTTTTTTTAACTCACTCATCTCTGTTATGCCACAGTCATTGCCTGGAAGCACAGTTACGTTGCTGTTCTGCAAATGAAAAGCTGCACCCCAGAGTTTAGCACATAGAAAGCACACGTTACCAGCAAATTTGATTTGCCTTGGTACTTTAAGATCAAAAGCATTATCTTTCTTTCTATGAATTTTAAGCATGTGTAACTCCACTGAATTAATTAGGCTACTCCTTTCATTGCACTGAATCTAGCATTTGTAATGCATGTCCGGTGTATGTAATTTATCTGTGTGAGTGCAGCAGGTTACGGATCAGTTGCTGCTGCACCTTTGTATTTTCCTTCTGAGTAAGAGTATGAAAGCAAAAATTCATACATGCTTTAAGTTGTAATCTCTGAGGACTTGTTGCATATGAGGCAATAAACGACTGCTGCAATTGACTAAATGCCACAGCACAGCAGTTTATTTTAATTATGCCACAAAGCAATGAATATTATTGTTCTTAGAGTACAACATAAGAAGAAAAGAAAATTGTATCCCTCTCTCTCCTTGAGAGGGTTTAGCAACAGTATATTGCTTATCATTGAGGTTTTTCAGATTCTGGCAGAATCCAGAAAGAAAACAGGATGAGGAACTAATTGAGAGAGGCTATGCAAAAAAACCACCCCACCCTAAAAAGAAATTTTAAAAAAAACCACATTACCTCTCTCATCTTGAGCTATGACTGGTTCTGGTTTCATTTACCAGAGGCTGCAAGAGGGAATATTGGAAAACCTGGTAGGTTTCAGTTGGTTGGGTTGGGATTTTATAGTAGACTTAGCCAGGAAGGGTTTGGATGAAAGATCTGGTTGATGAAGGTTGGTGATGGTGCGTTGTGAGGGTAGGCCCTCTTTTTTCCTTTGAGTCAATCGGAAATGTGTGCCATAGCATTCAAAGCTTATCTTCGTTTGCTAACCACGAACAACTAAAAATGCTGAGTCAGGTCTCAAAAATACCATGTGAATACAATAACAACTTTTTCATTTTGTGTGGTCTTCCCCCTCTGAGCTTGGAGTGTTACACTCGGGCCAGGTTTTCAGGATCTTTGCCACTGCAGGGATGTGATGTGCTGTTTCCTTTCAGAATGAAAAAAGAACATTTCGCGCAGTTTCATGGTAACAGGAATAAATTTTTATGAAAAACACAGGGGGGGCAGTACCTTTGCAGGAAACGTCTGGAGACTCAAAATATGATCTCTAGGAGTGACAATCTTAGACAAGGGTGCAGTTTTAGGTTAAGGTCACTGCTCTGAAGACTTCACCATTTCTTCACTGAGAAACAAAACTGCGACTTTGTGGCTGGTTATGGCAACTCAATATTCTGTGCACTGTTCTCAGTTCAAGCAGATTCGCCTTAGGACAAGGACTGAGAGAAAAGTGCAGCTTTTCTGTGCCTCAGGCAGTGTACCATCTTTTAGGTGGCTTGGGTTGGGATTTTTTGTGGTTTGTTTTGTTTTGCTTTTAACTCTGTGCACAGATGTGAGGTAGGTGTCTGTCTTAATATCAGATCACCTGTTGCCCGTCACAATATAATGGACCCAGGTACCTTCTGATCGAGGGCCAATGGATGTCATTCTGAAGATTAAATAAGCAATTTTATAAAGATTATTAGGAGAAAGTGAAGTATTTTTTAAAAAGCAAAACTACAGCATGTCTGAAAAGTCAAAAACATAATTCTCAATACAACAGCAGTGGGCTGGGATGCCCGCAAAACTCACTTAGAAGACTGTTGATGGAAAACAGTGACAGAAATAGGGAAAGCCTGAGGTTAATAAAACAAAATAGTACCTTAGCCATTAAAACATCAGGTAAAGCTGATGGAAAGAAACTATTAAAACTATCCACAAGCTGAAATAATGAAAGAAATAAACAAGAACAGAGCCAGTTACATCAGCTCTGTATATTCTGTTTAGGGTATAACAAAATAGATCAGATGACAGCAGGGCGTAACTCTCACTGACTTTCTGGGGATTTTAGGTTCCTATGTGGGTATTTAAAAAGTTTTATCCATCATCCACAGAACACACCAGGTTTCAGTTGATGTTGGG